>OX244042.2:28547506-29094726 GCA_945859785.2 Tridacna gigas | reverse complement strand
TTCCAATTAGGTAAACCACTTGGTTAAGCCAATCAGAAATTGCTTTTCTTTAGAATTTAGGAATTACAGAGATTGATTTTGTTCCCCTCCGCCACAAATGTTTTCTTGATTACCCCGTATTTTAAGCTGGAAGTGGCCAACATTTTTCTGTTCCGCTCGTCACCTGACCTCAATACGTGGACTTCTAGAGAAATCGACCATTCCAAATTCCATACAAAGGTCATTTTGGCTTGAAAACTTTTGTACCTCATAGAATTGAAACATCTTGTTCGTTGTTGTTACTATATGAATATACATACATATACTCTGTCTTACTCTGACTTGGCAGCTTTTCGAAGAAAACTCGAGGTTTTGTCATAGACCTGTCGTCTGCGTTGTCTGCGACTGCGTCTCCGTTGTCATGCAAAAATATGACATTTTCTCATATCTCACATTACTGAAGATACAGCTAAACCTGACTCAGTGCCCCCCCCCCCCCCCCCCCCCCCCCCCCCCCCTGTATCAAGTAAGCAAATATTTGATCCCACAAAAGCAAATATGTTGAAATGTTCCTGTCCTAAGCAAGCAACTGTCTTAACGCTTTACAAAATGACAAAATTTTGAACATGACCAAATTGAAAGCATTTGTAAACGACAAATTAAATGCTGCTAAAATTATGATTTCTATCTTTGATAGGACAGAAAACATTGTGGGAAAGGAGAAAATGCTGGTTACCAGCATTTTCTCCTTTTCCCACAATGTTTTCAAAATTTTTATTTTTCAGAGTCGTTAAAAGTCGGGATTGTGTGGTAAAGGGTTAAGAATGCATATTTTTTGTGTCCACAGGTGATTGCTTAATACAGGTTTACTTCAAACTCGGGTAAGTTATTTATTATCAGAAGGGGAACCCATACAACAAACGCAGATAAACCTGAATATTTTTGACACAGTTATGGTCCTTTTTGTGTTTGAAAGCGTACAAAACATCGTTGGAAAAATAGATGGATGTACAAAAAACTGTCTACCATTGAAGAGATGCAACGTATATATCATGAATCAACATCCTCCAAAGAATGTGAAACAACAACACATGTAAGACAGATAATTGACTTGACCATTTACCAAGCGATCCGGGGAAAAATGCCATTGAAAACATTGTGGAAAAAGGAAAAAATGCTGGTAACCAACATTTTCTCCTTTTTTGTACAATTTTTTCAACCCTTCCGAAGAAAAATCTCGTCGCTTGAAATTTTTTTTTTTGTCTGCAAATGCTTTCAATTTGGACAAGTCTCTGGTAAAGAGTTAATCAAACCGTGTTATGCGAAAGCGTACCATACAGTATAATAAGACTTAATCATAAAACAACTTTAATCATAAAACAACTGTCATCATTTGAGCAGCATAATCATAATTCTTCGTCTGCAAATGCTTTCAATTTGGACTTTTCTATATTGGTTACGAGTGAACCAAATCGTATTGTGTGAAAGTATACCATAAAGTACGCTGAGACTTAATTATAAAACAATTCCCTGGGGTCCCTGTCTTAGTTTCCGCCTAAAAGGAAAATAGTATTGATTATCACTTTACCGAACGATCCCCAGTTTTAACGACCCTAAGGAAAAAGGCTTTTAAAAACATTGAGGGAAAAGCAGAAAATGCTGGTAACCAGCATTTTCAAGGCTCCTTTTCCCACAAAGATTTTATCCACTGTAAGATAAATTCCATGTTTTCAGTCATATTTGATTCGTCGTCTGTAAATGCTTTCAATCTGGACACGTGTAAAGTTTTGTTGTCTGGTAAAGAGTTAAAGCTAATAGCACAATATCCATACAAAATGGACATTATCAGCTTGAGGGAAAGACCCGAATATGGCATTGGCAAGCCCTTTTTTTTGGAACAGCATTTTCTTTAAAAAAAAAATCGGACAGCGTAGACCAAGATAAGGCTTTCCTGAACAAGTATAATTTCATCTTAATCTACACTGTCCGAAAAGGCACTTGAAATGATGCCGAGCAGTCTAAGGACGAACCCTGAACGTGCCAAAAGCGGTCTTGGGTGCTTTATAAAACAGTCTGCATTCTAGAACATGCAGTTTTATTTGGATTTATGGACTCATACCGGTCGACATTCTATATATTTTATGAAATTGACCGAAATAGCCTTGGAATCCTATTATACTGGTCTATGAAAGACGGGCTATGTCTATTTTACTTATTATTTTGTGCTCGAATGGCGAAATTGCCAGAAAAGTCTATAGCCAGCAAGAACACAGAGAGAATGTCATGACGAGAATAACAAAATAGTCTTTACGTTTAACTCTTGTCGCTACCAACTGGATAAAACCGACGTTTTTCGAGGTTTTAAACAAGTCCATTGCAAATGAAAAGATACTTTGGTCATATTTAACTGCAGGTAGCGAACGGTGTGGATCCAAGATCAGACAGCACTTTCTGTGCAGTCTGGTTTTGATCTACGCCTTTCTCAAAAGCTACCGGTATTTGATCATAGGCACTGAAAGTGAAAGAGGTAACTCTTTACCCACTGAGTAGGAAAGAATAACGAAACCAGTTATCCTCTTAGATCGATCTGTTAGTATCAAATTAGTGTTGAGTCAGGTTAAAAGAACTGAAAGAGTATCAGGGAGTGTAGACTAAGGTTATACTGCATGGCTGTGCAGGCTTATCCTGATCCGTTGGTCTGCACTATTCATGAAGGAATTTGGTGGGTCCAGATTTGCTGGATGAGGATTAAACCTGGTTTTTTGCGGGCGGCATAGATCAAGATCAGACTGCACAGAACGTGCAGTCTGATCTTGGATCCATACCGCCCGTTCGTTGAATCGAGCCTGTAAGTTAAAATTTTTTCTGTGTTTCAGCAGGTTGTACATTAAGCCTCAGAAAGAGGACCTGGTGATAATTTTTATAGATTGCTCCAGGAGAGTTAACCCTTATCCTGCTGAATAAGTTAGATAAAACTTTCAAGACGATAGTAAAAGCCCGAAAAATGTTATTTCAAACTTGCTTTTTTGGAGAACAATATCTCCTTATCGGGCAGTGTTGATCCAAGATCAGACTGCAAGTTCCGTGCAGTCTGATCTTGATCTACACTGTCCGCAAAAGGTCAGTGAGTCGTGCTTGGCAGCTTAAGAGTTAATCAAATTACGGGAAATAGTATCTTTGTCCTCGAACTGGGGCTTCCAAACGCTTCTTTATTGTCTTCTTCGATAGTGGGGTCCCCGGTGGTGAAGGTATGTACAGTGGAACCAGTCCCGGGTTTGATTCTCACCTGAGGTACTCGGTTTTCCGCACAGACATTTAAAAACCCAGTAGCGGCCAAAATACGATCGAAAAGTACGGAACTTATATTGAAAATTACAAAACTGTTATTGATTGGTCGGTCTATATTTTAGCCGCTGACAGAAAAACAGATTTTAAAACTAGGTAAAAAGTTGCCAGGTCGCTCTATATTTTGTCTACCCTTTTTACGTCGTTATAAAATTCATTTTTCTTCCAGAGACAAACTCTTAGACTGACCTTACAACAACAGATTGCCATCTTCATAATGATTTCCACGCCTTTAAATGTTGTGATTTCAATCTAAATGCATTTTTAACACCCGCATTGTTTACTTTTGGCCGCTACTTGGCTTTAAAGAGCCCTGGCCTTGTAGAGGTGAAACCCAGGACACACATGAGTAAGTGAGCTGTTGCCGTTATATGACTGGAATGATGTTGAAAGCGACTTAACCCTTAGAGCGCCGAATAAACCTATCAGGCATTTTCATCCTGCAAATATAACCAAAATAGGTTAAAAAAAAAAAAGGTTTACCCCATGGAAGAATGTTATAAAACCCCGGTTACTCAAACATTCGATTCTTCGAGATTATCAAATCTCTCTCTCTCTCTCTCTCTCTCTCTCTCTCTCTCTCTCTCTCTCTCTCTCTATATATATATATATATATATATATATATATATATATATATATGAACCGTGCTCTGGCAATAGGGAGCTTAATGCATCTCCGTGATGAATTATACCAAACACGTCATTACATAATTATGGGTCCGTAAAATCCATTTTGTCTAACTACCATTATGCATTATGAGGTAGAATGGTCCTTGGACAGGAAGAAAATTTACAAAAAGCAAAAAGTTTCTACTCTTGTCAGTCTGCGCGGCAAACAGCATTTTCTCCTTTTTCCCACAATGTTTTCTACCCCATCTAAGAATTAAGATTCATTTGTATTGCTTTCAAGTTTTTCTTCTGCTGATGCTTTGAATTTGGATGAGTCCAAAAGTTGTCGTTTGGTAAAGACAAACCACAAGAACCACATGCGGAGCTATTCCACCCTTGATTTCTAGACTGCAAATCAAATTCTTAACTCTTTACCAAACGACAAAAAATATAGACTCGTCCGAATCGAAAGTATTTGCAGACGACAAATTAAATGTGGTTCGAATGATGGAATTTGTCTTCGTAAGGTTAGAAAAGATTATGGGGGAAAAGTAGAAAATGCTGGTTACCAGCATTTTCTTCTTTTCCCCCACAATCTTTTCAAAAGCATTCACCTTCAGGGTCGTTAAAACTGGAGATAGCCTGGCAAAGTGACAGAGGTCTCTAGTACTTCACACAAGTTAGGTGGATAAGTAATATGGCAAACAGGTCACGTATCTCTAGAAGGCACAAGTTAGGTTGATAAGTAATATGGCAAACGGGTCACGAATCTCTGGAAGGCCCAAGTTAGTAGGATAAGTATTAGGGCAAACGGGCTACGAATCTCTGGAAGGCAAAATTAGGTGTTAAAAGGTTCACGAATCTCTGGTAGGCACAAGTTAGGTGGATAAGTAATATGGTAAACTGGTCACGAATCTCTGGCAAGCACAAGTTAGGTGGATAAAGTGCGCAAGCTAGGTGGATAAGTAATATGGCAAACGAGTCACGCATCTCTGGAAGGCACAAGTTAGGTGGATAAGTACTATGGCATACGGGTCACGAATCTCTGGAAGGCCCAAGTTAGTAGGATAAGTATTATGGCAAACGGGTTACGAATCTCTGGAAGACAAAATTAGGTGTTAAAAGGTTCACGAATCTCCGGTAGGGACAAGTTAGGTGGATAAGTAATATGGTAAACTGGTCACGAATCTCTGGTAGGCACAAGTTAGGTGGATAAATATTATGACAAACGGGTCATGAATCTATGGAAGGCCCAAGTTAGTAGGATAAGTACACCCTGTATTAAGGCAAACGGGCTACGAATCTCTGGAAGGCGCAAGCTAGGTGGAAAAGTAATATGGCAAACAGGTCACGCATCTCTGGAAGGCAGAGGGTTAAGCAAAGAATGACAGAGGTCTCTCGTACTTCACACAAGTTAAGTGGAAAGGTAATATGGCGAACGGGTCACGAATCTCTGGTAGGCACAAGTTAGGTGGATAAGTAAAATGGTAAATGGGGCACGAATCTCTGGAAGGCACCACTTAGGTGGATACGTACTATGTCATACGGGTCACGAATCTCTGGAAGGCACAAGTTAGGTGGATAAGCACAATGACAAACGGGTTTCGAATCTCTAGAGGGCTTAAAGTAGGGTGGATAAGTAATATGTTTAAAGGGTCACGAATCTCTGAAATGCACAAGTTAGGTTGATAAGTAATATATTAAACAAGTCACGAATCTCTGGAACGCACAAGTTAGGTGGATAAGTGAGAAACGGGTTAAAAATCTCTAGAAGGCACAAGTTAGGTTGATAAGTAATATGTTAAACGGGTCACGAATCTCCGAAAGGCAAAAGTAAGTTGGATAAGTGATATGGCAAACGGGTTAAGAATCTCTAGAAGGCAATAGTAAGGTGGATAAGTAATATGTTAAACGGGTTATGAATCACTGGACGGCTACCAAGATGGCGTAACATAAATGAGCCATCCTCTGGCAAAAGGGACTTAATGCATCTCCGTGAGCCATGATATCAAGCATGTCATCACATAATTACGGACTCATAAAATCCATTTTGTCAAACAACTGGCTGAATAGTAAGATACACTGGTTCTTTGACACGCAGAAATTTACCTAAAGCAAAAAGTTTCGGCTCAGGTCAGCCTGCACATAATGCACATGCTTTATGCCCCCTTTTTCGCAGAGCTTGGCTCAAATATAAGTAAATTCAATAAACGGAAGTAATTAGATAAGAGTATTACACGTACTATGGCGTCACCTCACTGCCCTTGGGGCTAATTATAGATGTGGTGGAAACCCGTACATGTGTACGAGAGACATACGAAAGGTAGGAATATCGTTTCCTTAAATTGTATGACAAACATCAAGGGAAAATAATATCATTGATTGACATCACTAGTTGCTCCTTCTACTTCCATGTTTTCAACTGCTATGTGCTCAATAGATGTTCCCAAGTCACGAGTCAGATACGCTAACCGCTAGCTCGTGACTTGGTGGTTGCGAGTTCGATACCCGGTTGAGGCTAACTTTCTTTCCGGGGATTTTTCCGGCGATCACACCTCTGATGCATGTGAGAAAATTAGTCAGTGGCTTTGGAAAGAAAGTAGTGTCAGTACCGGTGTGAGAAAGCAAGGAAACAAAATGGTGCGTCACTGACCGCCATGATATGACCTGAGCTGCTAAAATGGCGTTTAACTCCAATACAAACCAAACAAAAATCAATAGAGGGATTTAAAATGTTTTCTTCGATTTAACAAAACATGCATAATAAAATTAATGTCAATTTCTGTGAAAAAATAACGAATCAATTTATGCATGGTAACCACTTTCATGCCATTGAAATAGGCAAGTCTGGAAAACAATATGGGAAAAATAGACACCGCTTACAACAAGTAACCCTAATTTATCCGAAAAGTTTATTCATCCTTTCACAAAGACAATTCTACTACCTAAACCTCCATGTAGCTTAGAATAAATTCCGGTGTTCCGGTGAACAGAATCTTGAACTTTTCGTACATTCGTAAAATTAAGTCTTAGAATGCCTTTTACAACACAAGTTGACTTTGCGGCTTGTGTAGATCAATATCGCGCAGTACAAAACGGGCAGTTCAGTCTTTGATCTACACTGTCCGATTTGCCAAAAAAATTCTCTACAAGAGCAACCATGAAACTGCAATGATTTTGACCTTATTTCTAGACTTTTTAGGTATCTGTTAGGTTTAATCAGTGGCTTAACAGTTAATGAAAAGATGTCTAAGGAATATTCAGAGCATTTTCCTTTCACACCAGTGTTTAACTCTCTCGCTGCCACCTAAATGAGTTTGACATTTTTTCTGAGAAATAAAAGTGAATTTTCACTGCAACATCTGTATGCATATATCATTTTGGTCCTGGTTTAGCACCACACGGACTGTGTGGATGCAATATTCTGTGCAGTCTGAACTTGAGCTACGCCGCCCGCAAAAGTTATTTACTTCGCCATTGGTAGTTGACGAGTTAATTTTACCGATCTCTTTAGCATTACAAAATGCCTAATCACCCTACATGCCGGACCGCAGCCGTCTAGACTCCAGGGAAATAACCATGGTCAGGTCGACACCAAATGACTTTATTGAGACATAAAACATGTACACATGCACTGTCTAGAATGGGTTCCTATCAATTATTTAGCTGTTTACAGTTCACAGACGCTGAAACGTGAACCAAGGTCAATTCAGTTCATAGTACAGTAAGCTTTAGTGATAAGCAACTATCATGTGAACCAAAACTGCGAACAAACCCAAAAAGAAAGCATCCAGCCAACATGAGCTATTTGATTGGCTGAGATATTCTGCCTCAGCCAGTCAGAGGGCAAACCTTGCAGGTTTGAATAAGAAAAGTATTTAAAGTGGTTGGTGAATACGGTCACTTGATGATGACCCCTATGCTTGAACAGCATTTAGTAACTTCGAGAAAATGTCACACAGAGCAAGTCGTGACAGTTACAGAACCTGTTTCGCTATCCGTTAAAGGAGCCGATTTCAACTTTCCTTTTAAATCTCTGCTTCTTGTAAAACACTAATACTCACTACTACTTGATGTACGTTTCTCTGCAAGCGTACAGAAAGTGGACAGCTACACTTAGGAAAAAGTACCAAATTTGGTACCTTAACCCTTATCCTGCTAAATAAGTTAAAGCTTTCGAGCCGTCAGTAAAAACCCGAATAATGTCACTTCACACTTCTTTTTTGGAGACAAATATTTCCTTATCGGACAGAGTAGATCCAAGATCAGACAGCACGTTCTGTACAGTCTAATCTTGATCTACACTGTCAGCAAAAGGTCAGTGGGTCGTGCTTACCAGCTTAAGGGTTAAATGATTGAATGGTCGTTTTCAATCGGGAACTTAGATTGGTTACCTCCCCTGATACAGCAAGTGTATATAGGGATCGGTATAGGCTACTTAAAACGGGCAGAATACTGCCCGTCTATTTTTAGAACAACAATATCGCGACATTCAGGGGAGGTCACTACGCTTCATATACAGGAGAATTTTACTATAATTTTGACCTCACAAATAAGTGTATTGTATATATGGTATCACATTTAATGTTAATTTCTGATAATATTAATTTAGTTTCTATTGCGAATTTCAGATTGTGCAAAAAAGTTGCCATGTTACGTATAATGCCAGACTGGAAATGTTTAAGATGCTCCAATTGGCTATTCAATGATATTCATGTAGCCCAATGAAAAGCATCGACACGATAGCCTGTGCCAGTTGTAATATGTACATTTACAACGGCGACCAGTTCATCTGGAACTCTGTCTATTTTAATGTTACCGGATATGACGTCATAGAACTTATTTGCATATGATCCTACATAATCGACGCGTGTTATTGACCATGTTGCATCACCACATGCCTTTGCAAAATTCTGACGTGAATCTAAAAAATATGAGCCGTGCTCTGGCAAAAAGGGGCTTAATGCACCTCCGTAATCCATGATACAAATCAAGTCATTACATAATTATGGATCCGTAATACTCACTTTTTTTATCAATCGACTTAATCATGAGGTAGACTGGTCTTTTGACATGCAGAAAATTGACCAGTAGCGAAAG
This sequence comes from Tridacna gigas, assembly GCA_945859785.2. Lineage (NCBI taxonomy): Eukaryota > Metazoa > Mollusca > Bivalvia > Cardiida > Cardiidae > Tridacna > Tridacna gigas. The sequence goes on along the minus strand of OX244042.2, from coordinate 29,085,693 downwards.
GTTTCGGCCCAGGTCAGCCTGCGCGGACTGCGCAGGCTGATATGGGTCGATACTTTTCGCAGATGCATTAAGCCCTCTTTTCACAGAGCATGGTTCATATCTTAAGAGGCTATGTATCACTTTTAGGAAATACCGCTAAATATTTACTTTTCTCTTTATTATTTATTACTGGGTTTTAAACAATTGCTTCTCTAAATTCAGTAATTAGACATTTCTAAAGCACGGTATGATTAAAGAAAATTTGAATACCCCCTTTTACAGCGCTGGACACAAGTTTATCATGTGTAGCCCTGAGATAATTTAGTCGTAGCTATTACTTATAACTTCCTTGACCTCAGATAATTCAGCCGTAACCACGACTTATTTCATAGTTGCCACGAGTTAATTTAGTCGTTGCCACGACTTATCACATAGATCTATGTATATTTTTTTCTTTTCTCGCGTGTCCCGTGTTTGCTATTGTAGTTTTTAACTCTTTACCAGACGACAAAAGTTTGGGCCCAACTCAAAATTGAAAGCCATTGCAGACAACAAAATAAATTTGGCTTAGATAAAGGGATTTGTCTCTGAAAGGGTAGAAATATTGTGGGAAAAGGATAAAATGCTGGTTTGAAGTATTTTCTCCTTTTCCCACCATGTTTTCAATAGCTGTCTTTGTCAGGGTCGTTAAAATTCAGGATTGTGTAATAAAGAGTTTAACTCGTCTGCGGCACATTTGTCTTAAAAAGTAGTGCTGGAAATTTCCGGATGGGTTTCCTTCTATTTTACGTTGTGAATGACAGATGAAGAACGTCAGAAATCTGTCTCGAATTTTAGCATATAGGGAACGGATACCATCTTTTCTGTCACAAAGCCATTTATCGAGAGAAGATGGAAAACTAATTGGATGTCGGCAACCTCTTGGCGCACTATCCTATCGTGCTGTCATTGTTTGATCAGATAAATTGACCTGTCAATACATAATTACAGAGAAAAAACTGAATCGTGATGCCACTTTCTTTCCGTCATCAACACCGCTAATATAGCGTGACAGTACAGGATGGATGACACTGTTGATCGATATAATCATCAATTGGTTTAATGTTGTACTAAATACAGGCACAGCGTTTCTGACAGAGAGCAGGAAAGGCAAGTACGATATAATCTTTAGCACACTTAAGTCATTTGGAACTGTCGTAGGTTTCTTTTTTTTTTAACCCTTTTCGCCTCTCACCTCTGATGCATGTGAGAAAAGTAGTCAGTAGCTTTGGAAAGAAAGTTGTGTCAGTACTGGTGTGAGAAAGCCAGAAAACACATGGGTGCGTCACTGACTGCCGTGATATGACATGAGCTGTTAAAATGGCGTTAAACTCCAAGACAAACCAAAACATTTTTTTTTACCGAAAAGAAGCAATTACATACCTTGTGTATGTAGGATTTGACATCAGTAACCAGCATTTTCTACTTTTCCAAAAATGTTTCCTACCATTTCGAAGACAAATGCCATGATTTGAGACACTTTTAATTTGTCGTCTGCAAATACTTTCAGTTTTGACGGGTCTAAATTGTTGTTGTCTAGTAAAGAATTCAATTGGTTTAATATTCTAGTTTCAATTTAAATTCACAGATACTTATGCGTGACTGTAAGCAATGGATTTACTTTTTACCAGACGACAAAATTTCATATGTGTAAGCATTTGCAGACGACAAATGGCTAGTCTCTGAAAACATTGTATGGAAGGAGGAAAGGAGGATATGCTGGTTAATAGCATTTTATCCTTTCACACAGTTTTCGAAAGTCTTCTTCTCACGGGTTCCCATTATTCTTGGATTGTTTTTGTATAGAGTTTAATCAGTCTAATTTGCTAGTGCATGGGGCCCCTTCAATATCTATATGCGATTGCGACCTTTGGTTAACTGGTTACAATTACTTTACTACGATTATGAAGCCAAGGGATTACAAAATATAATAATCTAACTTCCAGGAAATCCTATCAGTGCTTGTAGCAAGGTGTGGATTAGTTCGAAGGTCCATCCCGCTATCATTTCATGCAAACCAAGAACCATAGTGCGCGAGGCCGAGGCTGGTGCTCTACCCGTAAACTACTGCCCTTCCACCCTTAAACATTTGTAGGGCTTTCAAGTATTGACGTATAGCAAAAGTGTCGATAGTTAAAAGGTCGGTCTCTCTAATTATGTCACTCAAGCTAAGAAACTTTATTGCACAAGGCTTGTGATCCACACTTATACCATTGTCTTCCAACGCTCTGACCATTCATAGGACTTTCAACAAGGAGTGATGTCTAGAAAAACGGATCTTTATAAATGGGCCATGCTCTGTGAAAAGGGGGCTTAATGCATCTGTCAAAAGTATCGACTCAGGTCAGCCTGCGCAGTCCGGGTAGGCTGACCTGGGCCGAAACTTTTCGCAATCAGTCAGTTTTCTGTATGTCCAAGGACCGTTCTACCTCGTGATAAAGCCGGTTATTAAAAAAAGTGGCCATTATGAATTTGTAGTTATGTGATTGCTTGATAGGTAAAGTGCATCCCTTTTGCCAGAGCATGGTTCAAAAAAGATTTACCAAACATGATGACGTATATGATGAATAGGCCGACGTTATGGGAGATTTTGAAGAGAAAGGTACTGGGTGTGGTGAAAACGCCTGTAGAACTCACAGAACGATTTTTATAATAATAATAATAATAATAATAAAATCTTTATTTCTTGAAGGTTAAAACATTAAGACAGAATTTCAAGAAAAATGACCTGAAAATAGAGTCTTTTTTACAATGTTGCCTTCGCTCTCTCTCTCTCTCACACACACACATCCACACACTTACCCCACACCCACACACAAACAGATGCGATAATAAATAAGTGGATGATGAAAGACAATAACATGAAAATGAGTCTATAAGTCAGCGGACAGATACACTATTTACGGTAATTTGTTTGTGTTATTCGCTGAGGTGATAGATTGCTTACTGAACAAATACTGTTTAAGCTGATGTTTAAAGTTAGATAAGGAAGTTGCTGCTCTGATTGAAATTGGAATTTCATTCCATATGTTCATGCTGTAATACGAGAATGCTTTTTTCTTGAACAAAGTGTTAAATCTTGAGTTAATGATATCATAATGAGCAGATGACCGTAAATTATACTTGGTGTTGCTAGAAAACGAAATAATGTCCCTTATATATCGTGGTGAAAGGTTATTATGGCACTTGAAGATTAAAACAGCAGCGTGATAATCACATCTATTGTCAAAGGTCAACCAATTTAGTTCCGCGAAAAGTTCAATCGACGATGTTCTAGATGGAGCCCCTAATGTGATGCGGGCTGCTCTTTTTTGAAGTACAGATAGTTTAGAGGTCCTATATTTAGCGCTCTTCCACCAAACTGTACAACAATAGTCGAAGAGAGGCAGTATGTACGAGTTGTAAAATAATTGTTTCATTTCCATTGTTAGGTAAGTCGAAATCCTTTTAAACAAATTAATTTTATTGTTGATCGCAGTGCAAGTTTTATCAATGTGTACATTCCACGACAAATGCTTGTCAATGTGTACACCTAATATCTTATGAGACTCAACAAGTTCAATGCAAACGTCATTAATTTTTAGTTCTAGATTAATAGAATTTAATTTATGTTTTGGTCCAATTAGCATACATTTTGTTTTATTTGGGTTAACAAGCATATTATTAACAGTACACCAAGCGAGCATAGTTTCTAAACTATTTTGTAGATTATGTTGTATTTCAGTAATACCGATTCCTGACTTATATAACGTTGAATCATCTGCATAAAGATCTAGACTAGAGGCATCAATGTGCAACCACATATCATTTATATAAATTAAAAACAGCAGCGGCCCTAAAATAGAGCCTTGTGGGACACCGCTTGATAAGATTCGAGAAGATGAAAATGCATTGTTATGCCTAATACACTGTTTCCTGTCAGTCAAATAAGATTTGAATATTGCTAAGGACTTAGTAGAGAAATTATGCAATTTCAACTTACGTAATAAAATTTCGTGATCTACTAAATCAAAAGCCTTTTTTAGATCAACAAAAACCAAACCTATAATTTTTCCGGAATCAATATCTTTTAACCCATTCGTCAGTTAGCCGAATAAGGGCTGTTTGACAAGAATGACCTTCTCTAAATCCAGATTGGTGCTTAGCTAATAAATCATGTTTGTTTAAGAAAGCTAATAATTGGTTAAATAAATGACGTTCAAAAATCTTTGAAATAGTGGGTAAAATAGATATTGGGCGATAGTTATTTGGATCTTCCTTTTCGGCTCCTTTATGTAAAGGTAGAACATATGCTTCTTTCAGTGCGGTTGGAAATATACCTTTGGCGATACTGTTGTTAATAATAGAAGTTATAGGTAAAACTATAGATAAAATCAAGCGTTCTCCCAATAAGCTTTTCCCAATAAGAACAATAACGGTAACTCTGCATTGACTGTATCTCGACACCTCGGCCCATAACCATTTCGACCCATAACAAAATCAGCTTATACTACTTTCGGTGTACGTTTTTATAAAGGTAACGATGGTATGATAACTGTTTCTGCATATTATTTGTCAGGCTGTATGATCAAGTTGTTAGCCCATAGTTAAACATGAAATCTGGGATTATTTTGTTTAATCTAGTCTGAAAGTCTGTGGGGGGGGGGGGGGGGGGAAAGGGGGGGTTAGTGGGAATTGCGACACCTACCCAAATCGCCAAATAACCTCCCATATAGTGCATTTTTTGTAGTTTTTGTAGTCGTTACCATATTTTACAACACAAAGAAGCTTTAGTGGGACAAAACCTTCTGATATAGGGAATTTTTATTTTATTTATTTTTTTTCTATGATGCAGCATTACGAATAATTTTTTTTTTAAACTGACCCCTCTTGTGGCTCCTTAATGAGGATTGAAATACCTACCACTGTAGGCCGAAATTTACAGAGGGTGTTACAGAAGTTTGAGACAAATACAGTTAGTAGTACAATGCCACTAGTCACTGGAAATTCTCCCGTGTATTTTGTTGTCCGTGTTGCAACATAAAAATACATAGGTTGGCATAAACAAATCTCCACGTAGAGCTTCTTCAGAGGGATTGTGACACCTAGCCTTATATCCCAATATTCACCGTGGGTTGAATAGTTAATTATGATAAGAACCTTAAGCGGGGCAGTACCATCAGACACAGGATTTTTTTTTTTTTTTTTTTCCCGAAGAAAATTTTGAAAAATCTGAATAATTATTGACCAACCCCTTTTGGAGCCCCTTTATTGGGATTCTGACACTTACCCCTATAGTCCACTATCTGCAGTGGATATCAAGGATGATAAAACCAATAAGCTTTTGTGGGGCAGTACCAGCTATCACAGGGATATTTTTGTTTTTTACCTCCAAAGCAATGTGACAAATATTAGATAATGACACAACAGACCCCTCTTGAGCCCCTCCGTCGGGAATGTGACGGCTACCACTATAGCCTAATATTTACTATAGGTTGCATGTTTAATTGTGTTAATGAGCTTTAGTGGGGCAGTACCACAGAACACGGGATTTTTTTTATGTTTTTCTATCCCCGAGGACAAATAAAAATTCTGATTAATTCTTGACTGACCCCTCTGGAGCCCCTTTATGGGGATTGTGACACCTACCCCTATAGCCAACTATTTGCAGTGGATATCAGGGATGATAAAACCAATAAGCTTTAGTGGAGCAGTACCACCTATCACAGAGATATTTTTTATTTTTACCCCCTAGGCAACATTAAAAATATTACATAACGACACAACAAACCCCTTTTGACCCCCTTCATCGGGATTGTGACACCTACCACTATAGCCCAATATTTATTGTAGGTTGCATTGTTAATTATGGTAATAAGCTTTGGTGGGGCAGTACCACAGGACACGAATTTTTTTTGTGTTTTTCTATCCCCGAGGAAAAATGAAAAATCTGAATAATTCTTGACCGACCCCTTTGGAGCCCCTTTATGGGGATTGTGACACTTACCCCCATAGTTCTTTATTTGAAGTGGACATCAAGGATGATAAAACCAATTAACTTTAGTGGGGCAGTACCACCTATAACAGGGATATATTCGTTTTTTTACCTCCGAGGCAACATTACAAATATTAGATAATGACACAACGGACCCCTATTGAGCCCCTTCATCGAGATTGTGACACCTCCCATTATAGCCTAATATTTACTATAGGTCGCATGTTTAATTATGATAATAAGCTTTAGTGGGGCAGTACCACAGGACACATAAATTTTTATGATTTTTTATCCCCGAGGAAAAATAAAAAAATCTGAATAATTCTTGACCGACCCCTCTGGAGCCCCATTATTTGGATTGTGACACCTACCCCTATAGCCAACTATTTGCAGTGGATATCAGGGATGATAAAACCAATAAGCTTTAGTGGGGCAGTACCACAGGACACGGGATTTTTTTATGTTTTTCTATCTCCGAGGACAAATAAAGTTCTGATTAATTCTTGACTGACCCCTCTGGAGCCCCTTTATGGGGATTGTGACACCTACCCCTATAGCCAACTATTTGCAGTGGATATCAGGGATGATAAGACCAATAAGCTTTAGTGGGGCAGTACCACAGGACACGGGAATTTTTTTATGTTTTTCTATCCCCGAGGACAAATAAAAATTCTGATTAATTCTTGACTGACCCCTCTGGAGCCCCTTTATGGGGATTGTGACACCTACCCCTATAGCCAACTATTTGCAGTGGATATCAGGGATGTTAAGACCAATAAGCTTTAGTGGGGCAGTACCACCTATCACAGAGATATTTTTTATTTTTACCCCCTAGGCAACATCAAAAATATTACATAACGACACAACAAACCCCTTTTGACCCCCTTCATCGGGATTGTGACGCCTACCACTATAGCCCAATATTTATTGTAGGTTGCATTGTTAATTATGGTAATAAGCTTTGGTGGGGCAGTACCACAGGACACGAATTTTTTTGTGTGTTTTTCTATCCCCTAGGAAAAATGAAAAATCTGAATAATTCTTGACCGACCCCTTTGGAGTCCCTTTATGGCGATTGTGACATTTACCCCCATAGTTCATTATTTGAAGTGGACATCAAGGATGATAAAACCAATTAACTTTAGTGGGGCAGTACCACCTATAACAGGGATATGTTTGTTTTTTTTACCTCCGAGGCAACATTACAAATATTAGATAATAACACAACGGACCCCTATTGAGCCCCTTCATCGAGATTGTGACGCCTCCCATTACAGCCAAATATTTACTATAAGTTGCATGTTTAATTATGATAATAAGCTTTAGTGGGGCAGTGCCACAGGACACATAAATTTTTATGTTTTTCTATCCCCGAGGAAAAATAAAAAAATCTGAATAATTCTTGACCGACCCCTCTGGAGCCCCTTTATTTGGATTGTGACACCTACCCCTATAGCCCACTATTTGCAGTGGATATCAGGGATGATAAAACCAATAAGCTTTAGTGGGGCAGTACCACAGGACACGGGATTTTTTTATGTTTTTTTGTATCTCCGAGGACAAATAAAAGTTCTGATTAATTCTTGACTGACCCCTCTGGAGCCCCTTTATGGGGATTGTGACACCTACCCCTATAGCCAACTATTTGCAGTGGATATCAGGGATGATAAAACCAATAAGCTTTAGTGGAGCAGTACCACCTATCACAGAGATATTTTTTATTTTTACCCCCTAGACAACAATAAAAATTTTACATAACGACACAACAAACCCCTTTTGACCCCCTTCATCGGGATTGTAACTACCACTATAGCCCAATATTTATTGTAGGTTGCATTGTTAATTATGGTAATAAGCTTTGGTGGGGCAGTACCACAGGACACGAATTTTTTTTGTGTTTTTCTATCCCCGAGGAAAAATGAAAAATCTGAATAATTCTTGACCGACCCCTTTGGAGCCCCTTTATGGGGATTGTGACACTTACCCCCATAGTCCTTTATTTGAAGTGGACATCAAGGATGATAAAACCAATTAACTTTAGTGGGGCAGTACCACCTATAACAGGGATATATTCGTTTTTTTACCTCCGAGGCAACATTACAAATATTAGATAATGACACAACGGACCCCTATTGAGCCCCTTCATCGGGATTGTGACGCCTCCCATTATAGCCTAATATTTACTATAGGTTGCATGTTTAATTATGATAATAAGCTTTAGTGGGGCAGTACCACAGGACACATGATTTTTTATGTTTTTCTATCCCCGAGGAAAAATAAAAAAATCTGAATAATTCTTGACCGACCTCCTGGAGCCCCTTTATTTGGATTGTGACACCTACCCCTATAGCCCACTATTTGCAGTGGATATCAGGGATGATAAAACCAATAAGCTCTATTGGGGCAGTACCACCTATCACAGGGATACTTTTGGTTATTAATGTCCGAGGCACCATTACAAATACTAGATAATGACACAACAGACCTCTTTTGAGCCCCTTCATCGGGATTGTGACGCCTACCACTATAGCCTAATATTTACTATAGGTTGCATGTTAAATTATGATAATGAGCTTTAGTGGGGCAGTACCACAGGACACAAGATTTTTTTATGTTTTCCTATCCACGAGGAAAAATAAAAAAAATCTTCTTAATTATAGACCGACCCCTCTGGAGCCCCTTTATGGAGATTGTGACACGTACCACTATGGTCCATTATTTGCAGTGGACATAAAGGACGATAAAACCAATAAGCTTTAGTGGGGCAGTACCACCTATCACAGGGATATTTTTGGTTTATTATCTCCGGGACAATATAACAAATATTAGATAATGACGCAACAAACCCCTTTTGAGCCCCTTCAAAGGGATTGTGACGGCTACCACTATAGCGTAATATTTACTATAGGTTGCATGTTTAATTATGACAAAGAGCATTCGTGGGGCAGTACCACAGGACACAAGATTTTTTTTGTTTTTCTATCCCCAGAGCAAAATAAAAATTCTGTTTAATTATTGACCGACCCCTCTGGAGCCCCTTTATGGGGATTGCGACACTTACCCCTACATTCCACTATTTGCAGTGGATACCAGGGATGATAAAACCAATAAGCTCTAGTGGGGCAGTACCACCTATCACAGGGATACTTTTGGTTATTAATGTCCGAGGCACCATTACAAATACTAGATAATGACACAACAGACCCCTTTTGAGCCCCTTCATCGGGATTGTGACGCCTACCAATATAGCCTAATAATTACTATAGGTTGCATGTTAAATTATGATAATGAGATTTAGTGGGGCAGTACCACAGGACACAAGACTTTTTTATGTTTTCCTATCCACGAGGAAAAATAAAAAATCTGCTTAATTGTTGACCGACCCCTCTGAAGCCCCTTTATGGAGATTGTGACACGTACCATTATGGTCCATTATTTGCAGTGGACATAAAGGACGATAAAACCAATAAGCTTTAGTGGGGCTGTACCACCTATCACAGGGATATTTTTGGGTTTTTTTATCTCCGAGACAACATAACAAATATTAGATAATGACACAACAGACCCCTATTGAGCCCCTTCAACGGGATTGTGACGGCTACCACTATAACGTAATATTTACTAAAGGTTGCATGTTTAATTATGATAAAGAGCATTAGTGGGGCGGTACCACGGGACACAAGATTTTGTTATGTTTTTCTTTCCCCGGAGCAAAATAAAAATTCTGTATAATTATTTACCGACCCCTCTGGAGCCCCTTTATGGGGATTGTGACACTTACCCTTACAGTCCACTATTTGCAGTGGATACCAAGGATGATAAAACCAATACGCTTCAGTGGGGCTGTACCACCTATCACAGGGATAGTTTTGGTTACTAATGTCCGAGACAACATAACAAATACTAGATAATGACAAAACAGACCCCTATTGAGCCCCTTCATCGGGATTGTGACGACTACCACTATAGCCAAATATTTACTATAGCTTGCATGGTTAATTATGATAATGAGCTTTAGTGGGGCAGCACCACAGGACACAAGATTTTTTTGTTTTCCTATCCCCGAGGAAAAATAAAAATTCTGAATAATTATTGACCGACCCCTCTGGAGCCCCCTTATGGGGATTATGACACTAACCCCAATGGTCCTCTATCTGCAGTGGACATGTTGGATGATAAAACCAATAAGCTTTAGTGGGGCAGTACCACCTATCATAGGGATATTTTTCGTTTTTTATCTCTGAGACAACATAACAAATATTATATAATGACACAACAGACCCCTATAGAGCCCCTTCATCGGGATTGTGACGGCTACCACTATAGCCTAATATTTACTATAGGTTGCATGTTTAATTATGATAATGAGTTTAGTGGGGCAATACCACAGTACACAAGATTTTTTTAATGTTTTTCTATCCCCGGAGCAAAATAAAAAATCTGTATTATTATTAACCGACCCCTCTGGAGCCCATTCATCTGGATTGTGACACTTACCCCTACATTCCACTATTTGCAGTGGATACCAGGGATGATAAAACCAATAAGCTTTAGAGGGGCAGTACCACCTATCACGGATATTTTTGGTTTTTTATCTCCGAGACAACATAACAAATATAAGATAATGACACAACAGACCCCTATTGAGCCCCTTTATCGGGATTGTGACGGCTACCACTATAGCCTAATATTTACTACAGGTTGCGTGTTTAATTATGATAATGAGCCTAAGTGGGGCAGTACCCAAGGACACAAGATTTTTTTTATGTTTTCCTATCCCCGGAGCAAAATAAAAAATCTGAATAATTATTGACCGACCCCTCTGGAGCCCCATTATGGGGATTGTGACACTTACCCTTATGGTCCACTTTTTGCAGTGGACATAAATGATGATAAAACCGATAAGCTTTAGTGGGGCAGTACCAACAATCACAGGGATAGTTTTGGTTTTTTATCTCCGAGACAACATAACAAATATTAGATAATGACACAAGAGACCCCTCTTGAGCCCCTTCATCGGGATTGTGACGGCTACCACTATAGCGTAATATTTACTATAGGTTGCATGTTAAATTATGATAATGAGCATTAGTGGGGCATTACCACATGACACAAGATTTCTTTATGTTTTTCTATCCCCAGAGCAAAATAAAAAATCTGAATAATTATTAACCGACCCCTCTGGAGCCCCTTATGGGGATTGTGACACTTACCCCTACAGTCCACTTTTTGCAGTGGATACCAGGGATGATAAAACCAATAAGCTCTAGTGGGGCAGTACCACCTATCACAGGGATAGTTTGGTTATTCATGTCCGAGACAACATTACAAATACTAGATAATGACACAACAGACCTCTATTGAGCCCCTTCATCGGGATTGTGATGGCTACCACTATAGCCTAATATTTACTATAGGTTGCATGTTTAATAATGATAATAAGCTTTAGTGGGGCAGCACCACAGGACACAGGAATTTTTTTTTTTTTTTATGTTTTTCTATCCTCGAGGGAAAATAAAAAATCTGACTAATTATTGACCGACCCCTCTGGAGCCCCTTTATTGGGATTGTGACACATACCCTTATAGCCAACTAGTTGCAGTGGATATCGGGGATGATAAAACCAATAAGCTTTAGTGGGGCAGTACCACCTATCACAGGGATATATTTGGGTTTTTACCTTCGAGGCAACATTATCAATCTTAGATAATGACACAACAGACCCCTTTTGAGCCCCTTCATTGGGATTGTGACGCCTACCACTATAGCCCAGTATAAAGTGTCTGTTGCATTGTTAATTATGATAAAAAGCTTTAGTGGGGCAGTACCACAGGACACGGGATTTTTTATGTTTTTCTATCCCTGAGGAAAAATAGAAAAATCTGAATAATTATTGACCAACCCCTTTGGAGCCCCTTTATGGGGATTGTGACACTTACCCCTATAGTCCACTATTTGCAGTGGATATCAAGGATGATAAAACCAATAAGCTTTAGTGGGGCAGTACCGCCTATGACAGGGATATTTTTGATTTTTTACATCCGAGGCAATATTACAAATATTATATAATGACACAACAGACCCCTCTTAGGCCCCTTCACTGGGATTGTGACATTTACCACTATAGCTCAATATTTACTTTAGGTTGCATAGTTAAGTATCATAATTAGCTTTGGTGGGGCAGTACCACTGGACAAAGGATTTTTTATGTTTTTCCATCCCCGAGGAAAAATAAAAAAAATCTGAATAATTATTGACCGACCCCTTTGGAGCCCCTTTATGGGGACTGTGACTCTAACCCCTATAGTCCACTATTTGGAGTGGATATCAGCGATGATAAAACCAATGAGCTTTAGTAGGGCAGTACCTCCTATTACAGGGATATTTTTGGGTTTTTACCTCCGAGGCAACATTACAAATATTAGATAATGACACAACAGACCCCTTTTGAGCCCTTTCATCTATAGCCCAATGTTTACTGTAGGTTGCATGATTTATTATAATAATAAGCGTTAGTGGGGCAGTACCACAGGACACGAGACTTTTTTTGTTTGTCTATCTCTGGGGGGAAAAAATCTGAAAAACTATTGACCGACCCCTCTGGAGCCCCTTTATGGGGATTGTGACACCTACCTCTATAGCCCACTATTTGCAGCGGATATAAGGGATAATACAAACAATAAGCTTTAGTGGGGGAGTACCACCTATCACAGGGATATTTTTTAATTTTTTACTCCGAGGCAACATGAATGATATGAGATAATGACACAACAAACCCCTCTTTAGCCCCTTGATTGGGATTGTGACACCTACCACTATAGCCCAATATTTACTATAGGTGGCATGGTTAATTATGATTATAAGCTTTAGTTTGGCAATACCACAGGACATAGGATTTTTTATGATTTTCTATCCCTGAGGAAAAATAGAAAATCTGAATAATCATTGACCTACCCCACTGGAGCCCCTTTATGGGGATTGTGACACCTACTCCTATAGCCCACGTTTTACAATGGATATCAGGGATGATAAAACCAGTAAGCTTTAGTGGGGCACTACCACCGATCAGAAGAATTTTTTTTTTAACCTTTGCGGCAACATGACAAATATTGGATAATGACACAACAAACCCCTCTTGAGCCCCTTCATTGGTATTGTGACGCCTACCACTATAGCCCAATATTTACTGTGGGTTGCATGGTTAATAATAATAATAAGCTTTAGTGGGGCAGTACCACAGGACACAGAAATATTTTTGTTTTTCTATCCCTGAGTAAAAATAAAAATTATGAAATAATCATTGATCGACCCCGCTTTAGCCCCTTCATTGGGATTGTGACACCTACCCCTATAGCCTACCATTTGGATTTCATGGATGATAAAACAATAAGTTTGAATGGGGCATTACCACTTAGTAGGTAGGTAGGTAGGTAGGTACTTCGGCAGGTAGGTAAATAGTTCAGTAGGTACTTCGGTATGTAGGTCGGTTGGTTGGTCAATTGGTTGGTCTGTCAGTTTGTAGGTTGGTCAGTAGATGGGAAGTAAGGGATGTAGCTCTGTAGGTAGGTAGGTAGGTCAGTTGGTCGGTAGGTTGGTTGTTAGGTAGGAAGGTAGTAGGTAGGTCATTTTGTCCATTAATTGGCAGCTTAGTCGGCCCTGTCAGTCAGTCGGTCGGTTCGGAAGGTCAGTTGGTCAGGTCCGAAGGTCAGTCATTCTGTCAGAAGGTAGTAAGGTAACTCAGTAGGTTTATATATAGGTCATTTGAGGGGTAGGTCTGGTATGATGGTCTGTCAGTAGGTAGTTCAGACGATTGGCTGGTTGTTTGGTCATAAGATAGGTAGGTAGGTTGGTTGGTAGGTCATCAGAAAATTGGTAGGTAGGTTGGTTGTTTGGTCAATCGATGCATAGCTTGGCTTGTCTTCATATAGTACGTAATATGTTTTTCCCTCTTTGTGCAATTTTTGTCGAGTCCGCTTGCGATAAGCAAGACATAGTTGCAACAATTTTGGTTTGGTGTATGTACGTTTGTGCGTCTGTGCTTTAGTGCATGCATGCGTCCGAATTTGTCCGGACCATAACTTCTACATTTGTGATTGGATTTCAAAATAATTTGGCACAATTGTTCTTCTTTACCGGTAGGAGTTCCGTTTGAAACATTTGGTTCTGGTAGGTCCAAAGTCAAATGATAAAATTGTCAAGCATAGAGCTTGTCCGAGCAACAACTTCTACATTTATCAATAGATTTTAAAATAATTTGGCAAAGTTTTTCTCCTGTACCAGTAGACATGCCATTTGAAACATTTATTAAGATAGGTCTGAAGATCTGTCATACATAGAGCTTGTCCGAGCTACACCTTCTACATTTATCAATGAATTTGAAAAAGAAAATTTGGCAGGCAGGCAGACAGGCGGGTGGATGGGTTGGTAGGTAGGTAGGTCAGTAGGTAGGTAGGCAGGTAGGTAGGTAGGTAGGTAGGTAGGTGGTCGGTCGGGCCAGTCAGTCTGTAGGATAGGTAGGTCCGTAGGTGGGTTGGTAGGTATGTTGGTAGGAAGGTAGGTAGCTAGATTGGTAGGTAGGTAGGTAGGTCGATAGTAGGTTGGTAGGTATGGTTGTAGATAGGTCAATAGGTAGGTAGGTTGGTTGGTAGTAGGTAGGTAGGTAGGTCAGTTGGTAGGTCGGTTGGTCGGTCGGTCAGTCGGTAAGGTCGTTCTGTCAGTATGGAGGTAGGTATGTACGCTGGTATGTAGGTAAGTTGGTAGGTAGGTTGGATAGTTGGAAGATCAGTGAGTAAGCAGGAAGTAGATATGCTGGTAGGTAGGTAAGTAAGTAGGTAGGTAGAAAGATGGGTGGATAGGTAGTTTGGTCATTCAGTAGGTCCGTTTGTCGGTCAGTCATTTGGTCAGTTGGCATGGAGGCAGGTATGTAGACCTGTAGGTCAGTTAATCAATAAATCTAAGTAGGAGAATGGTAGACCTGTAGGTATTTGGGTCGTTAGGTGGTTGGTTGGTAGGTTGGTTGAAGGTAGGTAGGTAAGTGGGTAGGTCATTCTTTGGATCGGTAGATTGGTCGGCTGGGTTAATGGGTGGCGTTGGAAGATAGGTCCATCGGTCAGGTTGGAAGGTTAATGGAGCAATGAATCTAGTCACAGGATAATTATCATTATTATTATTATTATTAATATATCTGAGGTGCTACGTTAATCTTCAAGTAGCAAATAGACATTTACCAACCCCTCTTGAGCCTCCTGTTGCAATATAACAATAAGCAGATTCACAATGAACTGACTAAGGCTTCCTGGGGATTGTGACACCTACTCTTGTAGCACAGTTTGCAAAATAGGCATCCTGTATGATTGTGGTAATATCCTTTGATGGGGCAGTACCTGCAATCATAGGGTTTTTTTTTTTTTTATTATTCTTTCCGTGGTGCAAAATTAACAAAACGATACTCAGCCAACCCTTCTGGTGCCTCTTTATGAAGATCCTGACATCAAACCTTTAATCGAAAATCGTCTTTTACTTCCCCTGAAAATGACGTCATAACAACGTCACGCGTTCCGAAAGTAGAGGAAAAAATGTAGTTACCACTACAAGTGTGTTTTCAGAGGTACATGTTTCATATTTTTTCTCTGTAGCTTTAAATTCACCAAAATTTGATATGTACAGTTGGCATCAATGGCAACAAAATAACCTGTTTACCGGTATTCTATTCTCTGTTCCCGCTGTCCGATCTTTAGACTGAACAGATCTAGATCTTATTAATTTCATCAGCCATTCTGTTCAATATACAAGTTTGCTTGCAGCGTGGTCGTAAAGAACTAGGCAAATTATAGGCAAATTTATTCATTATACCATACTTACCCTCTCAAAATGGTGCTCGAAATCGCCTTTTGACGATTTTATTAAGTTTCGAACTGAATGTGGGCCGAATAGTCCAGTTATAGTCAATACAGAGTTACCGTTATTGTTCTTATTGGGAGAAGCTTATTGGGAGAACGCTTGATTTCGGTAAAACTATATGATCACCGCAATATTTTAGAATAGTGGCACTTATTCCATCAATTCCAGAAGCTTTATTAGTTTCAAGTTTATCAAGAAATTGACGAACCATTAAAGGTGTGATAAAATCTATGTCGAAAACTTGGTCTTTTAGTATATGGTGTAAATGTGAACGTAGAAAAGAAAAGTTACTTTCATTAAATTTTGATTTATTAACAATGCTTGCTATGTTGATGAAATGGTCATTGAAGGAGTTTAGGATATTTTTTGTTCCCTGAATATGTTCTCCATTGAATACCATTTTTGAAGGTAAATGTATTGATTCGTTATCTAAATTGTCATTGTTTTGCACCTTCCTTAGATTTCTCCATAGATCTTTGGTATTAGTGCCTGCTTTAATTGCATTATTATAATAATCTTTCTTATTTTTACGAATGAGATGTAGCACTTTATTTCTCATAGTTTTATAATTATACCAATCTTTTAACTTATGAAAACGATCCCGTTCGTACATTGCTTTTTTGACCTCATGATTTATCCATCTTGGTAGATGATTACTTTTGATACGTTTACTCTTAATTGGCGCGTGCTTAGATAAAATTGTATGTAAGATATTGTAAAAGAGTAAAAGATCATGTTCTGGGTCATGCTCAGTTTCGATTAAATGAATTTGCGAAGCACTTAAATCATGCTGAAAATCACATATTTTAAACTTTTTAAAACTTCTATACGTCATAATCGAATGACCACTGCCTCTAAATGGCCTGTTTTTTATTTTTCGCGTCATGCATACTGGAAAATGGTCAACCAGGGATAAATCAGAAACAAATATTTCTGTCACTCTGTCATTTCGGTTAGTATAGATATGGTCTATAATTGTAGACGATTTTTTTGACATACGTGTAGGCTTGTTAACCAGTTGCGAAAGTCCGTATCTTAAAGCAAAATTTGACCACTCTTTACATTCAAAGCTATTTTTATCTGAATAGTATTTGTAGTTAAGATCTCCAATTATGTGATATATAGCTTAAAGGTACGAGGTTTAGGTTAAAGGTACGAGGGTTGTTAGAAAATTTCGAATAATCTCATCAAATAGCAAGAAAATCTTATCTTTTTTACATACCATAGTGGATGTAGGGAATTTTAAGTTGCAGATGCTTGCATTTCGAGCTGCCTGGGAAAAAATGATCTTCCGCGAGAACGGAGGCCGAGAGAGATGTCAAATTTTCTTACGCAGCAGAAAGCAAACACAAGCCTCAGAAAAGTACTACAACATGATATTCCTTCTACTGTATGACATACCAGTTTAAACAAAATATTGCAATAATGGACAATTTCATTCGAAAAAAATGCCGAGACATTTAGGCCTAAATCAAATACCAGTTTAGAATGAAAAAAAAAATACAACTTTTTTTAAAATGATGAATAGCAGATAACATAATAACGTAATATTTTGACAAATCAAATCAGAAACCAAGCCTAAAGTAGTCCGCACGCATCACGTCATCATAAGTTGTCTGCGCATGTCATATTATTCGAAGATTGACCTGTCTGTTCTGACACCTCACCATGCTGTACAGAATAACTGTTTATACGCGGTTTGCATAACTCAAATCTCTGCTGCTAAAAAGTAGCCTGGATTACCTGCCCCTACCACTACGTTATCGGGTCAGGCAAAGAGCAATAATGGCGGCCTCCTAGGCGTCCTCAAGCGTACCCCTACATGCTTCCCCGTTTTCCCAAATTTCATGTGATCTAGTTTGATCAGTTAATAAAATGAGATCAATTTTCTACAAAAAATACATTACCGAATCTAAAACGTGCTGTTGGGGTATGGTTTAAATATAAATTCGACTATGAATCATTTTAAAAGTAGCCCTATTTTCGGACGTTATATAGGTCCATTGACATTTCGGATACTTAAAGCATTTCTGATATGTAGTTCTTCTCGCTAAATAAGAACGACATGTAGAAAAACCCACTGCCATGACTTCATTGCAATCAATCGGTTTTGAATTCAGCCTATGGTCCGATTTGATCATGTGAAATAACAATATCTCGTCTCCTCTGCATATTACAAATGGGGGCCGCCATTATTGCACTTTGCCTGAGGTACTCTTGGGGCGTATTCCTACTCCGAACATGTTCTAGATCAATGGATTATTTCAGAACACGATTCTGTGTTCTTCAGAACATGTTCTGGTTGTTCTAAATAATTCGAGGTGCAGCGCACCTGCTGAACGCGTCCTCACGCGTTACAAGATGGCTGACAGATGAACAATTTTTCATTGCGAAAACAGTATGGATCCCGAACAGGCCTCACAGATGTGCAGGGTGTTCTTGATCCATGCTGAACGCCAAGCTGTTTTGTGGGTTTCAATTGTCTTCTCATTTCCTGGTGTCTTGGTACAAATGTACTTTGAAAAAAGCTCAGAATACTCCAGTCCATATGACCAGTGTATAAATCAAAGTGCTGTTAACATCAGCACTGTGAAACAGTCGACATCCAATTAGTTGCATTAAAAAAACTTGCAACTAATGGGATTTTTGTCATTATCGAAATATATGTGAAAAAGAATACTTTTGAAAACATTGTGTGAAAAAGGGCAAGCAGCAATTTCTACATTACCCCCATTGCTTTCTACCCATCCAAGAACAAATTTCAATTTTGAAGTCACATTGACGTTGTCGTCTGCAAATGCTTTCACTTTGGACAAGTCTGAAATTTTGATGTTTGGTGAAGAGTTATGTGATTGTAACAACTAACCCTCAGCAAATTGTCTTGAGTTGATGTAATACGCTCGTACAGTTTCCGCCTATTTTCTAGAAAAGTTTGCGATAGATTTGAAGTTTAAGTATGACATAGGTTAGAATAGCATTCTCGCCAACAATAGATTGAAAAGGGGATAAGACACATCCAATATCGACCAGCAATATTGTTATCAAGTTTAGAATAAATGAAAGAACGTTTTTGACATTGATAAGAACAATGTTCCAAAAGTGCTCCATTCAGAACATCATTCCAGAGCAGTGCACATGTGCTCAAATATTCTTTTCGCCCGTTCCAGAAGAGTATTCTGGAACACGGTGCAATGTGCCAAAACAGGTGAATAGAATACGCCCTTGTAGTACGGCGGGTTACCAGATTACTAAAAAGTAGCAGCGGAAAATGGCTATAAATAATTAGTCTGTGTAGAAATCAAGCCTTTTTTTTTTGCTCTAAGTTTCTCGAAAACAATAATTTAAAACCGAAAAATCATTTCAAAGAAATACAATTGTTTACTGCAAATCTTTGCATGGAGTTTCTAAATGTAGACCTAGGGAAAACCAAGATCTGTGCAAATTTTTTTCACAAACTTTAACAACAACAAGAACAACAACAAGAAATGTCCCCACCATGCTTGGCTTATACCGAGGCTACTTTCACAGGGTCTGTGTAAACTTATGAATGACTGGTGCATAGGTTATATTACAGCTAACTATGGCTTGATGAATCGTACCAGTTAACGTTATTTTGAATAAACATATACTCTTGTTTGCAATTCGCTGCATCGACTGCCATCTTGAAAAGTAGTCCGTTTCTGTACCCAGAATGCCCAGATAGGCATGTACTGTACTTGAAAAATGTCACGTAGCGGAAGATTATGCGCCGTCATAGCATTTTCGGGACCGTATCTGACACAGTGTAGATACGGATTTTTCCCGGTCGTGTCCGATTTTATCGGCGTGCGATGCATGTATTTCAGCCGAAAGAGTTAATTCTGAAACTAAGTGATACGTAAAGACGGACCACATTCGCCCGGTAAATGGTCCTAGCCGGACCGCCGACGACTTGGTTAAGTCGAATTTACTTTTGGTGAGGTATTTATCTCGAGTCCTTATATTGCCTGATGACTGTGGAGGCGTAGATAAGTTGTACAAGTAACCTATATTTGACTGGAATACTGTTTCACTCTTTACCAGACGACAAGATTTTAGACTTGTCCATAGTAAAAGGATTAAAACGTAGCTAAAATGACAGACTTTGTTTCTGAAGTGACAGAGCACGTTGTGGAAAAAAGGAGAAAATGCTGGTTACCATCAATTTCTCCGTTTTCAACAATGTATTCAAAGGCCTTCTTACTCAGGGTCATAAAAAACGGGATTCTTTTTTGTAAAGTGTTTAAAAGGTTAAAACGGAGCTAAGAGCTGTAATTAAATAAAAGTTATTCCTGATACTTAAAAATCCGACCTAGTTTCAACAAGTACCATATTTATCGTATAGTGATTTTTATCGAATAGCTAGCTATTCTCGTCTAATCGTAAAACAAACTAATTGGCTGTGAAATTTCCGATTTTCTAAGAAGCGTACCCTTTAACCCTCTACCAGACAATGCTGTGTATTGCCGACCCAGAGGAAGAAGGCTTTTGAAAATATTGTGGAAAAAGGAGAAAATGTTAGTAACCAGCATTTTCTCCCTTTCCTACAATGTTTCTTACCCTTTAAAAACCAAACCCCATCATTTTAGTCACATTTATTTGTCGTCAGCAATTGCTTTCAATTTGGACCAGTCTAAAATTTGGTCACCTGGTAAGTAAAGTCTTCATATAGAAATATTTCAAGCACTTACCACTATTGATATTTGAAAAAAAAAAATAGGGTAAAACCCGGTCCGACGAATCACCGAAATACCAAAATACCACGGAAACACCGAAATACCCCTATTTTTTTCCTCATACTTGGGTTCAGATAACTGATATAAGTATGCAGGATTTTTTTTAGTATTATTTTTTGGACAGAAAACGCTCTAAATCACAGAACTGATCATTATTGAGGAGAATGATGTTGTTAATATGCACTGATCATTGATTCAGGTAGAGAACAATCACCGAACACTGCATGTCTTGCCTGTTATACACCGTAATACCCGATCTTGATTACGCCAATCTAGACTAAGTATGCCATAATCACTTATATATATCATTTCTTTAAATGGTAAACACACAAACACAAAAAAGAGAGTGCTGATGCACTTCATTTGCGACCCAAATTAGACATTGCATGACGTAGGTCTCTGATCCATCAAAAACCACAAAAATCAGTTATTTGAACTCAATACTCGAAAAATACGGGTATTATCGGTGGTATATCGGTGATTCGTCGGACCTGGTAAACCCCAACGGACCTATTTTCAAGGTCATTTACCCCCCCCCCCCCGCAAAAAAAAAAAAAAAAAAACTCGTTAGAAGTTCATGTACTTCCAGATACACGCTTGAAAGCATCATTGTAAAAGAGAATGAAAAAAAGGACACATAAACAATTGCGGCTCATAAAGAAAAGGGCTGTTTCATGAGTCAAATACTTGAAATGGATAAATTCAGTAGAGCAGAAAGACCCATATATTCCTATTTGCAAGCCATTATCTTACAAAGCATCCTTCAATGTATACTTAAAATCTGTTGGCAACCTGTGGGTTCATATTCACCAACCATTCTTAAGGACGTTCTTGGTCTTATTCTCCAAGATTTTCTAAAGTTGGAAGTAAAACAACTTGTGATAGGCTAAACCGAATGGTTTAGCCAATCAGAAGTTGTGTTTCTTTTAAATATAGAAAATTCTGGAAAAAAAAAAAAACTGAGAATCTTCTTAAGAATGGTTGGTGAAGACGGATCAACGTTTTCTTTATCTACACTGTTTGAGAAAAAAACACACACAGCAAGTAGAATCACATTGTGGTGAGGAAAGAGTTGTTGCCCATATTGCAAGTCGATCAGCCTAGGTTATTTTTCTTTTATGACGCCCATTTATTGAAACCTTCTACATTATTTAAGCGAAAGAGGAAATACTAGGAGGACGAAGGCCTTCATCTTGAATGACCGCTATTGTACTTTAATCCTTCACGAAACATCCCCGACTTTTAACGACCCTGAAAGAGGATTGCTTTTGAAAACATTATGGGGGGGGGGGGGGGGGGGGAAAGGAGAAAATGCTCGTAACTAGTATTTTCTCCTTTTTTCTCCATAATGTTTTCTACCTTCAACAGTTTCAGCAACAGGTCCAATCATTTGAGCCATATTCAATCTGTCGCATGTATTTACTTTTCCAGTTGGACAAGGCTTAAAGTGTGTCGCTTTGTATAAAGAGTTAGATGTAAAAGTGCGACATAAATCTAATGGACATTAATACTCAGTAAAAAGTTGCGGATATTGCCCTTTCTGTTTTTTCCCCAGAATGTTCTAAAAAATACAACGCATTGATTAATGTAGATTTAAGCTCAAAGTGCACGTATAGTCTTAGATTTCCTGTTTAAGAATTGACCTATTGTCACAGGGTGATATAGGAAAAGTTTAAGTTCTTATTTTAATAATAATAATAATAATAATAATAATAGTAGTAGTAGTAGCGGTAGTAGCAGCAGCACTAGCAGTAGCAGTAGTAGTAGTGGTGGTGGTGATGATGATGATAACTTTATCTTTTTAAAAGTAAAATATCAAGACAAATCTAAATAGCAACAAATAAAACTAAAAAAAAAGTCTTTTTTACAATTTTGTCTTTGTGAAGTGAAACGTCAAGTCAGTGTGATGACGATGGCGTATCTAACGAAAACATATGAGCCATGCTCTTTGAATAGGGGGTTAATGCATCGTCGAAATATATCGATTCAGGTCAGCCTGCGCAGTCCTGGGTCGAAGCTTTACGCTATTGGTCAATTTGCATTTTATGCATCCATAATTATGTGATGACTTGCCTTGTATACTGTATCACGGAGTTGCTTTTACCCACTTTTTCATGGAGCATGGCTTACCCTTTAGCAGCATACCTAAGGTAATGATGTTTTAGAAATGGCAATTAATGGAAGGTTCAACAGACAGAAATTAGTACCAGTACTATTAGCTTCCTTTTCCAGCCTACCCCTATTGATCGTAGGTGCACATTCCCAGTAATTAACTGGAAGTTTGCGTGATATATACACATCCGTAATTAAAAGCCTGGGTCTAATGTAGATATGACCTAATCGAACCTACACGAACCTTAACGCCTACATTTTTTTACGAAACATACAGATGCTGCACTTTAAATAGGACAGGTAAATTTCAAAACTTAACTCTCCAAGCGCCAAATATAAATTCGAGACGTTCTCTGTGAAAAGGAGGCTTAATGCATTTGCAAAAAGTATCGACCTAAGTCAGCCTGTGCAGTCCGTGCAGGCTGACCTGGGTCGAAACTTTTTGTTACTGGCCAATTTTCTGCATGTCAAAGGAGTAGTCAACGTCATGCTTCAGTCCGCTGTTAGACAAACTGGATTTTATGGATCCATAATTATATGATAACTTGCTATTGCTTGATGCGATGCATCGCAGCGATGCATTTAGCTTCCATTTGCGAGAAGCTCATATAAATTTGACGTCTTTCGACGTCGAAAAATACAACTCACTCGGAAGCTCAACAGCGACCCAAAAGTAACAGTGCGGGTGTTAAAATTCATTTGAATTTAGATAATACTTTTTAAAAGTATAGAAATTATTGTGAAGGTGACAATCTGTTTTTGTACAGTCGATCTACGTGCTAGAGGCTAGCAGAAAAATGAATTTTAACACTTAAGCTGCTGAATAAATGAAACGCAGATTTCTGCTCAATACTAAGAGCCCAAACATGGCGGTTTCAAAGTTGATTTCACCGGAAAGAAAACTACACTATCGGACAGTGTAGATCTAAGATCAGACTGCACGTTCTGTGCAGTCTGATCTTGATCTGCACTGTCCGCAAAAGGTCAATGAGTCGCGATTAGCAGCTTAAGGGTTAGAACCAGGTAAAAAGTGAACAAAAGATAGAACGGCCTGGCAACATTTGACCTACCTTTATAAATCATTTTTCTTCCAACGACCAACACTTGGACCGACGGTACAATAACAGATTGTCATCATCACAAGACTTTTACAAGGTGTGATGCACATTTAAATGCATTTTAACACATGCATTGTTTATTTTGGGTCGCTGTTGGGGCTTTAATCCACGCCAAATATCCTTTGCAAAACTGTATCTCTGTCTTATCCAGTAAGGATTGGTTTGGTTGATTGATTGATTGTATGGTGTTTAACGCCGTTTTCAACATTATTTCAGTTATATCACGGCGGCCAGTGCACCTATCCATGCTTTCCGAAAGGTTCATTTGCCAGTACTTCGCACAATATTCTTTCCAAGCCACTGGCTGTTTTCCCACATAACCATCGTCGAAACATTGGCCAGCGGTGGGAGAGGAATGAATCCTGTCGCGATGACTATCATCAATCCTTGGAAAGAAATTGGTCAAGCCGGGGATCGAACCAGCGACCTCCTATTCTCAGGTTCTGTACGCTACCGACTTAGCTACGGGGGCTTGGCAGTAAGGATTGGTATGGTTGGTAAATACGTGTTTTGCACGATACCGTCGTATTTACAAGATTAGTCTCTTGAATTACGTAATTTGTTATGAACATTGGTCGTAAGAATGTCCCAAGCCATGGAATAGCGCTGTCGGTGAACGAGCCTATCGGACATGTAATAGTAGATTAGGAGATTCGAATCCCGGCTCGGCTTATATCCTACCTTGTGTCTCAGGGGAAAGGCGTTATTAAAATAAGAATTATTCTTAATCCTTATCCTGCCGAATATAAGTTAAATGGAACTTTCAAGCCGATAGCAAAACCCCAAATAACGCTATTTCAAAATTGCTTTTGGAGAAAAATATCTCTTTATCGGTCAGTGTAGATCCAAGATCAGACACACGTTCTGTGCAGTCTAATCTTGACCTACACTGTCTGCAAAGGTTCAGTAAGTTGAACTTAGCAACATAAGGGTAAAGAATACTAAATATTGTGTTCTATTGTGTTGGTAGCTAAGAACAATTTCATGACGCGCAATAATATTACGCACACGTCAGTGGTGCATAAGTACTGATTGATTGTTTATATGGTGTTTTACGCCGTTTTCAACATTATTTCAGGGATGCAGAGGCGGCCAGTGCACCTGTCTGTGCTTTCCTGGAGTTTCTTTTACCACTACTTGGCAAAATAATCTTCCCAAGCCATTTCCCACATAACCTTCGTCGACACAATGATCAGCGGTGAGAGAGGAATGAATCCTGTCGCAATGACTATCATCAATCCTCGGAGAGATAATGGTCGAGCTGGGAAATCGAACCATCAATCCCCCGTTCTCAAGTCCTGTACACTAGGTATTGGGCTACGATGCATTTGTAGGAGCATTGGCAATCGTGTTATACATGAAACATTGTTGTCAGCGGTGTTAATAACCAAGAAAAGATAGAAATCTAAGGAAAAGAGAGAGGCATCATAGATGAAATGAGAAACTGCTCATTACGAGCGATCTCTTCTTATACCGCATTGTTTATAAAATTTGTCTGCTGCGTGACAAAAGAGATCATCTGCAGGATGAACGAGATGCACTTTATCGGAAGACAAAATTCTAGACTTACCACTATTCAAAGCATAAACAGAAAACAAATTAAATGTGACTCAGATGATGAAATGTTTTCTTTTACATGGTAGAAAACATTTTGTGAATAGGAGAAAATGCTGGTTTCCAGCATTTTCTCCTTTTCACAAAAATGTTTTCCAAAACCCTTTTTTCCATACGGTAGTTAAAGCTGTATGTTTTTCTCGAAAGGGGTTAATCTTGCAAAAGCGTTCCTTCACTAATTTCAAAGTCGATGACAATGACCTTCATGAAAACCATATGACGGACTATTGTCTTCATTAGGCATTCATCCAGAACTAATGATCTGTCTATATATAGATTTCTAATTGATAATAATCTTTTCTGTCAATGTTTGACAACATTTATCCCAGAACTTTATACCGTTGGACTTATCTTATCTACAAGTATCTCACTTTGGTGGCACTGGACAAGCTTGTAGCCAAGACAAAATGCCAAGAACTTCTGTTTAATCTCAACAGATTGCAACATTTTCGTACTCTTAACATCAAGAATCGTGCATTTGAGCCATGCTCCATGAAAAGGGGTCTTAATGCATCTGCGAAAAGTATCGACCCAGGTCAGCCTGCGCAGTCCGCGCAGGCTGACCTGGGCCGAAATTTTTCGCTACTGGTCAATTTTCTGCATGTCGAAGGACCAGTGTACCTCATGAATCTTTCGGTTGTTATACAAAATGTATTTTATTGATCCATAAATATGTGATGACTTGCTTGGTATCATGGATCACGGGGATGCATTAAGTCCCCTTTCACCAGAGCATGGCTCACTTATATTTCATATCTTCTTCTAATGTCTTTCAATGAGAACAGGACTAATTCAAGCTTGTAAAAGTAAGAGGTGAACACTAATGACAACTATAGATTTGTCAGTACAAGCGACCGGAAGTGACACCGGAAATGTGACCTTGTAACAGACATGTTTGTTTTAACCCTGTTCCAATCAATTCGCTGTTTTTGACATCTATTGTAAAAGGCTTTCAAAAAAGGATAATAAGAATTATCCCCTTCTCCCACAACTTTCTTTTCCTGTTCAAAGACAAATCCTATCATCTAAGCAGCATTCATTTTGTTGTTTACAAATGTTTTTGATATGGACGAATCTAAAAGTTTTTGTCATCAGTTAAGTGATGCCATGAAAGGAAATTGCTTCAAGAACTTGGGTAAACATTGATATTTATCGTGGGGGTGTGTACTTAATCTATATTTTCGTTAGAAATTTAAAGTTTACTCAATGACCTGACATGTACAATCAAAAAACGTTAAAAGACACCCACTGATATTGCCAATCCATATTGTGTGCTTTATGGTGAATATATTTTGAAATAAAAGCTCTCTGTACTTTTCAGTACTTTGATTAAGTTCCATGTTTTCCATAGATCGAAGTGTTTAGGAAAAAAAACCCTCTATAAAACCACACTATTGAAATACCAATGCTTCAGGCGGCGAGTTCCCTGACACACATAAACACTTTTCTCTCGCAGCGGCGCCTTTTACGCCCTTGCAGTATAAGGTTCTCGGAAACATCGTGAAACATAGAAATTCGCTTTATATAAGCAATTTCTTCATCTGTCAAAAGGTTCTTCAGACCATTTCTTCATCAACATTATATATCTATGTATGTAAGTGTTCATTAAAGATTGCGGATCGGGTAATGTGTCACACTAATTGTTATTGGACAAATAAAGTAGTCATAAACTGCTGCAGTTCAAAAGCAATTCATTCATATTCTATGATTTCGAAATTATGAGAATCATTTTGTACTTTTTTGTTTAGTATCGATTTCTTGAAAGTGAATGGCTAGCAAACAATTCAAAATTTGCACTTTTTTTTTGTGATGAGATTACTTCTTTAAAGAAGAAGTTAGCTAGCAATGTAAAATACGAGCCGCGCTCTGGCAAAAGGAAGCCATATGTATCTCCGTGATGCATTATACCAAGCAAGTCATCACATGATTATGGATCTATTATGTCCATTTTGTCCAACAAATGACTTAATCCTGAAATAGAATGTCCCTTGGACATGCAGAAAATTTACTAAAAGCAAAAAGTTTCGGCCGAGGTCAGCATGCGCGGACTGCGCAGGCTGACCTGGTCGATGCTTTTTGCAGAAACATTAAGCCTCCGTTTCACAGAGCATGGCTTATATGCATTGGTGGTGTACTAATGCCTTTTTATGCATGACGTTTGTAAGCAATGCAAAATTCGCATATGTTTGTGTAGTAATGGTTTTTTGTAGATGATTTGGCAAGCGATGCAAAATATGTATTGTTTTGTGTAGTTGTGTGTGTAGTAATGTTTGTTTAAAAAATGATTTTAGCAAGCGATGCAAAATTTCATTTTTTTGCGCAGGAATGGCCTTCTAGGGATGACTTTGCAAGAAATTGAAAATATGCACTTTCTTTTACATGTTTAGGTTTAAAGATGCATCCTTGCAGCAAGAGAGAAAAAAACGCTGTTAAAACTTGAAAGTGTGTAAGACTATGGTCAGCTGTGTAAACATAGATAAATTACCTATAATTATATATGACGTCACAAAATTTTATCTCAAACGTGTGTAAGATAAGAAAATTTGCCATGATGTATATTACATGGAAAACAAGCGCAGGGGTTTATGTGATAATACGCCATCTCACGAATGAAAGGTCAGAATGTGCAAATCCATACATGCACACGCGTGAATTTCTTTGAATTAAACCCGACACACTTCTCAGACAGTAATTCTAGATAACGTCACTTATGACATCACATAATTCTTATCTCGAAATTGCAAAGGTAAAAAAAAATCGTAATGGCTGTAACACTAAAAACAATATGTGATAAAATGGTAATTTACGCCTTCGATATCTTGGATTTCACAAAATTTGCATAATCTTTCATCGCGAAGAATGGTAGCAAAGAGTATCTGCCTGCTTTCGCTGGTAAATTATGTCAAGAAAACCGCAGTTTCGTGAGAAATGGTTGGGGTTATCCTTTAGAATGTATAAGCATGACTCATAGCCAAAAGCGTGTTGCAAAACTGCGTATTCTGCTAAAACTGACCTAAAACTAAGCATTGGAAATGGAGTGATGAACACCTTTAAGCTTGAAATTAGCGTAAAAAATTCCAATGTAATTGATCACCAATATACTGACTAAATGGACGACTATTTATCAACCATTCAAGAAATCAATCAGAAAATTCATGTCATGACAAAAGAAAATTGCTAAAATTAGACAATTATTGCTTCATCCAAAGACAAGGCCACGTGTCACCACACGTGATACAAAGTTTGAATGACTCAAAGCGATTCTGATACTTTACCTCCTGAATCAAAGTTTCAAGCAGACGACCTATAAAAATTCTTGGAATTTTTCACATTTAATATGACTGAAGTTATAATCAAAATACGTAATTTTTAAAAGAAAGGCACAAATTGCCCATTATAAGAAACTTGCGTGTTTAGCGATTTATTTTCAAAAGCTTTCTGCATCAAAACGAGACAAACGTTGTCTGCTTTTGAAAATGTGTGAATCCTTAACCAAACAAAGCTATTTCTGTACGACCTATAGAAGGATAACATTTGAAAACATTGTGGGGAAAAGGCGAAAATGCTGGTCACCAGCATTTTCTTCCTTTCCCGGTGTTTTCTACTGTATCAAAGGCAAATTCCATCATTTGAACCATGTTAAATATTATGTCGTCTTCAAATACTTTCAATTCAGATGAGTCTGAAATATTGTCGTCTGGTATAAGAGTTTAACCCTTTCCCAAACGACAAATTTTGGACTGGTCCAAATTGAAAGAGTTTGCAGACGACAATTTCAAATTTGATGAAAATGGCAGAGAGTTATCGAAAAGGGTATAAAACACTGTGGGAAAAGGAGAAATTGCTCTTTACGAGCAATTTCTCCTTTCCCCACAGTGTTTTCAAAAGACTTGTACTGCAGACACGTGAAAACCAGGGCTTGTCTGGGAAAGGGTTAAACGACATAAAAGAGTTGTTCTGCGGGGCAGACAGCCAAATTGTGTCTAACA
This sequence comes from Tridacna gigas, assembly GCA_945859785.2. NCBI lineage: Eukaryota > Metazoa > Mollusca > Bivalvia > Cardiida > Cardiidae > Tridacna > Tridacna gigas. The sequence continues at coordinate 29,056,214 of OX244042.2, read as the reverse complement.
AGAATGGAAATTTGGCGAAAACAGTTGTAGTTTTTGTAATCGTATAGCAAACGTGTAAATCGAATTCGTCTGATGGCGTGTCATTTTCATTGCGAGAATCGGAAGACCTTTGTTATCGTTGGTTACAATCTCCGGATATGATGACCGAATGTCGTAACTGACAATTATATGCAACGTATTCTGTGATTACCGCGTTTTTATTTGTGCAGCAGACGCACTGAGGAATAAAAACGACAGAAATAGAAATTGCTCCAGACGACAATCTTCGTTTACGTTTCCATAACACAGCAAAATTTCCAGAGATCCTCTGGCAAACCATGATTTAGTAGTAACTCGTTGCCGGATGACAACATTTTAGATCTCGTTCATATTTTTCAAAAGCATTTGCCGATAATGACTTAACCTTTATACCTATCGACAAAATTTTATACCTGTCCAAATTGAAAGGATCTCCAACGCGATAAATATGACTCAAATATTGAAATTTATTCGTGGAAAGGTAAAACGAACAAGGTGGGAAAATAAGAAAATGCTGGTTACAAAAATCTTCTTCGTCAGGGTCCTTAAAACACGGAAGTGTGTGGCAAAGGGTTTATAACTGGACCAGTCTTTGAAAGGGTAGAAAATAGCATGGATCAAAGAGTAGAAATGCTAGTTGCCAACGTTCTCCTTTTCCTACAATGTTTCAGTTTTAAAAGCCCTTTTTCCAATGGTCGGAAAAACAACTACAAAATCTTGTAACATATACAGTTAAGGTGGGGGTTGTAGGATTTCAAGACCTCTTCATCTCACAAATATTGTCATACCAATGACGGTGTAAGAACGGTACTAGCAAACATAATTCATATTGCATTTAAAGTTTTGGTACTACTTAAGGATACACAAAACTTGATCTAAACTTTTTTTCAGGTGCATAATTTGTAAGGATAACTCATAAGAACGTGACTGTATATCCTTAGACAGATTTGGGGGGAGGTGTAGAAAAGGGGGCGCGCTGGAAAGTCACAAAAATACCTCGACAGTTACGAACCGGCGACTTTCAAAACCATAGTCCATCGACTCCGCAGACTAAACCACCTGTTGAGTCATGTTCTGTGAAGAAAGGGTTAAATGCATCTGCAAAAAGTATCGACCAAGATCAGCCCTTTCAAAAACAAAACTACCTCTGCTTTATCTTCCGCCAGGTGTCATTTTTCAAATACACAACCTATCTGATATGGGCATTCTGCACTCGTCACAACTCGGCCGATTCCGTACCTACATCTAACCTCGTCTGTATAAGGGAGGCTTCCATTTTGAACTACCAATCACATGATCTTAAACATGGCGGCCCCCCTGTAGATCGCTTAGCAACGACATGAACAACCAATGTGAAGTTATTCACTTCTATCGATCTGTCGATGAAAGCTCCTAACGGAATTGATAAACCACGCTAAAAATTGAATGTACGAACTGTTTGCCGACTGAAATAATCTTAGAAAGATAACGATAGAAAATTTACTCATGCGTTCTTTCTAAAGAGGAGCCTTACAATTTCAATAACGGTAAAGCGGTGTGCTTCCGGAGATGTGCGAAATGTAACGTGTAGGTGCATATCAAGCTACGTGATACAGCCGAGGGATTTGATCACCGGATCACCCGAGGTATGCCGAATGGGGCATTCTGGGTACGGAACCGGACTATTTTTCAAGGCGGGAATCAATGCAACGAATTTCTAAATAAAATATCCGTTTACTGTCTAAAACCTACCTTGTGCGATTCATCCAGATATGGTTAGCTAGCATACAACCTATGCACCAGCCATCTATAAACGTAAGCTCCAATAAGCTTGGGAAAAAGCCCCGGTATAAACCAAGCAAGTTGGGGACCTTATTTTTGCTGTCAGTCTATTGCACAAATCATGGTTTTCCCCATGTCTATATTTAGAAACTGTTGAAAGAGATTTGCAGTAAGCAGTTGGTATTCTAAAAACATATTTTCCCCGTTTGAAATCATTTCGTCTTCTAAGAAATTTGTAGCTAAAAAACGGGCTTGATTTTGCCACAGACGTATTATTTTTTGCCATTTTCGCTTGCACTTTTTAAGCGGCAATTTACGCCCAGCGTATTGATATATGTCTATTTTGTATCAAGTGATGCGTCATAGCAGACAGGTCAATCTTCGAAGAATATGACAAACGCAGACAACGACCTTCTCTGAAACGCTGTCGCGTCCATCTAACTTCAAAATCGAGCTTCCTTCTTAAAAAATTCCGATCGAAGGTACGCTTTTCTAAGTCTCTTCCACAGAGAATTTGTAATGATGAGCATCAGTGAAACTGATATAGCGAAAAACAGAGAAATATCCCATTTGAATGTAAGAAAAAAAATCCTTCTAATTGTAGCCCTCTTTGGTCCACCTAAGTTTGCCATACAATCCCGACTTTTAATGACCCTGAGAGAGAAGCTTTTTGAAAACATTGTAGGAAAAGGAGAAAATGCTGGTCACCAGTATTTTCTCCTTTTCCCCACAGTGTTTTCCACCCTTTCCAAAACAAATTTCTATTTTTTCATAACAAATTTCCATTTTTCACTCACGTCTGTTTTGTAGTCTGCAAATGGTTTCAATTTGGACCAGTATAATGTTTTGTCGTTTGGTAAAGAGTTAAAGGATTATGTTTTGTTCGACTTGTGTTCTACGCTGCTTTCAACTTTATTTCAGTTCTGTTAGGACGGCAGATCACGTATCAGGTGTTTCCTTGGTTTTACCAGTGCTATTTCAGGTTCTGCAATCCCTTGCCGAAGGGCCTTCAGACCAAACCAGGACCTCAAACAGGAGTCGAGCCCAGAACGTTTTGACCACAAACCAACATCGTCATCTCTCAACAGTGGACGATCCCTTTACAATAAACTAACAATCCTGTATTTTTTCCGACCAGAATAAAAAAAGATTTTGAAAACATCGTTGGAAAAGGGGTCAATGCTCGTAAAAAATATCCTCTCCTTTCCCTATAATCATTATGAACATTTTTTTCCTCGTGTCAGAATATTTTAAACTCCCAAAACAAAACGGAAAGAATTTGGTTTACGCCATTATTGTTTTAACTGAATTTTTTAGTAAAGTTTGTTTCTATGGTATGACCAGGACAAAGGCCCGGCCGGGTAGTTCAGTGGTTAGTGTATCTAACTCCTGACAAGGTGGTTGCGAGTTCGATACCCGGTCGAGGCAAACTTTCTTTCCGCCTATTTTTCTCCTCCCACCTCTGATGCATGTGACAAAAACAGTCAGTGGCTTGGAAAGAAAGTTGTGTCAGTACTGGTGTGAGAAAACCAGAAAACACATGCGCAGGTGCACAGACCGCCGTGATGTGACCAAAGCTGTTAAAACGGTGTTAAACTAAAAAAAAAGACCAGGATAAAGGGTGTAACGCCAATTCTCTCTGCGCCAAATATTGAGACATGCTGTGGCAAAAAGGGGCCTAATGCATCTCCTTAATGCATTGTACCAATCTAGACATCTCACAATTTAGGGATCCGTAAAATCCACTTTGTCTAATAACCGACAGAATCATGAGGTAGATAGTCCTTTGCCATGCCAAAAATTGACCAATAGAAACGTGATCTGCCGCCCTAACAGAACTGAAATGAAGTTGAAACGGACTGTGCAGGCTGACTCTGGAAGATACTTTTTTGCAGATATATCAAGCCCCCTTTTCACAGAACATGGCTCATTCGACATGTATCGATGGCTGAAATTTTAATCCACTGAAACTCGGAGACTTATCATCTTTACCCTTTCCCAAACAAGCCCTGGTTTTCACGTGTCTGCAGTACAAGTCTTTTGAAAACGCTGTGGGAAAAGGAGAAATTGCTCGTAACGAGCAATTTCTCCTTTTCCCACAATGTTTTCTACCCTTTTTGAGACCTTTCTGCCATTTTCATCAAATTTAAAATTGTCGTCTGCAAACTCTTTCAATTTGGACCAGTCCAAATTTTGTCGTTTGGGAAAGGGTTAAAGGCTTGACAAGCGGACGTTATAGACACGAGACCAGACTACACATTATGTTCAGTCCGATCTTGATCCACGGTGTCCGCTAAAGAAAGTGCCATGTTGATCGCAACAAACAAACTAAAGTTGTTCGTAGAGCTCTAGCAGTTTCACAACAAAGCGGCCAATGAATGCACAGCTAAGATCAGAATTCAAGGTCAATGAAATCCGATCTTGATCCACAGTGTCCTCTAAAGAAAGACTTGTATTGATCTACTTTGGAAAACTAAAGCTAAAAGTTGTTCCTTGAGCTCTAAGGGTTTATATTTAAAAAAAAAAAAACAAAAAAAAGAAAGAAAATCGCGGACAATGTAGATCTAAGATCAGACTGCACGTTCTGTGCAGTCTGATCTTGATCTACGCTGCCCTCTTAAGACAGTCACACAGACATCTATGTTGTCTTGAGAGGGCAGAGTAGATCTAAGATCAGACTGCACGGTCTGTGCAGTCTGATCTTGATATACGTTGCCCTCTCAAGACACTCACATTGACATCTTTTTTTGTCAGCAAGAACAAAAGACGTTGTGCCAAGACAACGAAGATTTTATTCGGAAATAAATCCCCTGGGGAGGATTTTCATAGTTTCTTTCTAGTCAAACACAGTATTGATTAATTTTTTACCAAACGGCAAAGTTTTTAGACTTGTGCAAATTGAGAGCTTTTGCCACGACAAAATAATTGTGACTCAAAAATAGAAATTTGTCTTTGAAAGAGTTGGAAACAAAGTGGGAAAAGGAGAAACCAGCATTTTCTCCATTTCCCACAATGTTTTCAAAGCGTTTCCTCCTTTGGGTTGTTAAAACTCGGGATTGTGTGGTCAAGGGTTAATTCTTTACCAAAGGACAAAATTTTCGGCACGTCCATATTGAAAAAAATTAGCAGTCAACAAATGAAATGTGTCTCAGTTGACGAAATTGGTCTTTCAATGGGTGCTATACATTTTGTTATAGACATTTTCAACTTTTCTCACAATTTTTCTAAAAGGTTTTTTAACACGGTGAAGTAAGAACAGAAGATGGTTTTATGAAGGTTTGAACATTTTAATGCTAGCTGACCGGACTGAAGGCGTTGAGGCCGGTGTTGATCAAGATTAGATTGCACAGAAAGTGCAGTCTGATCTTAAAGCCAACAATGTTCTCCACTTACATTCTATACATGGCTGAAAATATCTCCACTTCCAGCAAAATCGAATTTAATATCTCAAAAAATCTAAAGAATTTATTCGGATGCGACAGAATAAATTCGTAGAGAGCAAAATAAATGAATTCGAGATTGTAAGTATTTGAACCATTGGATTTGATATCAAAATTGTAAATCTGTTTTGAAACAGATCAGTTTACATTATATTTGGCAGTGAAGATCTAAGGTCGAGCTGCATGTTATGTGAAATCTGATCTTGATCTTCACTGTCCGCAAACATCCGATGTCATACCTTACCCTGTAAGGATGAACCCTTAGACAGCCGGATAAACCTGACAGATATTTTCAGTCTAAAAATAAGACCTAAATAATTTCAATTCCAAGGTTGGAATTGTTCAAAATGTCTCAGCAAAGCGGACAGCGTAGAGTAAAGATCAGACTGCACGTTTTGTGCAGTCTGATCTTGATCTCCGCTGGCCGATACAGGCAACTACAGTTGAAAAAGGCGCTGTGACGGTTAAAAGCATGTAAGGTCACCCACCTCCTGGGCTACAAAAAGCAGTTAAAGAGAAGTCAGCTCGAGAACGACTAAGTAGAGTCTGTAATAAGAGATAAAAGAGTTAAAATGCTTTTGTACCAGGACATTAACTTGTGAGCTTGCCATTTATAATTCATTGCGCGAGAAAATAGTTCACATTTAAGAACCATTGTATCAAGCGAATACAATGCAAGTTTGATAAGCTGATTTTGAGTAAAATCGTTAGTTTATGAAAGTTAAAAATAGACTTTTTCTAATTAGTAGAAAAAGACGCAAAATATTGTGATTTAAAGGCTGTTTTAGTTTTGAAAATTCTGTCCTATCAAAAAACTTGCAGAAATATCAAACAAAGGAGAAACATATGAAAGAAAAGAAAAACAAATTTTTGACCTGACGTTATTTGGAAAAGGAAGAAATAATTTGTCACAAGAATTATTTTTCTTTTCCACAACAATGTTTTCAAAGCGTGTTCTCTACAGGGGCTGTTAACCCTTTTCCTGCTAAATAAGCGAAATGAAATTTTCAAGCCGATAGTGAAAACCCAAATTTTGCCATTTCAAAGGTATTGTTTGAGGAAAGATATCTCCTTATCGTACAGTGTAGATTCAAGATCAGACTGCACGTTCTGTGCAGTCTGATCTTGATCTACACTATCCGCAAAAGGTCAGTGAGTCGCGCTTAGCAGCATAGTGGTTAAAAGTCGTACTTTGATATGAGGCGTGTTAACCCTTAAGCTGCTAATCGCGACTCATTGACCTTTTGCGGACAGTGTAGATCAAGATCAGACTGCACAGAACGTGCAGTCTGATCTTTGATCCACACTGTCCGATACGGTATTTTCTTTCCGGTGAAATCAACTTTGAAACCGCAACGTTTCGGCTTCTAGTATTGAGTAGAAATTTGCGTTTCATTTATTCAGCAGCTTAAGTGTTAATGAATCAGGGACTACTGTGATAATAGTATTATAACTTAACTCTGAACCAAACGACGACATTTTAGACTCGTCCAAATTGAAAGCATTTGCAGGCGACACATCAGACATGACTCAAAAATTTAAACTTGTTTTGGAAAGGGAAGAAAACATTATGGGGAATGGAGAAAATGCTGGTTACCAGCATTTTTTCTTTTTTTTTTTTTCCACAATGGTTTCAAAACCCCTTCCTCACTAGAATGGTTAATAACTCTGGAGTATTTGGTGAAGGGTAAGCAATGCAAAGTCATGTAGACAGTTTTTAATTTCCTTTTCTGGGATTGCGAATATGAGTTTTGGTAAACAAAAACAACAGCAGGAACACGATTTGTTGAAAAACAGAACACGAGTTCTCAAACTTGTATTAACTCTTTACCAAACGACAAAATTTTGGATTGGACCAAATTGAAAGCATTTGCAGACGAGAAAATTTCATATAGCTCAAATAATGGAATATATCTGTGAAAGGCAAGAAAACATTGTGGAAAAAGAAGAAAATGCAGGTTTTCAGCATTTTCTCCTTTTCCCAGGATGTTTTCAAAAGCCTTCGCAGTCAGAGTCGTTAAAACTCGGGACTGTGTGGTAAAAGGTTAATCATTCTCGATGATTTCTACCTGCTAACCTTAACCTGTACTTGTGTCGTCATGTTCGTACTTCCACAGGTAGACGCCGCTCATAAAGGGATTCGCACCCGGAACCATCGTTGTCAGATACCTCTATACACAACTGTCCCGTTCAATCTTTACCACACAATCCTGAATTATAACGACCCTGAAAGAGAAGGCTTTTGAAAACATTGTGGGAAAAGGAGAAAATGCTGGTAACCAGCATTTTCTCCTTTTCTCACAATGTTTTCTACCCTATCAAAGACAGAAATCATCATTTGAGCTGCCTTCAATTTGTCGTCTGCAAATGCTTTCAATTTGGTCGAGTCCAAAATTTTGTCGTTTGGTAAAGAGTTACTACAAGTTTGAGAACTCGTGTTCTGTTTTTCAATAATTGTGTTCCTGCTGAAAGATGTTTTCGAAAGATGTTTTCGAAGTCATCGGCGCTCAGGATGCAATGAGTCAAACCTTTACTACATAATCCTGTGTTTTAACGACCTTGATCAAGAAGGGCTTTTGGAAACATTGTAGGAAACGGAGCAAATAATGGTAACCAGCATATCCTCGTTTTCCAATAGTGGTTTTCTGAATTTCCGGAGATAATTTTGTCATTTGCGCGACTTTTGATTCTGTCTACAGATGCTTTCACAGAGCTCCAGACAGAGGGAGTAATTTTGATATCAAACTTGAAAATATTAATTATCCTCCACTAAACCCTTTGTTATGGGTACTCATTAGAATCGTCTCTATGAGAAAATTCTAATGAGTACCCACAACACAGGGTTTGGAAGAGAAATAATGAATTTAGGATATCATCACTTCCTCTTACCTGGAGCTCTGCTTTCAGTTTAGAATAACAAAAGTTCGTTTACAGGTAAAGAGTAAATAGACACACAAAGAGTGTAGAACAAGATCGGACTGCGGAATGTTTTCGAGTTGAAATCAGCCCGTAGTCCCGCGAAGTAAATTAATAATCTCAGTACACAAAGTTTCAACTTTGTTTTTGCAGGAAGCCGCCAGCAGCTCGGGAGAAGTGTTGTTCATACTACAGGTAAGAAGATCCAGCAATGTATGATAAAGGGACCACCGTGAAATGACTGAAATATTGTTGAAAAAACGGTATAAAACATGTATAAAGCATGTATTTAGGGTAGTCTTAATAATGAGACTTACGATGCGTACAAATTGGACGTTTATTGTGCACCGTACAGTCTCAAATCCACCGTGAATTTTCCAGTAGAAAAGCTACAGCGCTACATACTGACTTTCTGTTTTGTCGGTTTACGATAATCTGTATTGCAGCGAAACGGAATTATTTGTAAGTGACACACATGACATACACATGTAAATCTAAGAAAATGGTTTAGCGTTTAAATTGAAAATATTTGTATTTGAAACGAAGGATTATTGAATGCTCAAACAACAGATGTGTTCAAATGTATTTGTCGCCAATTTATGGAAATACGAAAGTTTAAACGTGCGCACTAAATCTGTTCGGAATTTTCTCCTAATTTATTTTCGTGGTCGTCTCTATACCCGGATGCGACCCGTCAAGAACTAAAATAGCATTCGGGGACATTCATTTGTATTAGTTTTTAGGGCAAAAGCCAGTGCATTTATGCTTACGTGTCATCGTAATAGGATCCATTTCTCTCTAACCACTGATCATTGTTTCGACAATGGTTATGTGGGAAGCAGTCAGTGGCGTAGGTTGAATATTGTACTGGTAAAAGAAACTCCAGGAAAGCATGGATATGATGTAATTGATATAATGTTGAAAACGGCGTTAAACACCATACAAACAAACAAAGAAACAAAAAAATCATAGTTGCGCAGGGCAGGATAAGAGGTAAACCATTACCACGCAATTCCGAGTTTTAACGACCCTGGAAAAGAGGCCTTTTGAAACCTTGTGGAAAAAGAGGGAAATGCTGGTGACCAGCATTTTCTCCTTTTCCCAAAATGTTTTCTCTATTTTGGAATGCAAATTCAGTCAATTTATCAGCATTTAATATGTCGTCTGCAGGTGCTTTCAATTTGGACAAGTAGTAAATTTTGTCGTCTGGGTAAAGAGTTAACATGACCAGGGTCACGTGGACTTTAACTCTTTCAGCTTTAAATATATATCGGACCTCTTTTGTCGGCTGATAATACTATCCACTGACACTAAAAAGAACATATTCTTGAGTTAAAATGCGAACGGCATAGATCAAAGATCAGACTGCACTTCTGTGCAGTCTGATCTTGATCTATTGCCGTCCGCAAAAGCCCCCCCTCCCCCCACCCCGTTTTCATCTGTGGCTTTAAGAGGGCTAAAGGACTAGCTCTGTCAGCGTAAAATTAGATAGACGCACTTAGACAACATGACATGCAATCGTACTGTTTCCGGAGAAATTTCCTCTTTAATTATTCATGCGTACATTCACAAATGCTGGAGTCTAGAGGCATCAATCTTATTTGTAGGCATTGTAAAATAGTGCTGAGGAAGGTTTCTTCTGTTTGATTGGATAGAGTAGATCTATTTATAGCGTTTTCAACAGGTTTTCAACCATATCACGACGACACCTCAGTAATTTGCTTCTTTTCTTGGCTTCACCTGTGATAGGCTGGGGCAGTGCAGTGCCTTGCCCAAGGTAACACCCATGTGATCGTCTGCTGCAGAGGGGATCGTGTCAGGATTCCCAAAATACAAGTCCAGCGCCTTAACTACAGAGTAACGGAGGAAACCCGTGAAAAATATGTCAATAAGAATGTGTTACAATTTACCAACAAATTTCGAAATGTGAGTCTAAGAGCCTGAACTGTTCATCTGGGGTCCTACATGGCTCAATGGCAAAGTGTAGGACTTGTAACTGGATACTCTGGGTTCAAGTGTCACTGGGAGGACAGGGGTTTTCTTGGGTTTGTTCTTGGGCAAGACAATTGAGAGCCCCATCCTAGTATGGTGAAACCAAGGACATACATAAATGTGTTCACCGCACCGTGATATGAAAAAAGAGGCGTAAAAAAACTTATAGATCAATCAGTCAGTCAGTCAGTCAGTCCCTCCGTCAGTCAGTCAGTCAGTCAGTCAGTCAAACTGTCGGTGGGTCGGTCAATCAATAAACAAATACATAGCTAATCACCCATTAGAACCTATGTTGACTAAGTTTTTTGATGGATCAAGATTCTATTCACAAATCTGAAAGAAGTCTTCCCAAGAAGTTTTCATTCCAAATAAACTCTGACCCACAGTTTTTGAGAAGAAGATTTCTGAGAACTGCTTCGTTTGCAATGGATGAAAGATATGCCAATAACGATTTCTTTTGTGGATAGAATAACTCTTTATCAAATAGCAAAACTTTGGATTTGTCCGAACTTAAAGCAATTGCAAATAACAAAATAAATGTGGCTCAAATGATAGAATTTGTGAGAGACAGGACAAAAAACATAGGCAACTTAAAAAGGTTTTACTGCAATTGACGTCCATGCTGATTCTTGATTGGTTCCGTTGGTTGCTGTTAAAGCTGTATCCTCACTGCCAGAGAGAGAGAGAGAAAAAAAAACGCTGTAAAAATCTGATATACTGTACAATGGTTCAGATAGATAAATTACCGTTATATGCTATATGGCGTAAGGGATAAATACATTTATCGGAAATCTTCGATTTAAAACCGGAAACGTCACAACAGTAATCGCTTTGATGGCCTCCAGAAAATGAAATGCATTTTCTATCGGTCATAATCTATGCGACCTTGCAACCGTCAGGGGCAACATTTGGCACGAAGATACATGAATGGTTAGTATATACGTAGCCCCCAAAATAATAGAACCCTGTTCATTGTTTCTTCTGACATGATATGACAGTGTGACTTCACCTCTCAAGATTCCATATCTGTTACATGTTTTAGGTAAATTAAAGAATTACCTAAAGATGAAATACGAGAGTTCCCTTATTTCCGATTGTATGTATATATAGTTTGATTAAATAAAGAAGTGGAATGGTTAAAAAAGTGGCTGAAAACGAGTATAAATGTATCTTTAAAACAAAACACAGATTAAAAAATTGACAATTTTAATGTAACTTATGAATTAATATGTAACATGAGGTAACGACAAAATCCATATAACAAATATGATATAAACGAGTACGAACTGACAGTTCAACAAACAACGTATCTGTAAACAATGGTCTCCCTACAAAATATGAAAACAACAGTGCAAAAAAGTTGATATCAAAACACTGACAAGACAACGATGTTTAGGATGATCCTTCGATGTGATGAGATAGACTTTTGATAAGTTAACATTATATGAATCATTAAAAATTATATTAAGACTTTACCAGACGACAAACTTTTAATTTGCCCGTATTAAAAGCATTTGCAGACGATAATTAAAGTGGCTTAACCATTAGGCTGCTAAGTGCGACTCAAGGACCTTTCGTGGACAATGTAGATCAAGATCAGACTACACAGAACGTGCAGTCTGATCTTGGATCTACACTGTCCGATAACTTCGAAATAGCAACATTTGGGTTTTATCATTGTGTGGAAATTTCCGTGTAATTTTTTTAGCTTCGGGGTTAAATGATGCAATTATCTTTGAACAGGTAGAAAACGTTGTGGAAAAAAGGAGAAATACCGGCTACCACTATTTTCTTCTTTTCCCACAAGGTTTCCAAAAGAATACATTCCAGGGTGTGAAAATACAAGATTTTTTGGTAAAGGATTAAAGATGAATAAATAAACAAGACAATGTAGTTCAATAATAATTATCATAATTATGATAATAAAACGATGAATAAATAAATAGATAAATAAATAGCTATAAGAGTAAAAGTTTGGCTTGAAAGACGGGCGTAATCGAAAAATATATATCGAGGACTTACACTATATAATATCTATAATATATTATATCTGAATGTCACTGTATTATTTTAATTTAAAGATGATTGAATAAACAAAATAAATCATAAATGAAAAGTTGTAGCTAGTAAAGATTGGAACTTTAGAGAAGTTTGGCGTGATTGATGGAATAACATAAAAAAGAATTAATTACTTGTAGTATTTTGGATATCATTATTTTGTCGAAGCCTATTCGGCTTATCAGCTGATTATCACCTGAGACATATATACAGTAAATGGCATAGAATTATCTTGTAAAATAGGAATACTTAAAATGTCCTTGTAAAATAGAGATATTCAACGCGATTAACATGTTTGATAAATACTTGACACGTGAGATACCAAAGTCGAAAATTGCCCTTTACAAATGATATTGTTGGTTAATTTTTTTTTTCAATGAATCCGCAGCAAGACGAAAAAAAAAAAAAGTCGATCGCAAAACAAAAAGAACTAAACGAAAAAGAAAAGTGTAAAAGTAAAGCACAGGTAGTACTATCAAAGACTTAATACTGATGACGCTGATAATGATAAACAAATGAGTCAGGCTCTGGCAAAAATGGGGCTTAATGAATCTCCGTGATGCATCCTATCAAGCAAGACATCACATGTTTAGGGATCCATAAAACCCATTATATCTGACAACCAGCTGGGTCATAAGGTAAGACTGGTCCTTTGACATACAGAAAGTTGACCAATAGCGAAAACTTTCGGCCCAAGTCAGCCTGCGCGGACTGCGCAGGCTGACCCGAGTTGATACTTTTCGCATTAAGCGCCCTTTTCACAGAGCACGGCTCAATTAAAAATGAAATAATGTATGGTAGCACAGATCTGCCACTACGCACCAGATAATAATTGCAGAGATTTTCTGGAAAATTATGTTAAATTTCACGTTATTCGGATAAAAAAAAATTAACACAATTCCCTGTCAGTGCCTTAAACCGAGACCACTTAATGAACAAAATATCTCTGAGAAACTTTCTTCGTCATGTTAATTAAAAGTTAATAGGAAAACAGACAAATCTCCTTAATACCAGGAAGTCAAAAATACATCGAATGTGCCGAATAACTCGTTTGTGATTCTGGCAGGGTTAGATATAAATAACCATTTGTGCAAAAGGATTCCGAAGTACGTCGCGATAAATAAGAGATTGCAGTTTCGAACAAAAACAGGAATAAAAACATGTTAAGTTATTTATCTGATTCGTTGATAAAATATATTGAATGGAAAAAATAAAAACGTAATATCTTGAAAATATTCGGAAATGCATCATCATTATTATTATTTTTTTTTTTCGCAAAAATATCTAGCATAGTTATCTAGTTGAGGTGGCAGATCTGTGCCACCATATGCTTTCAAACAAAAAGGAAATCTAAAAGATGCTAGAGCACCAAATCTTAGAGATTTTTAATTTGAGCCATGCTCTGGCAAAAGGTGGGTTAATGTATCTCCTTAATGCATGATACCAAGCAAGTCATCACATATTTATTGATCCATAGAATCCTTTTTGACCAATAGTCGACTGAATCTGTAGGTAGAACGGTCCTTGGATATGCAGAAAATTGATTGACCAGTCGCAAAATGTATAGATTTATGTCAGCCTGCCACACTGCTAAGGCTGACGTGTGTCGACATTTCTTGCTGATGCATTAGACCCTCTTTTCACAGAGCATGACTCACATACTTACATTCAAGGTTTGAACATGCCAAACTTAACCTGTTATGCTGTTGGGTGTGACTTTAAAACAGCTCATGCGAACAGTGTAGATAAGATCATACTCCAAACGTCGTGCAGACTGATCTTAGATTTACACTGTCCAATACTGAGAGAGTTTTCTGGTAAAAAGAACTTGCAACTGCATCCAGTATTTGGATTTTTACTTTTTGAAATTTCCATTCAATTTATTTAACGGTTTATGGCTTAATGGAAGGGAAAAAACTAGAAAGGACTCCAGAGTTCCTTTATTTTCACCATCATCCTTCGAGTAATAAGCCCGATTGCAGTCGAGTTTGCGTGTAGATCAAGATCAAAGTGCACAGAATGAGCAGTCTGGTTATGCATAAATACTGTACACTTTTTTCCAATGCTGTAAATGCATTTGGCACTTCAAAGTTTATATGTTTTTTTTTTAATAGAATTTTATCTGGTCACATTAAGTCTGTAGTTATAACTCAATTATAACACACAATTTTGTCAGAAGTATCTAAAAAATTGTAACATTGCGAAACCAAAAACAGAATGCACGTACAGTGGAGTATGATTTTTATCTACACTTACCACCCCAGCCCAAGGTTTTCCCAGGACAAATCTTGGACAGTGAAATTGAAGATCAGACGCCACAATAGGTGCAGTGCAACCTTCAACCTACTCTATCCCGTTATTTATCACGATATCTTAGCACAAGGGCCTAAAATTGCATCTTTTTGTCTGTTTCTTTAACTTGAGCAAAACTTAAATTGTTTTTGCTACATCTCAATATCCAATTTCAAACTGCACATAACGTGCAGTTTGAAATTGGATCTACATTGTCCCGTATTTGTGAGAAATTGTAAAAAAAAAAAAACCAACGAAGTTGATCTTGTAGCACACGTTCGTAGGTATAAATATATTCCTCTAAAATTAGTATGTTGAGGGTTCAAATGGAATATGTTGAGTCCGTTTCGTTTATTCAGCTGTCTCATGGCTAAACAAACGCTTTTAAAAAGCCGTCTGCTTCATAAAGAGGAAGAAAAGTAAACTTATATATAACTTCAACAGACACTCTTAATGTATAAATATTTGTAAATAGAAACAAGGCTGTAAACGAGAGTATAAACTAAATCACCTTACATTACAAAACAGAAGTGAAAGAAGTTAAGTGTTTAACCTTCTGACAGTGCTATATCCTTTCCTTGCAGACAGTATAGATTTAAAAATTGGGAGGACTGTAATCTAACCCGTATAAATTTTATTCTGATAAGTTTTACACCAAGCAATCTGATTGGCCGAGAATGGCTCAGCCAATCAGAAGGCTATTTGGGAAATTTATAATTTGAAATGAATTAAGAGTGATCAGTGAAAAGGGTCTCTGGCTGTTAAAACGGTTCTGTTACGTTTGATAATCTGTGCTGTATTTTCTCAAATTAGGGTAGCTCGTACTCACCACACATTCTCATGGACATTATAAGTCTTACTCTAAGAATTTTCTAAATTTGAAAGTAACACGCTTTCTGATTGGCTAAACCACATTGTATAGCAAATCCGAAGTCGTGTTACTTTTTAAATTTGGTATTAGTCTAAGAATGAAATTAAGATTGGTTGTGAATACGGACTCGGATGTTCAGTTTTTATCAGTTTAAAGGTTAAAATGTAAACAGCAAAACTGATGAAAGAATGGAAAAAGAACGAACCCATCACTGTACACTCCTTTTACGACATTTCAGAAACTATTACAAACTATCCAAAGCGCAACATTTGAAGATAAGGAAAATATCTTTAACCCTTTCCCAAACAAGCCCTGGTTTTCACGTGTCTGCAGTACAAGTCTTTTGAAAACACTGTGGGAAAAGGAGAAATTGCTCGTAACGAGCAATTTCTCCTTTTCCCACGGTGTTTTCTACCCTTTTTGAGACCTTTCTGTCAATTTTATCAAATTTAAAATTGTTGTCTGCAATCTCTTTCAATTTGGACCAGTCCAAAATTTGTCGTTTGGGAAAGGATTAATCAAGAGTGTGGAAAACAACGTGGAAAATGTTTTTTCTAAATCCG
This sequence comes from Tridacna gigas, assembly GCA_945859785.2. Classification (NCBI taxonomy): domain Eukaryota; kingdom Metazoa; phylum Mollusca; class Bivalvia; order Cardiida; family Cardiidae; genus Tridacna; species Tridacna gigas. The sequence goes on along the minus strand of OX244042.2, from coordinate 29,040,303 downwards.
TCTTTTCCAACAATGTCTTTAAGAGCTGTTAACTGTAAATAAAAAAGACAAAAACGTCGCACTTATTGACTTATTGCTTTAAAAAAAAAGATATCTACAATCACCAAAACCTGAAATTGTTCTATTCTTAATCTTCTGCTACACTAAAGACACGCTGATTTATTTTCTTCAGGTGGAAAATATTCTGATAAATATGGAGGAAAAAAAAAAACCCCAAAAAATGATAAAAACCCTTTCCAGCACTGTTTTATGCCATCAGAGCACTAAAGACATTCTTGTGTAAAATGACAAAAAAAAAAAACCCAAAATGTTCTTTTTGTACTCTCTTCACAGTGAAATCTGGACTTGTATGTGTGAAAAGCAAATGCTTCTTTTCGTACAAAGTATTTAAGCCGTGCTCTGGCAAATGAGGGCGTTACGTATTATGATACTAAGCAAGTCATCGCATAATTATGGATCGATAAAATTCATTTTGTATATCAACCGACTGATTCATGAGGTACACTGGTCCTTTGACATGCAGAAAATTGACCAACAGCGAAATGTTTCAGCCCAGTTCGCGCAGGCTGACCGGAGTCGATACTTTTCGCAGATGCATTAAGCCCCCTTTTCACAGAGCATGGCTCATTTCAAAGTTGTCAACTTAGGGAGCCTTGAAAGTCCCAAATGCAAAATGATGGGTTAAGATTCCCCTACACTTTTTTCATGGAGTTAGTAAACAAAAGTGAAAAATCTCTTTGTCCTATGTTACTGGCCTATTACATGTATATAAAAGTCATGCTGTAAGAAAAAGGTGTTTAACGCATCTCTGTGATGCATAATACCAAACAAGTCATCACATAATTATGGATCCACAAAATCCATTTAGTCTGAAAATCGACTGGATCTGGAGGTAGAATAGTCCATTGCCATGCAGAAAATTTAGGAATAGGAAAACGTTTCGACACATGTTAGCCTGTGCGAACTGCGCATGCTGGCATGGGTCGATGCTTTTTTTTGCAGATGCATTAAACCCCCATCTCACAAAGCATAGCTCAATTATATAGTAATCATTCGTACAACATTTTGGTTACGGCAGACAACTCATGTTGCAGAGGACTTTTAAAAATATTGTAATGATGGGAGAAAATGCTCGTAACGAGCGATTTTCATTTTTCCAAAATGGTTTTTACAATACTATTGAGCCATCTCTGTGAAAAGGGAGCTTAATGCATCTGCGAAAAGTATCGACCCAGGTCAGCCTGCGCAGTCCGCGCAGGCTGACCTGGGCCGAAACTTTTCGCCATTGGTCAATCTTCTGTTTGTCAAAGGACCAGTCTACCTCATGATTCAGTCGGTAGTAAGACAAAATGGACTTTATGGATCCATGATCATGTGATGACTTGCTTGGTATCATGCTTCACGGAGGTGCATTAAGCCCCCGTTTTGCCAGAGAGTGGCTCAATGTATTTAACCTTATATCATACTGATCATCAGTATTTTTCAAACAAACCATCAAGACTTTATGGTTGGCAACATTTTTTCCTTTTTCCGCAGGTTTTCAAAAGCCTACTTTCCCATGGCCAAACCATATGTTGTTTGTTAAAGGGTTAAATGTATCGAAATGTCTGTCAAAACGAAAAAAAAAAACGGTTTATACATCATATACTGTCTTGTCATCTTTTTCCTCAGTGAGCACCATAGAGCTTAGCGTCGTTGCCGTGGTAACATGCTGTAGCTTTTGTAAAATCTCTTTTTCCTCACTTCCCTGGCGTGAAATACAAGGAGACCCACGGGCAATCGAAATATTTGCGCTAGGTCTCCTAGAGTTCCCCATGTACTGACTAAAGTTTTGATTGATGTCGTTCCGTTTTGATTGAATGCCTAAAATGACTTTGAGTTCTACTCGTTGGAGTTTCCCACGAAAGACGTACACCAATGGATTAAAAGCTGAACTCGACATTGCCAAAACTATTGATATATTTTGTACCATTGGAGTCACAAAATTAGATGTCTCGAGAATGCATTCCAAAATGATGATAATGAAATAAAGTAACCAACAAATGATAAATGTAGAAAGAACCATGCAGCTTGTTACGGCTGCTTTCCATTCATCTCGTCGCCATAGCAACGAGTTTGACCTACTTGATACACTTAGTCTATGCACCAAGATTGGAGCGGTACTGCTTCTCCGTCCATTTCTCAGTGGCGTTTGGGACAAATCGTCTGTAAAGTTTGGAATAGTGCTATTCCTACGCACCTTTTCGCTGTTGTTTCTAGCGGCTTTAAATATAACACAATAAGTCCAAAGCATCACAATCAAAGGTAAAATGAAGCACAAGGCAACCAACACAATAGTGTAAGATTTGTCGTTTGTCAAACTACTGGCCGATACAGACGTACATGCTGATTTACGTCTTTGGTACTCGTAATGGTTCCAACCTAATAAAGGCGGAATAGAGCTACAAAAAGCTAGAACCCAAACTGACAGTATCATCACCACAGATCTTGCAGGTGTTATACGCATAAAATAATGTAGCGGTGTGACCACAGCACAGTATCTGTCCACGGCAATCACTAGCAATGTTAAAGTACTGGCAGCAAAAATAGCGTTCATTAAAAATCCGGTCGCCTGGCACCAAAATGGTCCAAAATACCAATCTTGAGTCACAACTGCCGAAAAAACAAAAGGCATTACGAACAGTGTCTCCAATATATTGCAGACGGATAAATTTACAATGAAACGGTTTGATATCGTAATCAAAGATGGGCGTTTATAAAACACCAAGAAGACAAAGGTATTGCCTGCAAAACTTAGCACAAACACGACAGCAAGAGATAAGGCCACCGTAATAACTTGTGTCGTCTGCATCACCTCATTGGTATAGAAAGGTCTGTCACTTCCTTGTTGACGGTATCCTGAACCGTTTCCGAGGGAAAAGTTTTGCAACATCGCAAATTCCAAACAGTGTAAACATTCCGTGTCATTCCATTCTTCTCCTTCCAATAAAATCCACATTCTTGGAAAATCTTGCATTCCAAATTTCACGTCTGCTGCAGTGAATATCACAGGCAAGGGAAAGCATGTTCTATCGGTTCAATATTTCCTATTGTAGCAGACGAACAAAGACCTATTAGGCACACTTGAAAGAGGATAGCGGTTTTATAGGAAGGGAATAAGGCCTGGACGGAATCGAAGACTGATTTTTCCGATAAATTTCCATTCCACTCTCCTGTCAACGCTACGCTACTCTGGAAAAAAAAATAGCTGACTGTACCGATATTAAATAAGAATATTTCCTTGAGGAATACATATAGGACAATGCCCCTCTTGACACTTTACCAAACAATACAGAGTTTCACCAACTTTGGGGAAAAAGCTTTTGAAAACATTGTAGGAAAAAGGAGAACATGCTGGTAAAACAAACTCTCACAACGCTTCTCTGAAATCGTGGACATCGGGGCTACTGTAAACGCAGCATAACCAAAAAATCCGAGTTTTAACGACCCTGAGAAGAAAGGCATTTGAAACTATAGTGGGAAAAAGAAAAAATGCTAGCAACCAGCATTTTCTCCTTTTCCCACAATGTTTTCTACTTTCGATGATAAATCACTTGAGACACATTTACTTGTCGTCTGCAAATTACTTTCAATTTGGAAAAGTCTAAAATTTTGTCACCTGGTCTAAAATAACTGTTAATCCTTCCAGTGCTAAAAACATGCATAATTTCAGCCTGTTGTTATGCTCAATATCTGCTGAAAGATATTTGCTGTTGTCATCTTTGAAATCATGTTTGTAAAGTATGAATAACAAATAATAAAGTGCTTAAACATGGACACACGTTAAATAAAAGTGAGCAATACTCTGGCAAAAGGGGGGTTTAATGTATCTCCGTGATGCACTGTACCAAGCAAGTCATCATATAATTATGGATCCATAAAATCCACTTTGTCTAGGAGCCAAATGAATCATGCCGTGGACTGCTCCTTTCAGATGCAGGAAATTTACCCAAAGCAAAAAGTTTCGTCCCAGGTCAGCCAGCGCGGACTGCACAGGACCTGGGTCCGTAAGTTTTGCAGATACATTAAACCCCCGGTTTAAGAGCATGCCTCAAGTACACGAAGTCACGTAAGGAGGTACTGCTGCAAAAAAAATCTTCTATCACCGCAATGTTTCCAAAACCTCGCCATATTTAAAAATGTGTGTAAATTAAATATTGGTAAATTCGAGGCTGTATTAGGCTGAAATATCTTACAAATATTTATCGTTCCATTGCATATTCTGTGAAACTTTGTACAGACAATTAAGGCTAATGGATGTCACAGACTTCTGTCAGATTCAGGGACAATCGCAGACAACAAATCAAATGTGGTTCAAAGAATGGGAGTTATCTCTTTAAAAAACATTGTGGAATAGGAGAAAATGCATGTTACAAGCACTTTCTCCGTTTCCCACATTTAAAAATAAATCTTCTTTGCCAGATTCTTTTAATTGTGACTATTCAGATTTTTATTTATAATCAAACCAAACTTCTTTAAGTATTTTTCACTGAAGGTTTTAAGGTAATAGCTAGCAAACTATGGAATGCCATAGCAGATTGCTGTCATATAACAAATTTATATATCATTTTGGTATAATTGCGACTATCTTGATTGAATATTTTAAATATCTTGATAGTGTTTTTATATCTTGAATATTTTCTGCTATGGCATTCCCTAGCAAGCCATCAATAAATAACTATGAAAAGTATGAGAAAAAAACTTTTTTATAGTATTTTCGCGATGCGCTACGTACATTTAAATTTTGCATTAGTACTAGTATTTCGCCAAAAAGAACTTGTGGAAATGTCACATGATGAATAGCATGCGTCGATTATATAATTAAACCCACGCTCTGTGAAAAAGGGGCAAAATGCATCTGCGAACAGTATAGATTCAGGTCAGCCTGGGCAATCCGCGCAGGCTGACTTGGGCCAAAACTTCTCTCTATTGGTCAATTTTCTGTATGTCCAAGAATAAGTCTACCTTATGATACAGTCGGTTGTTGAAAAAAAGTGGCTATAATGAATCCATAATTATGTCATCGCTTGATTGGTACAATGCATCAACGAGATGCGTTAAGCTCCCTTTTGCCAGAGAGTGGCTAAATTATGTCAGATAGTAATCAAGAAAGCATTATGACGTCATATCTGATGTCGTAAAAATAGACGGATAAACGGATTTCGGCACCACCATCCCGTTATTTTAAACGCCAAATTGCACCTTTATACCAACTGTAACCGTCCAGCTTCCTCATGCCTGCAGAGAAACATGGGCCACGCTCTGGCAAAAGGGGGCTTAATGCATCTCCGTGATGCATTGTACCATTCGTGCCATCACATAATTATGGATCCATAGTAGCGTTTTTTTTCAACAACTGACTGTATCATGAGGTAGACTTGTTCTTGGACATACAGAAAATTGACCAATAGCGAAAAGTTTCGGTCCAGCTCAGCCTACGCGGACTGCGCAGGCTGACCTGGGTCGATATTTTTTGCAGATGTATGACGCCCTGTTTTACAGGATATGGCTCAATTATTATATAGTTTGTATTATTTATCAATGTTTTACCAAAGCGTTGACTCACAACAGAACACAAAGAACCGTTTTAATTCTGTCAAACTCAGGGACCGTCGCAGACAAACAGAATGCTGTCACAGTTTGGTAGAAACTCGTTTCGTCAACTTACTGCTTCTTGCAGACGATTTCTGTCGTTTTGCGGCCGACCACTTTTGTAAACATTGTATCAAATGGACAAATTGATCGTACCGAGTAACTTCTCCTTTGTCACAACCTCTTTGCTTCATTTCAACCCTTAAGCTGCTATAAGCACGACTCACCGACCTGTTGCGAACAGTGTAGACCAAGATCAGGCTTTACAAAAGCTGCAGTCTGATCTTTGATCTACACTGTCAGATAAGGAGATATTTGTCTCAAAAAAAATAAATTTGAAAATAACATTATTCGGGTTTTTACTTTCGGAATGAAAGTTTTATTGAACTTATTTTGCAGGATAAGGGTTAAAATGTCCAAATTTGCATAAATAATTTTGAAATCCTCTACTACAACTTCTTGTCAGGTGATGTTGTTTTGAGCTGACTTTTTTTCCGACTACGGTGAAGCCTCGATATCACTAACACTACTGGAACTGCGAAAGCTGTTCGAATTATTCGCGTCTTCAAATTACTGACGTGATACTTTTCCTTGCTGAAGATAGTAAGTATACATTGTGCCAAGCAGGTCGTCGCATAAAAGCCGACTGTATCATGAGGTATTACGGTCCTTTAATATACAGAAAGTTTACCGATAGGAGAAAGTTCTGACCAAGGTCAGCCTGGGCGGACTGCGCAGGCTGCATTAAACTAATTTTTCACCCTGCATTGCCCAGTAGTTTATCAGAACGTACATAGATGACGCAGATAAAGTGTAACGTAGCCAAAGTATCAAGGACACTCGGCTGTGCCATGTAACTGGTGATCACACCGTACACTCAGTTTAAACTCTAGACAGCACTCTGGGAAAACAGAGTTTAATGTATCTTCGCAGTACCTTACACCAAGCAAGCCGTAGCATAATATAGATCCATTTTGCCTTGGAGCCGACTGAGTCATGAGGTAGTACGGTCCTTTTACATACAGAAAATGTACCAATAGCGAAAATTTTTCACTCATATCGGCTTGCGCGGACTGTAGACGCTGACCTGGGTTGATACCATTTGTAGATGCCTTAAACTACCTTTTCACAGAGCATGTCTAAGATTTATGTCTGGATAAGCTATAATCTATTTAAAACAGTAGATTAAACGATATGAACCATCGAATTTCCATTCCACACAATTTGAATGTTATGAAAGCCTTGTAAGACAGAATAGGAAAAAAAGCCATTGCTTGTTACAAAGAGCTACCATGTAGTGTTAACGGCAAGGTCTTATTCGTGCAGATACGGGTAAACAAAACAAACTTCTTTTCCCCATATTTTTAACCGCACGTAAAATCTCCCAGACTTTCAGGAGAACAGATAGACAATCAATGCCGAACTGGCGTTAATAAATCTCATTAAGTGCGCCGAAACAGAAATATTCCTTTGAGCAAGATGTTTTTTTACGTCTGAATAATTAATACGTTGAACAATGGAATAGAAAACCTATTTCTGCGAAAATTGCCTCCCTAGACATAAAGCCATGACAGACGTTTATTTCAATTACAGATCTAGCCCTGGGCTTGTATTCACCGAACGTTATAAATACTGTTCTAGATCTATATTTCAACACTCGCGATTTGATTGGTCGAGACATGCTAAGTATTGCTCTGTATCAAAATGCTAGGGCTAGCCATTTCTGGTTGGTAGAGACATTTTTGTCTCGGCAAATACTTTCTGTCCAAGTCAAAAAATGGTCTTCTGATCAAAGGTCTAGTGGTAGCTAAAAGTAAACAATACAAAAAAGTTAACATGAATTTAAATTTTAATCATACTATTTAAAAGTATGGAAATTGTTGTGAAGACGACAATCTGTTACTGTACATTAGTTCCAAGTGCTAGTCGCTGTCAGAAAAATGAATTTTACTTTGCAACTGGATAAAAAGTTGCCAAGCCGCCCGGTCTGTTGTTTATTTCTTTTTTAAAATTCGTTTTAACGCCCGAACTGTTCACGTTACGTATTACACAAAGAAATGGTCACGGAACACGCCTCATTTCTAAAGGCTTATTTACGGTGTTTATCTACAGTGTTGATTGAGGGGAAAGTCGGGGGTTGTATTCATCTATCGTTATTCATAGCATTCTTGAACTGGTCCCCCGTTGTAAACATACATACACTTGCTGTACCAGGGGAGGTAACCAATCTATAGCATTCTTAGTATAATGTTAAATCAAAGTACTGAAAGTACTGACAGACTAGCGAATTTGATTGATTGATTGTTTGTATGGTGTTTAACCCTGTTTTCAATCTTATTTCAGTTATGTAGCAGTGGAAAGTGCACATATCCATGCTTTTCTGGAGTTTCTTTTACCAGTACCCCGCACAATATTCTTTCCAAGCCACTAGCTGCTTTCCCACATTTATATTATAACCATCGTCGAAACGTGAGAGAGAAATGAATCCTGTCACAATGACTACCATCAATCCTCGGAAAAAAATTTGCCGAGTCGGGGATCGCACCAGCGACCTCCTGTTCCCAAGTCCTGTACACTACCGACTGAGCTGCTGGGGCTATGCGTGCTATTGGTTAACTGTAATCCAGTTTAAGTTTAATCCTCAACCTGCTAAAAATGTTAGACGAAACTTTCAAGCCGATGGTAAACACCTGAATATTGCTATTTCAAAGTTACATTTTGGAGAAAATAATATATCCTCTTATCGGACAGTGAAGATCCAAGATCAGACTGCATGCTCTGCGCAGTCTGATCTTAATCCACACTGTCCGCAAAATGTCAATGAGTCGCGGTAGTGCTGGTACGAGAAACTCCAGGAAAGCATGGATAGGTGTTCTGGCCGGTATGCAGTCACTTCGTACAATAACCATTTCGTACCATTTCGTTTATAACCATTTCGTACCATAGATTTACCATTTCGTACCATAAATTTACCATTTTGTACCATAAATTTACCATTTCGTACCATAGCGTTACCATTTCGTACCAGGGTAAAACCTTCTCATACTATGACCAAACATGTAATTTAATGTGACGAAAAGTGGTAGTTAATATATTTACTTGGTATAGACCAATGCTTTGGACCTTATGTTATTTACGGGATATTATCATAAATCAATTTAAAGAATCAGTATGCGATTGTGAAGATAGGTGTTTGCTCTGTTTGTCTGTAATGTTTGTCGCAAGTTGGATAATCAGAATTAGGAACAAACTGATCACATTAAATTGAACAATTAATCAAAGAGTTATAATTGTTTGATTACCCATGATTGTAAGTTGTCTATTTCCTTTTTGTCTTCTTTTTTGTATGTTTGTTTATGGGTATGTTTTGAAAATAGGTGGGCCTTGTATGATGCCACGACAGGGACAGGGTCAAACGATTTTTTTTCTTGTAAATACATCATTTTGCACAATATTCATTTACTTAAATTACACACCTTACAAAAGCAGTTCGTTTTTCAACGACTCTTGGAGAAACTGCTATGAAATCATCTTGGGAAAAGGAGATAATCAGAAAGTGTAATTGGCATAACTTCTTGAATAAATATCTAACTTGAATAAATAGCGGTTTTTTTATTTTTTTTTTTTTTTTTTCTTCTTCTTCTAATATCTTCATAGTGAAAGTTTTTCTTAGTCGAAACTTTGTCATAGGTCTCAAAAAAACATGGTACGAAATGGTATGACTATGGTACGAAGAGGAAAAATTATGGTACGAAATGGTATAAACTATGGTACGAAATGGTAAAATCATGGTACGAAGTGACTGGTACGAAATGGTTATGGTACGAAACGTCCGTAATTCTTCTGGCCGCCGCAATATCACTGAAATAATGTTGAAAACGGCGTCAAACACCATGCAATCAATTAGTCAATATCCAATCGCACAAGATGTATTTAACTATTTAATTCTCTTTACAAAACGAAAAATTTCACACAAGTCCAAATTCAAAGCTGTTGCAGACCATAAATTAAAAGTGGCTGAACTGATGAAACCTGATTCCAAAAGGGCAGAAAACAATGTGGGTAAAGGAGAAAATGATGGTTACCAGCATTTTCTCCCTTTCCTGCAATGTTTTCAAAGGGATTTTTCCCCAGTATCATTAAAACTTGGGATTGTTTGATAAAGGGTTAATATTCAAGACTAGAATAACAGTTTAACACAACAGTTTAACTGTACACAATAATCTAAATAATGAATGACTGAAGGAATGACTAGGGTTCCCTGTCCAGTGAGGGTTAACGTAACTGAGATTTGCTACAAGTTACCTAGGTGTATCTATTAATAGATTCATTCATAATGTTACATTGGTGTAGGAAAAAGTGATTCTCTGCCTTGCATAGGTCACTTAATTTACATATAAGCAGAGATTTTGTACCTTATAAATGACATCTTGTTCAGTTTATTACTTTGTAAGACGACATTTTCAAATTGGAGTGGTAGAGATTTAGTGGTTTATGTCAAAATTGTCATATATAACAGAATTAAGATTCATAACAGAAAGAAGTATTTTCTGTGAGGCAGTATTTGGCAACTGTGGGGTTTTTTGTTTACTTTGACGCTAGGTCAATCTTGATGCCTATAGAATAGCTTCGCTAGTCTAAAAAATATCCAAATTTCAAACACAACGCCATTACTGATTGGTAAACCAAATCAGAAAGTGTGTTACTTTCTAAATCTAGAATTAAACTAAGGATCAATAGTAGGTAAATACGCACCCCCGGCACTCATGCATGAATGTTATCGGCACCAAGATGCACTTTTGCACCATCCAATCTCGATCAACGCCGTGAGGAAACGTTACGCAATTTTATGCTTGTCCCTTCAAGGTTTAAGACCCAATTATGAAACCTAATCGTACTGTATAATTATTTCTTACACTTTGTTTGCGCCGTAATACTAAAAATCTCGCTGACCTAAAGGCTTAACTCTTTACCAAACGACAAAATTTTGGTCTGGACCAAATTGAAAGCATTTGCAGATGACAAAATAGATGTAGCTCAAATGATGATTTCTGCCTTTGATAGGTTAGAAAACAAAATGGGAAAAGGAGAAAATGCTGGCTACCAGCATTTTTCCCTTTTCCCACAATGTTTTCAAAAACCTTCCTCTTCAAACACTCTGGATTGTGTGGTAAAGGTTTAATTACTGTCCATGTCTGTCGCCGACTATATGTGCTATATTAACTTAACCCTTTACCAAACAATCCATTATTTGAAGACCCTATATAATTATGAAAGACGACTTAAAAAAAAAAAAAAAAAAAAGGAGAAAAAGAAGAAAGTACTGGTAAGCATTTCCTTTTTTTCCCACAATGTTTTCAATCCTATCTACGTCAAATCTAATCATTTAAGCCACGTTTAAGCATTCGTCTGCAAATGCTTTCATTGTGGAGCAGTCACGAATTGGCTAGTAATCAAGAGACAGGTATTTTAGACTAGTCCATGTTAAAGAACGTCGACAAATAACTGGCTAAAATAATGACATTTGCAGCTGAAAAGGTTCAAAGCATCGCGGGAAAAGGAGAAAAATAATGGTAATTAGTATCTTTCCTTTCTCCAAGATGTTTTCAAAATACTCCCTCTTAACACTGAGGCTGCTGAGCCCGACTGAAGGACCTTTGGCGGACGGCATAGACCAAGATCAGACTGCACAGAACGCACTAACTGATCTTGATCTTAACTGTCCGATAAGAAGACGTCCACACCCCAATACCTTTGAAATAGCAAAGTTTGTGTTAATACTATCGGTTTGAAAGCTTCATTTAATTTATTTAGCAGTTTAAGGGTTATGGGTTGTGAAAACGGGGATCGTTCCGTAAAACGATTACAAGCCGTATAACTATGATACTAATGACGAGATAATTATCGTACTAGTGCAAGGAAGCCGGTTGTTTTCAAAATGAAAGGGAGTGTTGCGTGTTAAGAGGGAGAGAGCGAGAGCGGGAGAGAAAGAGAATGAGAGAGCTAGCCAGCAAGCCAGCCAGCAAGCCAATTAGCCAGCAGCAAGCCAGCCAGCCAGTTAGCCAGCCAGTAAGTTAGCCAGCCAGCAAGCCAGCCTGTTAGCCAGCCAGCCAGCAAGCTAGCCAGTTAGCCAGCCAGCAAGTTAACCAGCCAGCAAGCCAGTTAGCCAGCAAGACAGCAAGCCAGCAAGCAGCCAGCCAGCAATCCAGCAAGCAGCCAGCAAGTTAGCCAGAAAGCCAGCAATTCAGCCAGCAGAGAGAGGGAGAGGGTCAGACAGACAGAGAGACAGAGACACAGAGACAGAGACACAGAGACGCGGAAAAGGAGAGATGAACAAAAATTGAAAATAGTAAACGGGTTTCCTTACGTCGAAGATCAACATGAGCCTACACAAAGTCTACTGTCTGATTTTGGATCTATCTACCATCTTTACTAGCTTGTGAGATTTCTCCACAAAAAAGCCTGGATGAAGTCCAGACTGAGTCAATTACATACACTCAAAGAAAAGTGTCTTTACATGGTCAAAGAAATTAGTCATAGTGCCGAGTCCAGTAGCTCAGTCGGTGACGTACGGGGTTGAAGCTAGGGTTCGCTGGTTCGATTCTCAGCTTGGTCAAGGATTAATAATAGCAATTGCGAAAAGGATCTATTCATCTTTCACTGATCGCATTGTTTCGAGGATGCTTATGTGAAATAGCAGCCAGTGGCTTAGAAATAATGTGCTGATGACAGAATTTCAAGGTCAGCACGGATAGATGTACTGGCCACCGGACTGTAACTGAAATAATGTTGAAAACGGTGTTAAACACCAAACAAGCAAACTTCAGCAGCAATCGATGAAAAATGGAGTCCATTAATTTGGCTCCGAAATAGGTACGCTAGAATTAATAATGTCCTTTCTACCATTATCAATTAGTTTCGAAATATTTTCTAATAATGTCGTAAAATATACAAGATGACTATAATTGTTCTCTCTCTCTCTCATAAAAGAGGACAAAATCATACATCCCTAAATGTTGCTAGGCAACAATTAATTATAGAAAGAAAATATGGCAAATAATTCATAATTGCAGGGAGCTCAAGTTCGAAACGGATAGTTAACCCTTTCTGGTCACAAAGTACAATTTAGTTGCTATTGCGGACGGTTTAAATCAAGATCAGACTGCACGAATGTGATCTTGGATTGACACTGTCCGATATAATTTTATAACTTGAGATATTCTGACCTTAAAAACGATGAAATACCAATTACTCTGTAGTCTCTATGTGTTTTCCGACTGAAAGTAGCTTTTTCACTTTCGAAAAACTTTACAGGGTTAAAAGCTTTTTACCAGACGACAAATTTTAGATTTATCCAAATTGGAAGCTTTTTGCAGACGAGAAACCAAATGAGGGTCAAAATCAAAGGATTTACCCTTGAAAGGATGGAAAACATTGTGGAAAATGGAGAAAATTCTAGGCATCAGCGATTTTTACCTTTTCCCGAATGCTTTTGAAAGCATTCTCGTTTAGGGTTGTAAGAAAAAATAAGGAGATTGTGTGGTGAAGGGTTAAATCTCCCAAAGCTCCAGACAGATGAAACAGACAGTTTCAGTCGGAAAATAATTGCCACTTGTCGCTATTTAAGACTGTTTTGAGATATATAGAATCTCTAAATGTAGGGAAGTGTTGATCAAAGGTTAGACTGCATGTTCTGTGCAGTCTGATCTTGATCTACACTGTCCGCAAAAGGTAGGTGAGTCGTGCCTAGCAGCCTAAGGGTTAAAATAATATTATGTGCCGAGTAACTAAGGACATCTCCTGGGAAGAAAGACAGTGCTGTAAATACATGTATCTACATATCTGGCTCAAAGGCATTTTGTCTTTTAAAAATCAAAGCGCTGAAGCCGCTGAAAGCCTGGGCATCAGAACGGGTGAAGAGGTAGGAAAATGAGGCCCAGAAGCTCAAAGTTGTTATCACATTTGTACAGGCTTAAAAACTGCTATCACATTTGTACAGACTAATAAAGAAATATCTACATGTCTCACACTGACAGTCTGTGGAGATGACAACAGAATGGAAAAACATAAATTTCTAGAGGCCAATATAATGAGTATTTTTGTATAGCCTTGGTCTCATAGTCTTTATGGATTGTAAGGAGATAATTTTCAAAGGATTTTCTACTTTCTATTTTCTTCCTTTACGTTGCTTTCGCAACAAATCATTTTAACAAACCAAAACGAGCAGCGTGCAACAGCAGGGAATATTTCTGGAAAGTGCAAAAATCCACGATGGCCAAGCAAATGAATCATATATTTCTTTCATTTCACCACACTCAGTCTATAGGTTGAAATAGTAACCATGTCCTTTAAACAATGGTAAGGAAAACACAAAATCTTTAAAGGCTAATATCACAGAGCACGATTTAGTGTTTGAGAAGACAATCTTTTACGTATTTCTTTTTATTTTTAAGTTTTGGTTTCTAGGGCAACAAATAAAAAGACGTCCGCATTCGGGCGCCAATGCTCGGTTGATTTTCAGTGAAAACACAAAGTTGAAAAAAGGGGCATAACTTAATAACATAACTTAATAGTTATTTACCCTTATTGTTTATGTTTCCCTTTTGATAGTTAACGACTTGTCCAAGTTTTGAGTAGACATTTTCAGTAATAACACAGATATTGTAAAATGTCAAATATTTTGCATGACGACGACACAAACGACGAAGATGATGACACTAGGGCTATGAAAATACCATGTCTCTAAAAACAGCTGAGCTAAAAGTTTTCAGTCGAAAAAGGGGCATAACTAATTACTTTTCCAAAAATACTTTGGTGGTATTCCCCTTTTAATAGTTAACGAAAAGTTCAAGTTTGAAGTAAGTATCTTCATTAATGACAGATATGATAAAATGTCAAAGGTTCTGAAAATTTAAAGCAATAGCAAAAGGACATAACTGTGTCAAAAATATTTTGATGGTTACCTGCCCTGTTATATGGGTACCCCTTTTGACAGTAAATAACTTGTACAAGTTTGAAGTAGATATTTCTTCAGGAATAACAGAGATATTAAAAGATGTCGAAGTTTTTGCACGACGATAATGACGCATAGGCTTTGACAATAGCATGACGCTTTCTTCGTAAACGGATGAGCTAAAGACTACCAGTTGATTGGTTGTATGATTGTATGGTGTTTAACGCCGTTTTCAACATTATTTCAGTTATATCGCGGCGGCCAGTGCACCTATCCATGCTTTCCTGGAGTTTCTTTTACCAGTACTTCGCACAATATTATTTCCAAGCCACTGGCTGCTTTCCCACATAGTCATGGTCGAAACAATGGCCAGCGGTGAGAGAGGAATGAATCCTGTCGCAATGACTAATCATCAATCCTGGGAAAGAAATTGGCCGAGCCGGCGATCGAACCAGCGACCTCCTATTCTCAAGTCCTGTACGCTTCCGACTGAGCTACGGGGCTCGGCACTACCAGTTGAATAAAATCATATGGATGATACAAGACTGCTCAGGGTACATTTCTATAAAAGATTTGTCAAAATATCTGCTGTAAATGCCACTTTTCAACTTTCGCATTGAAAGTCTATGAAATCTCTAAGTTGCCATGATCAACCAAGTTGGAAAGCGATTTTCATGAACAAGAGGGCCGTTGGACCTAAAGCCCTCATCTGAGTAAAGTCATCTAGGATTGATAAATTTGAAGAGCTCCTGGTTGTGATTATGGAAAACACAAATGAGCCATGCTCTGGTTAAAGGGGGTTTAATGCATCTCCGTGATCCATCAATCCAAACGAGCCATCATATATTAATGGATCCATAAAATCCATTTTGTGGAGGAACCGACTGAATCATGAGGTACACTGGTCCTTTGACATGCAGAAAATTTGCCAAAAGGAAAAAGTTTCGACCCAGGTCAGCCTAAATACCTATGGAGATCAAGATCCGATTGCACTTAATGTCAAGTTTGATCTTCGATATAAAACGCCCACCAGTTACTTAACTCTTGACCACAAATTCTCGAGTTTTAAGGACTCCAAAGATATAGCCTCATGAAAACCTTTTGAAAAAAAAAAATGCTCTCTACAAGGTTTTCTGCACTTTCACAGCCAATAACCAACATTTCAGCTAAATCTAGCTTGCCGTTCGCAAATGTTTTCAATTAGACAAGTCTAAAATTTCATCGTTTTTTTTTAAGATTAGCTGGTTTTCAATGGCTCCTGTTACAAACTCTAATACATATTTGGTATTGTATGCTCCGAGTTTGCTATGGGTCGAAATGGTTATGTGCCGAGATGTCATATCTGGACAATTCTGACAGGAAGAAATAAGGCATATATACCAATCAAATACATACTTATAACTTCAGACACGAGGTGCACTGTAATTTTAAGAAAATTAAAATCTTGCCGAGGTTTTGAGACATCGTTTTCAGAGAAAGAGCACATCGTCTGCGTAAAATACGCTATCATTATTTGTCATTCACATGGTGTGGAGAAAAAGGATAAACATACGATCCCGATTAGTGCTCGGCAACAGCACTCGTCACAACTCGGTCGATTGCGTACCTACATCAAAATATTTGATCAACGATCACCCGAGGTTTGCCAGTTATTTCTTTCACTGTTAAGCGCACGAATTTGCATTTATGAATAACCTTACGAGGGCCCCAAATTCTCAGTCAACACTTCCGTACGATTAAAATCGCGCATCTATCAAAGTTAGTTGTGAAATTAAACCTTACTGTGATGTTCAAATCGAAATATTTTATTATCTAAAGGGAACGTTTCCTTTAGCGAAGTGAGAATGCAGACGGTACTTTTCACTGTTACTAGGGTTTTTCCGTAAATGCTGGACTCGGGTTTTCCCGTAAATGCTTGGATGGGGTTGAAATTTTGGTATACGATTCCTATGGCCTTGGGCTTGGCAAGCCAAGCTCAGGCCAAAAAAAAAAAAAATGTTCCCTCAATTACCTAATACAGTGTATAAAACACAAGGCCTCCAAATGTTTTCTCATCCCTAATTTAAACCGGAAATTTAAATAAAATGGTGAATATGTTGAACGAACATTATTGGTCAACACTATTTCATTTCTTTTTGGAAGGGAGAAATTTAAAAAAGTGGGTCGCCAAGTTTAATATATTCTTTGCGGTACTAAAGTTTCTATTTGACGGTAGGAGAAAAACTTGTCAGCCTCCAATGTTTCTACCTTAATAAATCATAAAAAGGAATCCATTTTTTCCCGTTGTGTGAAGATGAAAGATAAATTACCATAGCATACAAAGATGGTATCAGCTTTTTCAATTACACATATGCGTAAATACTGACAAAGGACTGAGGATCATGTTCGGCAAATTATATAGCTGGATACAACGTCATATATATTAGGCAATAGAGGCGAAATTTGTCAAAAAGACAAAAACAAAACCATGTATTCAAGTACCTGAGATCTAGAGCAAGGCTTCTAGGCCAGACTGATTAGTCCGGAGGGCTGTACTTGACTTTTCGGTACGGCCTTGAAATAAAGATGGTTTTATTTTACTTGCGGCAAAAGACTTCAATAATTATATTGAAGCAGCCTTTGAATTGCAACAAATGAGCCTATTTCATGAATTTGAAACACTGTCTAAAGGTCAAAACTAACTTGTCTGCCAAAGGGTCCTTTTTTTTAAAGAGCAACACACGAATTCGGAAAGGATTGCCTTTAATCCTTGAAAAGAATTAAAGCCATCAAACCTGAGATGAATCCAAAATAGGTTCTTACGTGTTTTTTTTAAGGAATTACATTTCTGGAAAATGTCAGCTAATAGAACAATTTGGAAGCCCGTTGAAGCAATGAAGTGCAATGTCCTCGGGCCGTGTTCACTATCCAGTGTACAAAAAAACATGATTGTTATTCGAATTCTGAAGAGTTTTCCAACTTTCAAAGTAATGTAATATCTGATTGGCTTAACCAAATGGTGAGAACTGGGGAAGCCGTCGATTAATAGTTTACGCTTTGGGACCCGTAAATACATGTACCTGTCCAATGCAATGACTACTTGCAACGAGCAACCATATTTAGTTTTGTATTTGTCTTTCGAACTTAACTTAATCCTTTCACTTTCATTTCGAGATAGGAATTGTAATGACGACAAAAAAACCAGACAGACAGACAACAAACGAACGAACGAACGAACGAGCGAACGAAAAAAACAAAACAAAAAAAACAAAAAAAAAAAACGAACGAACTAATGAACAAAGGTATGAATTTACTGTACAAGTTACTTTTCGGATAGAAAAGAAAAATCTCTGCGAGTTAATGAAAGGACTTTCGTCAAATGTAAACATGAAAAAAAGATCAAATTAGCTACTAAAAACACGGCTCATTATTGCTTTAATGCTGCCTAGTGGGACACTTAGACGGCTTTCAGAGCGCTATCACTACTCTAACAACCCTAAAACACGTTATATTGGCACTAAACAAAAATAAAACGGTCAAGGTCACGGTAACAACATCTGTCATGGTCAGGTCAAGTGCAGAGGACCAGAATATCACCATCTTTTGTTTGGTTTACGCTGCGCGCAATAATACGGATGCATTTAAGAGGGATTAGAAACTATTTCTTCAATGAAACAGTTTTTAGGTATATAATATCGTTGTTACAATACATTGTACTAAACTTAAAGATAGTAAGAGGAAATAATTACTTTTTTTTAGATTTATCTTCAAAGATTATGATTTGTAATCAAGGAGAATAATGGATCTCAGGTTAAAATATATCGGTGGCATGAGGAAAATGAAGTTCTTGATTTGCTGCAAAATCCAATAACAGTAGAGGACTTGAGAACAGGGGGTCACTGGTTCAAGTTTCGAGCTCGGCCAGTTTCTTCCCGAGGATTCATGACGGTCATTGCGACAGGATTCATTCCTCTCTAACCACTGATCATTGTTTCGAGGATAGTTATGTGGGAAAGTAGACAGTGGCTTGTGAAGAATATTGTGCAAAGTACTGGTAAGGAGAAACTCCAGGAAAGCACGGATAGGTACACTGGCCGCGCGATATAAATGAAGTAATGTTAAAAACGCCATTAAACATCATGCGATTAATCAATCAATCAATCAATCAATCAACCAATAAAAAATGAATGCTATGATTAACACTAGATGTCTTAGCGCACAGTGGAGATCTAAGATCACACAGCACATTTTGTATGAAATATTCGGAAAGTCTGTCAGGAAGTCAAATGTAGCTGACATTACAACTACCACTTGTTGTAAAAAATATGGTTCGTTGTCTGATAACGTCACTAAAATTGTACCAGTGAAACATGAGCAACGCTCTAGCAAAAACGGGTTTAATGCATTTCATGACGCATTTTACCAATCAAGTTGAAATACAATTACGAATCCGTAAAATCCATTGTCTTACAACAGGCTGAATCATGAGGTAGACTGGCCCTTTGTCACGTAGAAAATCGACCAATAGCAAAAAGTTTCGACACAGGTCAGTCTGCGCAAATTGTGCAAGCTGACCTGGTCGATACTTTTTGCAGATGCACTAACCCACCTTCTCACAGAGCATGGCTCGCATGTTTGAGATGGCACGGACAACATAACGGCAACAAAACGGACAATATAACGACGCATTTGAAGAAATAATCACGAAATCAAAGATCTTATGTTAAAGCGATCTTTATTCGACAACTGCTGGATGTACAGATACAACATCAACATGTAACTATCTAGGAGTATGTGTTCGTCTAGGAAACAAAAGAGATATCAACCTAAATGACAAGCTTTTTCTCCTTTGCTACAATCTTTTTCAAAAGCAGTCAGACACAAGAAAGAAAAGATTTTGAGAAGTGCAGGAGGCACTATTGGAGCGTTTACGGGAGTGTTTTTCCGGAGGATCGACACATTATTAATTATATTGCACTTGTATATTTACACTTGTTGGAAGGTCAGACGAAAAAGAGATATATAATGAAAAAAAGAGAATACCCTAGGACAACAAATTTGTTTGCCCTCTCTGTGAGGGTTAGTTCTTTACCAGACGTAACAAAAAAATATATTCATCCACGTTGAAAGCATTTGCAGACGACATATACAGTGTTGCTCAAATGGAGTGATTTGACTGACAAACTCTTTTGAATTATTGAAAAAGCATTTGATTAGTTCCATACTGACAATTATCGGAACTTTTGACCAATGAATGAACACGTTACAAATCACTTCTTCGAAAGACATTTCGTGGTCTACGGATATTTGGCAATGAAATCCCAAATTTGTAGCCCGGCTTACTGTTGAAAGGTTTTAAGCTGAAACAAGAGATTTTGCTTTATGAAAAGTTGCTTTTGCATCTCATAAATATTGATGGGAACGAGATTTCTTCGGTCAAATGGGTCACGGCTAGGAATGGAGAATAAACAGAGAGATTTACATTTATAAAGAAACTAAATGACACGATAAATTCTCATCTTTAATACATACACACATACACACACAAAAAAAAGGTACCAGTGGAGTGTACAATGCCATGCGTATGCTGATAAAAATACGACAAAGAAACCGAGTCGTGCACTATCAAAAGAGCGCTTAATGTATCTGCAAAAAAATATCGGATTAGGTCAGCCTGAGCAGTCCGCGCAGGCTGACCTTGGCTGGAACAGTTTACTGTTGATCAATTTTCTGTAAGGACCAGTGTACCCTATAATTCAGTCGGTTTTTAGACAAATTGGATATTATGGATCCATCATTGTGAGATGACTTGCTTGGTATAATGCGTTACGGAGATTAATTATACCACTTTTTGCCAGAGCGATGCTCCAATACATTTGCAAAACCTACAGATGGTTTCCTTCGTCATGCAGCTGACGACTTTTGAAAACACTGTGGCAAAAGGAGAAATTACTCGTTACAAGGGTCAGTCAAAAATAATTGAGCCCTACCTCATATTTTTTTCATTATTTGACACACGGTTAGTGTATTTGACACAGTTGTTGAACGTTATCTTGTGCGTCGTTTGCGCTGCAAAACTAACGTTACTTGACGTCTTATACATGTGACGTCATTTATTGTAACATCATGGCGGAGGGTGCATTCACGCTTACGCGCGAAGAACAAATTGCGTACATTAAGATTGAAGCTAGGCAGGGAAAAATCGCGTCTGAAATTCTAAAAGCTCTTGAGGAAGTTGATTCAGTCTATACTTGGATACAGTACAAGCAAGCGATGGGTGCGAGAAATTAAAAATAGACGAACTGTCGTTAGCAACAAGCACCTATGCAGCAGGACTTTAATGAAAATGTTGAAAATGCATATGGTTACCATGGAGTACTGACCTCACACAGAGTGCCGACAGGTGAAACAGTAAATTATGAGTACCACAAGATGTATCTTAGGACAAAAATTCGTCCAGCATTACGCCGAAAGTGCCCAGACCTCATTGACCTCAACGCGTCAACCGCACAAAAGTAACACTGTCCAGGAGCTGTTGGAGGGATATGGCTGGGAAGTGCTCGATCACCATCTCCCCCCCCCCCTTCTCCAGATTTTTCTCCCCCTGACTTTGATTTGTGCCCAAAGTTGAAAGAACCCCATCGAGGAATCCGTTTTGATAGTTTAGACAAGTTGGAGTGTGCCGTGAACAGGGAGGTCCGACGAATCATCTTCAGTTGCCTAGCAACCGGTAACCATGCATTGCTGAGGAGATAGAATTCGGTCATTCGGTCCAAAGGAGATTATTTTGAGGGATAATAAACAAGTGAGTCGTCTGTTGAACTTACATAAAAAGTTATGAGGTAGTGGTCAGTTATTTTTGACTGACCCTAGTAATTTCCCCTTATACCACAATGATATGACATTTATTTATACTGTTACCATTATCCTGTTTATAATACATATCTTACTTTACAAAGATGGTTTCAAGTCTGAGGCAAGTTTATTTAACTCGTTACCACACAATGTAGTTCTAGACTTGTCCAAATTGAAAGCATTTACAGACAACACATTAAGGCTGGCTCATTTGACAAAAATTGTCCTTGACTGGATAGAAAACATTGTGGGAAAAGGAGAAAATGCTGGTTACCAGCATTTTCTCCTTTTTCCTACAATGTTTTCAATGTGCTTCTTCCTCAGACCCGTTAAAAGTCGGGCTTGTGTGGTAAAGGGCTAAGAAGGCAACGAGTTAAAATTCTTTCCAAGGCCTTCTTCCTCGTATTATCTAACCTGCTATTTAACCGTTCTCGAACAACTTGGCGTTTTAATGACCCTTAGAAAAAGGCGTTTGCAACCATTGTGGGAAAAAGAAAATGCTGGTAACCAGTATGTTCTCCATTTCCCTTAAAGCTTTCTACCATTTCAAAAAATGCTTCGCCATTTGCGCTGCATCTAATTTGTCGTCTGCAAATGGTTTTTATTTTGGTAAATTCTAGAATTTTGTCGTCTGTCAAAGAGTTAAGATCAAGTAATCAATTATTGATTACTACAGACAGCCAGGTTTTATATAACTATTTCGCCGTTAACTGAATCTTTCTCGAGACTTAAAAGTACATTTATTCTGTAAATGAAGCTACTTTTTGGTATGCTTTAGCACGCCATAAATGGAGGACAGATTTATGACCAGTCTGCACGTTCTGCGCAGTCTGATCTTGATCTATGCTGCCCAAAAAAGCTACTTTTTTCGCCCACATGGTAGAGAAAGGATTAATGTTGGCTTCATTTTTTCAGTCATTTTTTTCCATTAGAGAAAATCTGCTTTACACTTTGACATTTTCTTTGATATTACAACTAACATTCTGTTCAGTGGGTGGTAGGCAATTTTAATGCAGTAGACTAATGGGTGCCCAACCCTTTGGCTCCCGAACTAAGCACAAGGAGCTTTTTTGGACAATGTAGACGCAGATCATATTGTACAGAATGTGTAGTTTGATCCTTGATCTACACTGTCCGATATGGTGAGATTTTTCCTCCAAGAAAAACAAAAACAACAAAATCTTTGAAATCGCCACAGTTGGTTCCATATCGGCTAGAAATTTTCATTTAGCGGTCAAAGCGACTCGCAAACAGTTTCGATGTCGGTAGATTATAGAAAAAAAAACTTCATTAAACTGGCATCCTATAATCCCTTGCAAGGACGTGGCCTTTAAGAACAAAAAAAAAAAGGTCTTCATTAAAACTGCAGACTAATATACGCCAGCAAAGACCGGTCCTTACAATAAGACATAGACAAAAACAAGCCTGGCAAAGAGTTACACAGTATTTAAACTATGTCAGGGTAACCAGAGCACTTAACCACGCTTTCCTTGATTGTCTTTAACCCTTTATCAAAGGACAAAATTTAGGACTCGTCCAAATTGAAAGCATTTCCAGACGACAAATTAATTATTGCTCTGATTATGGAGTCTGCCTTTAAAAAGGCAGAACATATTGTGGGAAAAGGAGAAAATGCTGATTTCCATTTTTTCCTTTTCCCACAATGTTTTCAAAAAGATTTATTCTTCAGTCGTTAAATCTCTGGAATGTTTCGTAATGGATTTATAAGTACTACTTAGAGCACTCTTTCAAAGCCAGTGGTTGCTTCCCCACTGAACAAAGTCAGATCAACATGATGATCAGCTTGAGAGAAGCATACATACGAACGTATATCGGGTTTTTCCATCCTCGAAAATTTGGCCGATCAAAGATTCGTACTTACGATCCCTGGGTTAATAGCCATTTGCTTTACCATAGAGGTACGAGGCTCGGTTTTTTGTTCTTTAACACATAATTTTTTCTTTTCATTGATAGTCATGGTTTTCATGTCATCATCCCACCAAATCCTCTTACGATACAAAATCTGTTCATTTTTAATTCATAGAAGTAACGAAATGATCTTTTTTTTTTTCTCTTTCTGTTTTTTTTTTCCCATTATACAACTTCGGCTTGGGGCACCTTGGTATTTTTAATAAGGAGAGATCGTTGGCGACTTTCTGTTCAAAATTAGAATTAAGCTGTTTTTCCTTTTTGTTACGAATGTTACAATGTACCAGCCCACAGTAAACATGTTCTTTTCCGTATCAAAGCTATATGAAGAAATCTAATAAAGGCTTATTTATGCCAGCTTTTAGAAAATTTTAACCTACAGTTTTGGTAAAGGAGACTTAAAGTCTAATTATTTGTTAGGTTTGTTGTAAGGGCAACCATATCGATCAAATGGAATGATATTATCTAAAAAGAAATTCTGAAGAGAACAATTGCAAGATCAATTCTTTTAAGTCTGAAAAACATTGAACAGATGGTTCAAAGAGAGAAGAAGTTTGAAATAATGGAAACAGGACACGGGGTTATAACATAAGCTAGCTGGTCTTCGGCCAGCGGAACTAACATCACTTCCGGTTCCTTCTAGTGATTCTTCTCTATTATTATTTGAGCCATGCTCTATGAAAAGGGGGCTTAATGCATCAGCAAAGAAGGTCGACCTATGTCAGCCTGCTCAGTCCGCGCAGGCTTGACATAGGTCGAACTTTTGCTATTTATAAATTTTCTGCATTGCAAAGGACCACTGTTCCTCAAGATCCAGTCGATCGTTAGACTAAATGATTTTTACAAGTCCACAATTATGTAATGACTTACTATGTATAACGCATGACTAAGATGCATTAAGCCCCATTTTGCAAGAGCATGACTCATATGTATATATCACCTATCATATTTTTAAATCGCTATACTGTATTTATAACACTGTTTGAAACTCAAAGGTCTTAACTTTCTTATTTGTCCTTGGATTCTAAGAATCATTTGTTGGCCTATGTGTGCTAATTGACCTGCCATACATCAGCATTAACTTCATTTCTGAAGTGTTACATCTTAAATCACTTTCTTTGGTAACAGGTGAAAGTACTCGTACTATCGCTTTTTAACCCTCTAAAAATACGGCCATCTAACCGACATATTTGTCTGGATGCTAATGGATTCTTGCCAAGTCGTCACGTCCCTGCCCTTTATCTGCTCGTTTTAACCCTTTCAGTGGTATCGGCAAAAACAGGGGATTTTGCGGACGGCATAGATCAAGATCAGACTGCACAAAACGTGCAGTCTGATCTTGGATCTATACCGTCCGCTTGTTTAGTATAAAAAACCTTTCTGAGTTGCAGTGGGTCGTTTTTTTTTCCAACCGTCGAAAGAGGTCGAGTTTGTATATGACGCTAAAAAGGGTTAAAAGAAGGCTTTACAATGTTCTATTGGCTAACTGCTCATTAGGCTGGTGTTTGGTGTCCAAATATAGTTTGCTTCTGGTACACCTACCTTTAGACTCCCAGATAAATGCATTGCACTGTTCTAGATTGCATTACTTGACCAAAGCACTTAATATTTTGGTGTGAACGTTATTGGTGGTTGGAGCACTGACTGTATTAGTGTATAATGAACAGTGTCGGACTTAAATCGAACTGAAAGTTCTGTGCAGTCTGATCCTGAATCTGCATCGTCCGCGAAGCTCTTTCTATTTCTCGCTAAAAAGCGAATTGTTGACTTAACTGATGCTTTTTTGGAGGTAACGCCTTGGAGCAAATTTCGTGAATGTCAGTGTAACTCTATTACAACAATAATATACAATACATTTTAGGGACATTGGGACGATTTTAAAGCGCTTTATATCTTAAACGAGTAGCGGTAAGTGTAGATCAAAGAGCTGACTAAAGGGAATATGCACTCTGATGTTTTTATCTTCTCTTTGCGTTTCCTAAATACATGGAATGGTACAGGGTTTTACTGTAATGATGCACTTCTCAGGGGGCAATGCCTTTAAACAGCCTTCGCCTTTTTCTAATGTCCATTATGAACTACACGTACATCGAAACCTCGAACTATTTTTGTCCTATCTATCGTCCCTATAGAACTGTCAAACCTCGATTAATTAAACGCGCAATGGGTCAAATACATCCGCTAATCTGAATCATAGACAAAAAACGACATGTATTTGAAAGAATCATTTGCCAAAAAACCTCCAGATTTGTACTTTAGAAATTTGAATTCCATCGCAAGTGTTTTGGCTTTAAAAGAAAAGCAAACTAGAAATTTGAATTTCAACGCAAGCGTTTTGATTTGAAAAGGGAAAAAATACAATGTTTCAAAAGGAGAAATGCTGGTTACCAGCACTGTGTTCTTTTCCCGCCATGTTCTCTTCTACAGGGTCGTAAAACCGTAAAAACACACCATTGTTTGGCGAAGGCTAATCTCATATTTCCCCCCCCCCCCCCCATAAATCTGCAGCAAGATGTCTTTCAGTGATCCACAAATACGAAAACCGAGCAAATACTAGTGAATAACACATAACTCAATATGAAAACATCGATATAAAACAAGAATTTACACGTTAATTCATTGTTTTATCTAATTTCCAAAGGAAAATAACACCCACATCCACCCACTTGCCTTGTCACTGCATTGGGGAAAAACTCAAAGGGTCGTAACTCATGCGAAATTTTACATACCACAAGTTCTTAAGGAAGGAAGGAAGAAAGGAAGGAAGGAAGGAAGGAAGGAAGGAAGGAAGCAAGGAAGGAAAGAAGGAAGGATTCAAAATGTCAGCAAAATTGAAAAACGTGGGAGGAAAATACACACAAAAATGGATATACAGATGGAAAGACTGACAGACACCCTGACTACACAAAATTCTTTGGTTTCAGGTTTGAGTTTCTCTGCCACAGATGGCCATTGGCCCATTTGATATAGAGACAACGATACCATTTCAACATTATACATAAGACACATTGAAGTGAAGAGGAAAATACATGTAAGAAGGCTTTGGAAAAGATCGCGGGAAAAGGTGAAAAGATGAAAATGCTGGTAACCAGCAAACCCATTTTTTTTTCAATTTTTACTCCTTCTTAGGCCTATTTCATCATTTGACGTCTACAAAATGCTTTCAATTTCGGCGAGTGTAGAATTCGGTCGTTTGGCAAAGAGCTACTAAAAGTAGATTACATAAAGCAAAACGAGAAACATACATAACGAAACCGTATTTCTGTACCGTATCAGTGAAGATTGGCGGGTGCTGGAATTGATGAGCCACCAAGTGGGGAAAACAATCATGAGGTCTAATGTCAAGTTAATTAAAAAATCTATTCCTGAATACTGATACTGTATTTTTTGTCCTTTTGATCATGCAAATATCTCCTTTTATCTTTTCTCCTTACGCAAAAAAAAGCTTTGACTAAAAATAGACTTGTTTAAAACTAAACACTATTGAAATAGTCATTAATCAAGATTTAATGCGGTGTCAGTCTGTCTGGGTATTTATTCTGCAGGTATTGAATAATAGATGACCTCTAGAATTCTTTTCTATTTTAAGTTTTATCCTTTATTTTATGAACACTTTTCGTTTGTAATAAACGGTTATCCACATTGCAACATAATGCATAGATGACCTGTCACCATGACTAACCTAAAGATTCGTTGAAAACAGCGAAATGCCTTTTAAACACATCGAAAGCATGGCATGCATACTTGAAGTCTGTATTTATGAAAGCCGACAGCATACACTTAATGAAATTACGTTCATCTTTAGAGTGACCTTGAAGTGACCTTGACTTTTGACCTAGAGCATCCAAATTCAAAATGGAGACTTTCTTCGGTAATAGCCCTTACATGAAAGTGCTTATCGCCCTCAGAAAAGTCATAAAGTTACATAATTATTTCAGATGTAATAATATAGTAAGGCAATTTATTAGAACATATACCTACAATAATGGAAATTTCAAATTAACGCTCGGCAAAGTACAGTCACAAGTTAGATCAGAAATCATCCCTTGCACGTCAGTGCTTTTTTTTTTTCATTATATCTATAGAAGTATATAAGCCAGGCTCTGTGAAAAGTGGGCTTGATGCATTTGCAGAAAGTATCCTGTTATTTAAATGCGAATTTTGTACCTTTGAACTGCGTGTAATCGTCCAGTGTCTTTGCTTTGCAGACAAAGGTGGTCTCTATTATGTTTTATTTATCAGTATTTAACGAAAAATATTAAACTGAAATAAGATAAAGTCTAAAAAGAGCCATTTAATACAAATTGAATACGGGTATTGTCAGAATCATTTGCTGCAAATTTGCTTTCACTTCCATTCACTTTTTTCCCCAATTAACCTTTCTTGTTTTGATCAAAGTAACTTAATTAGCCGTTTTAATATCATTTACCTTTCTTTTTCACATTCTGTATAGGTTTCCTATTATATACCTAGATCGAAACATTTAAGTAATCATCGACGCTTTTAGATCTGTGGTACCATACTAGGAACTGTAATTGAATTTTTATGTGCATTGTTTTCGCACTATCAAACCCTTGACCTAATAGTCCCTTTTTTTTTACGACCTTATGGAAAAAGGCTTTAGAAAACATCGTGGGAAAAAGGAGAAAATGCTGATAATCACAATTTTCTTCTTTTCAAACAATGTTTTCTATCCTTTCAAAGACAAGTTACATCACTTGAAGTATGTCCATTATGTCGTTTGCAACTATATTGATATGTACCGGTCTAAAATTTTACCCTCTAGTATAGTGATAAGTATCGAAGGCTTCAGAAACAGACAAGAAGGGAACTGCGAAGCATCTCTCCTGATTAACCCTTTTCAGTACCATAGGCGAAAATAGGGGCATATTTTGCGGGCGGTATTGATCAAGATCAGACTACAAAAAACGTGCGGTCTGATCTACGATCCATACCATCCGCTTTGGTCATGCCTCATTTGATTGCATTTTCAACTGTCGAGAGAGATCGAGTTTTTATATAAGGCGGTTAAAGAGTTTATTTTCTTACCACACGATCCCGAGTTTTAACGATCATGAAGAGTAAAACTTTTGAAAACATTGTGGGAAAAGGATAAAATGATGGTCTCCAGCATTTTCTCCTTGTTTCCCATTATGTTTTCTGCTCTTTCAGATACAAATTTTGTCGTTTGAGCCACATTTAATATGTCGTCTGCAAATATTTTCAATTTAGACAAGTCTAAAATTTGGTCTTTTCTTACATAGATACGACTTGCAGCGCCAAAACTGATTTACAGAAAAACAATTTTAATGCTTAAATCTCTAAATAAGTCAACTTTCAAGCCGATAGCAAAAACCCAAACTTTACTTTTTCGAAGGTATTTTTGGTGGGCAAAATATCTCCTTCTCGGACAGTGTAGATCCAAGATCAGAGTACACGTTCTGCACAGTCTGATCTTGACCTACGCTGTCTGCAAAGGTCCTTGAGTCGCACTTAGCAGCCTACGAGTCAATATACTTCAGTAATGTTGATAAGCCAATGCCCTTGTTAGTGATGACGTAACAAATCGAATCCACTCTTTCACTGCCAGTGACGACTTGAACCCTTACGCTGCTGAGCGCTACTCACTGACCTTTTTGCACAGAACGTTCAGTCTGATCTTGGATCTACAATGTCCAATAAAGAGATATTGTTCTCCAACAAATAAGTCTGAAATAACATTATTCGGGTTTTTACTATCGGCTGGAGAATTTCATTTTACTTATTTAGCAGGATAAGGGTGTTTACCCCTAGCGGAAGTCGCTAATTCAGAATGCACGGAAATTTCAGTCTGATCTTCGATCTACATCGTCCACTTCCTCTTGATTTGAAGAGGGAAATTTTCTGTTAGACCTCAAAGACTGGTTATTTAGTTTGCAGCGATAGAGTTACTGTTAAGCTCTGTAAGTCGAACAAGAGTTTAGGCCCTCGAAATTCATTCGAGTTATCAGTCCATTCCAAAAGCATGCAGTCGCTTCCCTAATTTTCTTTAAGATCAGTTCATGCAAACAATTGTTTCTTGTGTGTTAGGCGTCATTCTCAAGATTTTTTTTTTTCATTTCACAGTAACACAATTTCCGATTGGCTAAACCAAATGCTTTAG
Organism: Tridacna gigas; assembly: GCA_945859785.2. Classification (NCBI taxonomy): domain Eukaryota; kingdom Metazoa; phylum Mollusca; class Bivalvia; order Cardiida; family Cardiidae; genus Tridacna; species Tridacna gigas. The sequence continues at coordinate 29,010,814 of OX244042.2, read as the reverse complement.
CCAATGAGAAATCATTTCATTTTCTAACTATAGAATTAGACTGCTCGGTGAATACGGTCCCCGGTGAATTTTATTGTCTTACTTTTGTTGATTAATTATCTGGGTTTTTTTTTTCACCAGTGATTTTGACTTGACATTTTCAGTTTTCCAATTATGTATCCTAAGCAATTTATACCAGTTTTAATTGGTGTTTTCAGAGTTGTAATACTAAATTGGAAACTCTAATTGAATTCTGATGTGCTTGTTTCGCCCTTTCCTATCTCGGAAGTTTTCGAAATACACAATTATCGGCGGTAAAGTAGCTTACTTAATTGGAAACGCAATTTGTTAAAAAAAAAAAAAAAAAAAAAAAAAGGGGGGGTCATGCTCTGGGAAAAGGGGGCTTAATGCATCTGCAAAAATATCGACTCAGGTCAGCCTGCGCATTCCGCGCAGGCTGACCTGGGCCGAAACTTTTTGCTTTTGGTAAATTTTCTGCATGTCAAAGGACCACTCTACTTCATAATTCAGTCAGTTGTTAGACAAAATGAATTTTGTGCATCCATAATTATATGATGACCTGCTTGGTATCATGGATCACGGAAATGCATTAAGCCCCTTTTTGCCAGAGCGCGACTCAAATATATCTGAGCGGTGCTCTGGCAAAAGGGTATCTGGTGCATCATTGTGATGCATTATACCCAGCAATTCATCAGATCACGATGGATCTGTAAAATCCTTTCTGTCAAACAACCACCAGCTGGATCATGGGGTAGAATGGTCCTTGGGCAAGCAGAACATTTACACATAGCAAAACTTTCCGCCTCTTGCCAGCCTGCGCGGATTGCGCAGGCTGACACGGGTCGATACTCTTTGCAGACGCATTATGCCTCCTTTTCACATAGCATGGCCCAGTTGTAACTCCTGGGTTGATGACATATTTCTGCCCGGCTGCTAAACTTTTAACCAGAAGACAACGTCCTAGACTTGTCCAAATCGAACGCATTGCAGACGACAAATTAAATGTAGCTCAAATGATGGTATGTTTTTGTCATTGAATGGATAGAAAAATAGTCTACAGCATTTTTTTTCTTTCTCAACAACTTTTTTCAAAAGGTTCTTACTACAGGTGCGTTAGAATTCGGTTTAAGCCTTTATCACACAATTCCAACTTTTAACGGACCCATAGAAGAAAGGTTTTGAAAACATTGTGGGAAAAGGAGAAAATGCTGGTAAGCAGCATGTTCTCCTTTTCCCACTATGCTTTCTACCCCAGAAAAACAATTTCGTCATTTGGACCACCTTTAATTTTTCGTCTGTAAATGCTTTGAATTTGGACCAGTATAAAATTTTGTCGTTTGGTAAAGAGTTAAGGATTAGCAATAGCCACTACTTTCATTGATTTTAAACATGGCGTTCTCTGCTTTTGTCTAGGATTGAATTATCAATGAAATTGCCAGACCACAATCACAAGAGAATTTTCATATACAAGATGTGATTGGTCAAACGGGTCACGTTATCTGATATCAAAATATAGGCACCAACAAGCAACGCATTACGAGTATCAGTGAGCAATATTAATTTTGTTTGTCGCGTTTGTGCGTATCACCAGTGACGTCTGTGATGCGGCCTCTTCGTATAGTCCAGGCAAGGGTTGGTGTAAAGCCGTCGACGCCATGTAGCGATTTCGTACTCGGGAAATACGCTAATAGGAGTCATGGGTGCAATTTGAAAAGATATTAACCTTTGCACTTAGAATGCATTCTTACGTGAAAGAGGTGATTTTTTTGCCTCTAAACTACGTATGCGTTTTAACGTGGTATGGGTAACTCTATAACCCTTTAAACAACGAATGCTTCCTAACACGAAAGTAGTTTTTCAATTTGCTTTTAAACTACGAATGCATTTTAACGTAAAAATAGTGCCTTTTGGCATCGAATGATTCCTCACAGGAGAGAAGTTACTTTATTTGTCTTTGGAAAACGTATGTTTGTTTACAAGGAAAATGTTACCCTATTTGCCTTTGAATTTCCTTACGTGACAGGCTACTGTATTTGCCTTTGAACTACGAATGGATCCTTACATAAAAGAGGTTACTCTATTTGCCTTTTAACTACGAGTGCATTCTTAAGTGAAAGAGGTTACTCTATTTGCCTTTAGACTACGAATGCTTTCTTACATGAAAGAGGCTACTCTATAGGCCATTTAACAACGAATGGATCCATACATAAGAGATTTTACTCTCTTTGCCTTTAAACTACGAATACAATCTAAAGTGAAAGAGATTACTCTATTTACCTTTGCACTACGAGTGAATCCCTACGTGAAAGATCAGTTTAGTTTCCTATGAACAACTGATGCTTCCAGACGAGATAGAGGTTAATTAATTGGCCAGGTTTAAGCCTGCTGATTGGACACCATTCAACAGAAATGCTGGAAGCATAACTGCAAACAAAATGTATTGCTTTTAAGACAAGTAGTTCTTCGACGCAATCGGACGACTTTTAATTCCATTTAACTCTTAATGTCAAACAGAATTTTTTTATTATCATATTTTTTTAAAAAATCCCGAACTTTTTTTTTTAATTTAGTTGACGCAATTGCATTTGCTGCATCTTTGGAGAAAAATACTCTTGTCGGTACTTTCAGTACTTTTATCAAGTGTAGCGATTGTTTCAAGCCGTTGAAGAGCGACATCCATTCAAGAAACCATATACATTTAGATCTATTCCTTTACGAGAATCAGTTAAAATTACCGACAGTCCATATCAAGATCAAGGTCCGTATTCACCAACCAGTGTTACGAACCATTCGGTTTAGCCAATCAGAAGTTGTGTTACTTTCAAATTTAGAAAATCTTGGAGTATAAGACTAAAACTTTTCTTAAGAAAGGTTGGTGAATACAAACCCAGATTACACAGACCGATATCTTTTTGGGAATTCTGATAAAATAATGTGTATATCATCAAAGTTCTATCACCGACTGAACATATTCATTTTACCTTATAGCACTTTCAATCTTTACCAGAAGGTCAAAATTCCACTCTACCTCATATTGACAACATCTGCAGACGACAAATTAGACGTTAAACCTGACTTGAATGAAAGTATCTGAATTTGAAAGGTTTGAAAACGTTGTAGGAAAAGGAGAAATGCTGGTTACCAGTTTTTACGCCTTTTCTTAGATATGTTTTCAAAAGCGTTCTTCCTCATGGTTATAAAAATATAAAATTGTTTCGTATAAAAAGTTAAATGGGAATGTTACTAAGCAAAAACATCTCAGCAATGTGACAAAAATAATGAAGATTAAGTTTTCGCAACTTCTGACATTCTATCCCTTAGCTTTTTTAACAAATGGGAATGACATTTCTCTCGTTTCCAGTGATGCATTTTTTTAAAACTGACAATGGAGATCTCAATACAAGGGATGGGGTAGTCTGGTCTTGATCTACACAATTAGCAAACAGAAATCACCTGACGCTTTTCTGTGCATCACTACTACTACTACTACTGACGATGATGATGACGATAGCATAGGCAGATGTGTGATTTTATATATAACTACACATGAGCCATGCTCTGTAAAAAGGGGGGCTTAATGCATTTGCAAAAAGTATCGACCAAGGTCAGCCTGCGTAGTCTGCATTTCAAAGGACCAGTATACCTCATGATTCAGTAGGTTGTTATAAAATATGGATTTTAGGAATGTATAATAATGTGATGACTTGCCTGGTATCATGGATCACGGAGATGCATTGAGCACCTTTTTGCCCGAGCATGTCTCTTATGATTCTTGCATATATATTTTTTTGCTATCTGTAAATCACTTCATTGTCCAAAAGTGATGTAAGAATGTCAGCCGGCTGACTGATAAGTTGTTCAATCAGAATGGTTGATCGACAGGTTTGTCGATTGATTGATGTAATAGTACCTGTGATCGTTCAATGGTGAAAAATCAAGTTTTCAATCCATATACATGTACTTGAACTACTGAAAATACCCAATTCGCTTTTTCACTTATTTAATACTTGATTATAGAATATTGAAAGGAAATGCGTGACCTAAGCATATTTTAAAGCATATATGGAACATTTTATGACAATAAATTTTCTTAAGTTTTTGTAAAATTAAGGATGTTCTGTTCTGTTCTGTAAAAAAAAAAAAACCTAATCAACAGTAATATAACAAAATTTATGTTGATGATAATGATGATGATAATGACGACGACCATGGATGATGGTGATGATGATGATGATGAATGGAATGGAAGACGCAACTAATTATTTCTTCTCGTCGACAGGCATGCTCGTTGACTCTTGTATGAACTTTGACATTTTGTTTGCCGCAGTTTTTTCTCTAGTTTTCAATCTGTTAAGGATGATTCTCCTAAAATATTTTTTGTGAAATTCAACTCCGTTTTCTATTTATAGATTAAAGTGAAGTGATTTTTAAAGTTGTGCATGCGACAAGCTAATCATTTACAGTTCATTTTCATCTTGATATTTCGCCTGGAAAGTAGAACTTAAATTTTCTTGATCATATCTGTTTTATACGTTACAGATAAAGATTCCTAAATTGATTTGACTTAAATTTGAGCCATCCTCTCCGTAATGCACAATACCAAGCAAGACATCACATAATTATGGATCAATGAAATCCATTTAATCTGAAAATTTACTGGATATGCAAGTAGAGTGGTCCTTTGACATACGGAAAATTGTCAAACATCAAAAATTTTCGACCTATGTCAGCCTGCGCGGACCTGGCCGGCTGACATAGGTCGATACTTTTTGCAGATGCATTAAGCCCCTTTTTCACAGAGCATGGCTTACTTAATTTCCAATCTGCGTCTATGCCGTGCTTGCGACTCTCAGACAATAAAAAGAGTTACCTTGTTATCTTTTTTACTGTAAAATAGGGATTAAACTACAGAATTCCTTGGAAAGGAACTCGATTTTCTGCCCAAGGTTGCACTTCACAACTTTTTTCCTTTATAAGCTGTTGTTGGCGACACACTGGTCAACCAGCGACCACTTTCTACCTTGATTTTTTCCCACTAAAACAGGAAAATAAATGATTCTCGCCGTTTTTTGATTTGCAAGCCACATGCATTGTAAATAATTCTTCAGTAAGCTTTAAGAGTGTAAGTGAACTTAGGATTTTATATCTTGGCCAATTAAGGATAAATCTATACTCATTTTCAGCCAGTTTTTAACCCATTTCATCTTTATCTTATGAAACTATAACCATTCGTGCATCTTCATGCCAAATGTTGCTCCTGACAGCTACAAGGTTGCACAGATTACGACCGATAGAAAACGAATTGCATTTTTTGGCAGCCTTCAAAGAAACCACTGTTGTCGTTTCCGGTTTTAAATGAGGACAAATACTGTACCTCAAGTTTCTCTCTCCCTTACACCATATATATTAGTAATTTAATCTATGTCTATACAGTAACCAAATTCTGAGCAATTCTACACACTTTCAAGTTTAAAGGCGTTTTTTCTGTCTGGTTGTAATGATGAATCTTTAAGGGTTCCACCTTTTGATACTCTCTGTTGTTAGGCTCGACCTAATGCGGTTTTGCGGATGAAGGTTAAGATCTGACTGCACAGAACGTGTCTGATCTTGTACATAAACTTTCCGATACGCTGACAGTTTTTTTCCTTGTGTGGTGAAAAGATTTTTACAATCGTAATATCTTTGTTTTCAAATTTTAGCTGAAAATATAAATAGGCCACTCTTTGTGAAAATGGAGTTTAATGCGTCTGCAAAAAGTATCGACCCAGGTCAGCCTGCGCAGTCCGCGCAGGCTGACCTGGGTCGAAACTTTTTGCTATCGGTCAGTTTTCCGTCGGTCAAAGGACCAGTTTACCTCATGATCCAGCTGGTTGTAAGACAGCAGATTTTATGGATTCATGATTATATAGTGACTTGCTTTCTATAATACTTCACAGGGATGCATTCAGCCCCCTTTTTGCCTGGGCAGACTAGTAGCTCAAATAAACTTTTTTTTTTTAGCAATTTACCTGTTTCACTGCCCACTGAATTAATTCGACATTTTTTCGAGGCCTAACAATGTATTTTTACAGCAATTCAAGATAATTTTGTCCTACTTTAGCATCATGTTACGGACTTTGTTGATCCAAGACCAGACTGCTCGTACTGTGCGGTCTGATTTTGATCTACGCCGTCCGAAAAGGCTATTCAAGTCATCATTAGAAGTTAAACGGCTAAGAGAAGGTTCATCTTCGCAAGCCAAGGATACTAACTCCACTTTGTTCGTTACGTATCCTTGGCCGCTCGCCTCTTTACAAATCGAAACTCCCGCTGCGCCACCTATCGAATATCACGAGTTACGTAACCTTTGCTGATGTTATTTCTGACCAATCAAAATGCTCGTAATAAAATTTACAAGGCTATGCATCAAATATGGCTGCGTTTTCGGATTCATCACAATTTTCTGAAATTAATCGGACATTCAATGATTCGCAATCATTTGGCTGTGGAACCCGTGCTAATATTTCACATAATTGATCATGAACTACAAAAAACTCAGTAAATATCGATCGTCTACTCTTTTTTGGCAAATTTTCGTCAGAAACACGACAACTTTCGTTTTTCACGGGCGCCGCCATTATTGTTTTCTGTTTCGCGGAAAATTTCTTGTTACGGATGGTTTGATTGGACGCGATGGGTTTTGATCGCATCCAATGAAATGGCGCAGCGGGAGTTTCGATTTTTAAAGAGGCGAGCGGCCAAGGGTACATACCTTAGTATCCTTGGCTTGCGAAGATGAGAGAAGGTTCGGGTTGCGCTTGAAATGTAGTCATATGCTTCGAGCTAGTTTAAACATATTTATTTTACGTCGCTCAAGAAACAGATTCTTGCAACTCATACTAATCTCTCTCGATTCTGCTTCCTTGAAACTACACCTTTACTCGCGCCAAATATGTGGGCCAATGAACAATCCCAAAGTTGACACCCGCTCCCGGGTATCGAACACAGGACCTTATGGTTACTAGGCCGACGTTTTACCTCACAACCACGGACACCACTTATATGCATCAAGTCTACATTAAACTTTTACCGCACAATGACGCCCTTTAACGACCCTGGGAAAGAGGCCTTTTGAAAACATTGTTGGGAAAGGAGAAAATGCTGGTAACCAGCATTTTCTCCTTTTCCCACAATGTTTTCTTTACCATCAAAGAAAAATTGCACCATTTGAGTCACACTGAAAATGTCGTATACAATGCTTTCAGTTTGGACAAGGCTAAAATTTTGTCGTCTGGTAAAGGGTTAAAGGAGACAAAAGAGTCAAATCAAGTGATCGATCAGAGAGAGAGAGAGAAAGAGAGAGAAACAGACAGACAGAAAGAGAGAGAGAGACAGACAGAGACAGACAGACAGACAGACAGACAGAGAAAGAGATACAGACAGACAGACAGACAGAGAGAGGGGACAGAGACAGACAGAGAGAGAGAGAGAGAGAGAGAGAAAAAGGGGGGGGCAGTGACAGAGACAGACAAGAAGACAGACACAGACACAGAGGGAGACACACAAGAGACAGCGTACAAAAAGTCGATGACAAATTTCCTGGAATTATATAAGTGTGCACTCAGGTCAGATTTGTCTGTCTCTTGTCATTCTATAGCCCTTTTTATGTCACCAGACCATCATTTATTGTCATTACATAAAACATAGAGACAGGATAGCTATCAATAGAAGAAAGAGCAAGAGCTATCGTTCTTGTTCATGCGGGTCTTTACTTTGCCTCTTTGTCGAAGAGGTGAGATTTTCATAGTTGCTGAAAATGAGTTTGATTGTCTTCTTCATTGTTTCTCTTTTCTTTTTTCCCCACTCTCTCTCTCTCTCTCTCTCTCTCTCTCTCTCTCTTAAAGAGGGTTAAAAATTCATCAAGAATTAGTGAAAAAAAAAAATCGAAGAAATCGACAACAGCAGACTGATAACGCTCTATTTTGTTTACGGAGAATTCGTCGTAAAGTTGGAGAGATGCGCACGCATCGTAGGAAGTAAACGATGCGCACGTAGGAAGTAAACGAAGTATCAAAGTTTGTGTTAACAAACAACATTGAACCGAGCAGTGGAAATAATGATTTTAAGCCATTTGATTTCTAGACATACCAGTAGTATGCAAATTAACCCTCACCTCAATACCATATATGGGTCCTTGCCTAGAAATATGCACATAGAGTTTTCTGTAATTTTCCTGTTTACCCATAAGCTGCTAAGCGCGATTCACTGACCTTTTTGCGGACAGTGAAGATCGAGATCAGACTGCACAGAACTACACTGTCCGATAAGAAGATTTTTCTCTCCCCACCCCCTAATATAACTTTGAAATAGCAACATTTGAGTTTTAACTTTCGACTTTGAAGTTTCATTTTAGTTATATAGCAGGATAAGGGTTAAAGTTTTAATGAAGCTTTTCTCTCTCAAGGTCGTTAAAACACAGGACTATTTGATTAAACGAACAGAATCGTAACAATTACAAATGAGTGCATTTTTACTGAGAATAGTTGACCGACTTCAGACAACTAGTAATGGTTCTGCAGCCATTATTCAGAGACACATTGTACAATCTCAGCGCTGTGCCCAATTATCTCTTAGCTTGCTGAAATCAACAGAGCTTGATTTTATGCGTAATGTAGATTGAGATCAGACTGTGAAGAACAAGCAACTTGATGAATGATCTGCACTCTCTGACCTTTTGAGATGTACTTTGGTCTTTACAGCTTGGAAATTGTAAAAAGCTAGTTTTGTCGGACGCCTGATAATACTGAACGATTCAAGAGTAAAATTCTCTCAGCGTCAAATAGACACAATGTACCTCTTTCGACTGCTGGAAAATACAATCCACTAAGACCGAGAAAAGTTTTATTTTATTTTATTTTATTTTATTTTATAGGCTGAAATATAAAGCGGACGGTTTAGATCAAGATCAGACAGCGCGTTCTGCGCAGTCTTATCTTGATCTATACCGTCGGCCAAAGCACCTGTTTTAGATGGGCGCTGAAAGGGTTGAATAAAGACTATACTTTCATTTTGCCGTTTTTTCATTGGATACTGAAGCAGACAATCGGAACATTAGTTCCCCGGATTTTATCCTCATTACGCTAATGTACTTCGTTCCCAATACGGAACGGATGTAAGTCCTTGCCTACATAAGGCATTTATCAGTACAGATTTGTGCGTTATTCTAGTCTATATCGTCTAATTTCAGGTAATTCGGTTAGTGAACAGAGAGTCAACGTGACATTCTACACTACTCTTTAACACATTACTTGAAGCCTGGAGGGTCGCTGGTTCGATTCCCCGGCTCGTCGAATTTCTATCCGAGGATTGCTGATAGTCATTCTCTCACTGCTGATAATTGTTTCGACGATTGCTATGTGGGAAAGTAGCCAAATGAATTCACACATTTTCCATGGTAAGCCTGGTAGATACCGTATTTGGAAATTTCAAACAAAAGTTGTTTGCCAGATAAATCTCAACGTATAGGGCAGTGAAGATCAAAGATCAGACAGCAGATAGATAGATAGATAGATAAAGAAAGAAAGAAACAAACAAACAAACAAACAAAGGAAGAAAGAAAGAAAGAAAGACATAGAAATGATCCGGCAGGCATATTGGCGGACAGGGAGATGGAAAACACAATACTATAAAGTTTTGAAGATAACAGAAATTTAGGATATTCTAACTTCTGTTTTTCAAAACTTAGAATATTTCCTCCATAGCTGACGTTTTGAATGGTTCTATGTTATACAATGCGTGCACTTTTCATATCAAATAAATGCCTTTGTGCACCCAAGACACAATAACAATTCCAATTGGCTTTGTTACTAAAAAAGGCATTCCGATTTAGATCTTACAAAACTACCCACGGGCCTTTTGCAGTTTTCCTTTCAAGTTTCCCCAGTGATGGTTGGAAAAATATCTCTCTTTGTCTTTGATACTGATAAACTGTCTTGTAATTCATTCTTGTTAAATTCTCTCATTACCTTCTGGAAAAAAAAACAGTGCAACAAACAACCTTGAAGCATCCTTGTAATTTATAGATACTTATCGTGTAATGAGGAGTTTCTCCTTTAGTCACAATGTTGTTTTTTTCTTTTAAAATGTCGTTTTGTGGCCTTGAGGCTGTTAACCCTTAGGCTGACAAGCGCGACTCGGAGCGCTTTTGCGGACAATGTCGATCAAGATCAGACTGCACAAAAAGTGCAGTCTGATCTTTGATCTACACTGTCCGATACGGTATTTTCTTTCCACTGAAGTCAACTTTGAAACCACTGTAATTTTGCTCTTTACTATTGAGCGGACATCTTCGTTTCTTTTATTTAGCAGTTTACGGGGTAAACTCTCTTCTAAAATCTGTCTTGTAACTTCATTTCGATAATACCTTCCCCCCCCCCCCCCCCCCTCGAAACAGGTTTGCAGCAGACGACATTGAGAATTGCCCTTGTAAATAAATAAATAAATAAATAAATTAATTAATTAATTAATTAATAAATTAATTAATTAAATTAATTTTAAAAAGAAAGTCATAAATAAAGGTTTATGACTTGAAAACAACTGAAACTATTGTGACAAAAGGAGAAAATGCTCGTGACGAGCAATTTCTCCATTCATCACATTTATTTTTTTTATTGAAAGTTATCTTTATAATCCGTTTGTAGGATGTAATTAAATACTGAGCAGTACTGTAGCACTCGTAACATTTGTTTCACAATTTTGAGTTCCACTTTGTTCTAGGGGTTTATTCCTTGGCTACCTCCCCATATTCTTCATCGTGGCGATCGATTTTCTTTCTTTGTCACAAAGATTTTTCAAAAGTCGTCTGAAGCAGATTCTTGATATCCGTCCCCTAACATTAATAGAATAATAATGCATTCCTCATTTTGTTGAATGGTTTCTACTCCCTCTGTTTTAATGGTCCTTCTTGTAGGAAAAGGAGAAAATGCTGGTTGCCAGCATTTTCTCCTTTTCTAGCCATGTTTTCAAACGCTTTTAAAAGATATTGTATTGTAAAGGATCGAAATTTAGGATGAATGAACATAATTCTAACAATCCTACCACATTGATTCCTGTATCGTGCTATTAAGATGAAAGGGTATTTTATACAAGTAAAAAAACACCCAAGAGCTTGCAATTTCATAGATGTTGTTAGGTCAGAATACTTTACAAGATATATAAGAATAGAATGCATATTCTGCGTGTGATCTTAGCCTACACTGGAGTAAAAATAAGTTTAAATTACCTTTGGTATCATAATTAATGAAGACATAACCAGTCTGTCTTGACAACGAAACCATTCTATGTGAAATAAACATGGCGGCTTTGAGTGACATTTCCGACAGGAGAGCCCAGCTAGTAATTTACACTGTAAACAACAATCTTGACTAAATATTCGATTGAGCTGTCATAGGATTGCTTTTTTATTACCGAATTGAAAATAAGTACAGCTTCCCAATAACTTAGCGAAAAATAAGATTGCGTAAAGTACATGTATACATAAACATACATTTTTGTAGCATACACATTTCGCGTTTTTCGCACATGTAGGTTTTATTGTGGAGCAACCATGTTCATGCAGTCTGATCTTATTCTGTACTCATTGATCCCCTGTTAGCTGTATGAGGATTATCAAACCTACCTAGAGAAAATAAGTGCATGGCCCCTATTCGATTGTTTGAAGTATTGCTTATTGATGTGAACCATGCTTTGCGAAAAGGGGATTTAATGCATCTGCAAAAAAGTATCGACTCATCTCAGTTTGTACAGTCCACACAGGCTGACCGGAGCTGAAACTTTTCGTTATTTGTAACTTTTCTTTGTGGTTAAGGACCATTCTGCTTCCAGATTAAGTCGTTTGTCACACAAAATCGATTTTATGGATCCATAATCATGTGATGAATTGTATCACGGAGATGAATTAAGCGTCTTTTTTCCAGAGCATGCTTCATTTACTTTAGATAGGCACCATCTTTGGATACTATACCATCATGATTATGACATAAATAAAAGACATCTGCTCCGTGAATAACAATCAGTTTTTTCCGTGTTTATGAAAGTCTGATGAACAGCAGCTCTATGGCTTTTTTGTCAATCATGTTTGATACAACAATTGCCGAGCCCTGGGTCCGTATTCACTAACCATTCTTAAGAATATTCTTAGTCTTATTCTTCAAGATTTAGAAAATTTGAAAGTAACACAACTTCTGATTGGCTTAACCGAATGGTTTAGCCAATCAGAAGTTGTGTTACTTTCAAATGTAGAAAATTTCGGAGAATAAGACTAAGAACGTTCTTAAGAATGGTTGGTGAATACGGACCCTGGTAGCACAGCCTGTAGCGTACAGGATTTAAGAACAGGGGGTCGGTGGTTCGAATCCTGGCTTCTTACCGAGGATTGATAATAGTATTTGCGATAGGATCCATTCCTCTCTTACCGCTGATCATTGTTTCGACAATCGTTATGTGGGAAAGCAGTCAGTGGCTTGGGAAGAGTATTGTGCGAAGTACTGATTGAAGAAACTCCAGGAAAGCACGGATAGGTGCACTGGCCGCCGCGAATTGACTGAAATAATGTTGCCGTTAACTCTTTACCACAAGACAAAAATACATGTACATACTTTCAAAATGAAAGCATTTGCAGGTGGCGATTTAAATGTGGCTGGAAAGATCGGGTTTGTCTCTGATAGGGCAGAAAACATTGCGGGAGAAGGAGAAAAAGCTGGTTACCAGCATGTTCTCCTTTTTCCACCATGTTTTTAAAAGCTTTCTCTACCAGGGTCGTTAAAACTTGGGATTGTAGAGGATTAAACACCGTACGATCAGTCAGTACAACAGTAGACTTTCCGCGACAAGGGGGTGTCGCTATTCTATGTAAATTTTGTCTTGATAAAAACCACGTAACCGACTTCATCAGTGCAGTGTCCGTATTCACCAACCATTCTTAAGAATATTCTTGGTCTTGTTCTCCAAACTTTTCCAAATTTGAAAGTAACACACCCTCTGATTGGCTAAACCATTTGGTTTAGCCAATCAGAAGTTGTGTTACTTTCAAACTTGGAAAATCTTGAAGAATAAGTCTAAGAACGTTCTTAAGAATGGTTGGTGAATACGGACCCAGATAATGATTGTAGGAAGAAAGCCGTAAGATATTGTGTATTTTGTCGAGAGTTCTTGACTTTGAATGTCGGACTTTGCCAGTTTCATATTCCTCATTCAGAAATCCCGACTTCAGATTTTCTATTGGTTAAGGTAAACGAGAGCTATGATTTACGACGTACGATTGGCGATATTTCAAGACTAATTTGTCTCCGGTCAATCAAATCACTTTTGCTACTTTGAGCATGATATGAATGGTCGAAGATGCTTTATTTAGGATACTGGTGGTTGCGATTAGATCACACAAGATACTCATCATTGTTAGAAACTATTTGAAACTTCTCGTCGCAATCGGCTTCGAGTTCTTGGAATATATGTATTTAGGTTCGAACTTCAGACTGAAAAAGGCATCCAAAAAATTATAGTTCTACTGACGACTTCCGTCGGCTAATTTCTCTACCAGGGTCGTTAAAACTCCGGAGCTGATCGTCTGTACAGACGAAGATGTACGGAGTGTACAGAAGGAAATGAATCCTATGCCGAGAGTTCTTGACTCTGAAAGAATAACATGAAGGCCCTTTTTTAGTTTTAAAAATAAACCTGAAGTCGTTTTTTTTCCCTTCCGATTTTGAAAATTGATTCTATGCATGTAGTTCGTAGTGAATATATACTCGGATGGTATAAACTCGGATACTCAAGTCAGCCAGTTTTAATTATGCCTTGTCGCTATACTTGGAATTTCAAGGTAACTGTAAGGGTGCCAAGCTCAAATTAAAACCCCCTTTTTTTTGAGACAGCATGCAAGATCAGACTTTATGTAACGTACATTCTAAAACTGGTTGTACACTTTCTATACTTTTGTGAACGCTATTTATGTAATTACTAATAATTTACAGGGTCTTCCTTACTCGTCGAAAGTTTTGGTTTAATTTACTCGACACTCTACCGGTTTAATTTGCTTCACGTCTCCTAATTTAAAACAGAGGAAAATTAACGCTTTGAGAATCTTGAGTAAATTGGATATGTTGTCTAGAACAAAACAGAACTTAAAAAAATCGAGAGAGAGAGAGAGGTGGGAGAGAAAGGATGAGAGAGGGAGACACACACACACACACACACACACACATACAGATTTTTGTAAACATAAACTTATAAATACTCTTTACGTGTCTTTAATCTGAATGCTTTCCTGATTTCAAACTCGGTTTATTTCTTTTTACTGTTTACTGCTGGTGTTTGAAAATATCAAATCTCAGCGATGCTTTATTCGATTAGAAATTGCTTTGATTTTTTCTTTAGTATGACAAAGATTCTAAAACTCACTTTTACCTTTTCGTACCCATCTTAAAGTAGGCCAATCAAATAATTTAATAGAACTGAATTCATTTTTCAACATTCATCGGAAAATATGTTTTTTCCTCGGGGAGTTCCTTCCACATTGCAACAAAGAGTAACCCTTGAGCTGCTAAGCCAAACCCAATGCACTTGTGCGGACCATGTAGATCAAAATCAAACTGTACAAAACCGTGCAGTCCGATCTTGGATCTATATTGTCTAACACGATGATTTTTTTATGAGCTAGAGACCTTAGAATTATTTGCTGCGAATTTTATTTTATTCCATTTAGGCGTTTAAGGGTTAATGTTTCATTCTTTCAACACAAAAAAAGAGTTTTCAGGACGAGTTCATTCAGAAAATAGGATCAAAATATTCAAACAGCATTTCTTTAACCTTTATCCTGGTGAATATGTTAAATGAAACTTTCACGTCGATAGTAAAACCCCAAATCCCAGCATAGGAATATATCACAAAATAATTGAAAGTGTATATAAGCAAGATCAAACAGCACGTTCTGTTGTTGAGTACGATTATGATCTTTCAACGTATTCAAAAGAAACTTTGAGTGCCTGAAGTGTTTTAACCCTTAAGCTGCTAAGCGCGACTCGAGGACCTTTTGCGGGCTGTGTAGATCAAGATCAGGCTGCACTTTCTGTGCAGCCTGATCTTGTATCTACACTTACCGCTAAGGAAAATATTTTCCCCAAAAAAGTACCATTGAAATAGCAAGATTTGGGTTTTACCTATCGACTAAAAAGTTCCATTTCACTTATTTAGCAGATTAAGGGTTAACCCTTAATCTGCTTAAAAAGTAAATGAAACATTCAAGCCCGTAGTATAAAACCTAGATGGTGCTATTTCTAAATTTACTTTAAAAAAAAAATCTCCTTGTAGGACAGTGAAGATAAAAAATCAGACTGCGCGTTCTGTGCAATCTGTCCGCAAAAAAAGAATCTGTGCCACGTGCTCCCTCTTAACGTGTTTCCAAGAAAATAAGTCTGATCTTGGTCCACTCTGTGTTCTAAGACAACTTTGAGGGAGGTAGTTTTATAATCAGCATTTGTTGGGGGTTAAAACTTCGAGATGCAATTGCCCGCACTTTACCCAACAACTTCCGGTTCCCTAGGGAACATGGCTTTTAAAAACATTAGGATCAATAATTATGTGATGACTTGCTCGGTATCATGCATCACGGAGATGCATTAAGCCCCATTTTGCCAGACCACGGCTCATTTACTTGAGTCAAAGTTCATTTGTCGTCTGCAAATGCTATCATTATGGGAAGTCCAAAAAGTCCGTTTGGTAAAGCGTCATCCCTTTAACACGCAATCCCGACTTTTAACGACCCTGAGAAAAAAGCATTGAAAAGCAGAAAATGCTTGAAACCAGCATTTTCTGCTTTTCCCACAATGTTTTCTACCCTTCCAAAGCAAATTTCAATTTTTTGAGTCACATCTTTTATGTCGTCTTCACATACTTTCAATTTGGAGTAGTCTAAAATTCTGTCGTTTGGTAAAGAATTAAGTCCACATGACGAAAGCTGCCATCTTCTAAATTCTCTGTATCAAAGTATGATTTCAGAGCTGTTGAGAGTGTATGAGGAGCCTTCAGGTGCTACGTAGCCTTCGAACATCTGTTTCTACTCAAAATTTTAAAATAAGATTTAAGCCATATTAACTGTAGGCCTATTTTATCCCTTTTCCACACAATTCCGAGTTTTTACGACGCTGGAGAAGTCTTTGGAAAACAGCAATTTCTACTTTTCCCACAATGAATTCTTCCATTCGGAAAACAAATTTCTGTGCTGGAGTTATGATTACATTATTGTCTGCAAATGCTTTCAATTTGGACAGATATAATACTCTAACGTCTGGTAGAGAGTTAAAGAGATCAAAGCTATGAAAACAAACGCAAAAACGTTATTTCACAAAAAAAACAAGAACACTGAACAAAAAAATGAATAAACATTTTACAATAAAGGTTAGAAAAATACGTGCCACGTATCACGTGCTTGTTCGTCTCGTGATTTTCAGAAAATAATTCTACCCATAAAACAAATTTGTCGCCTGATATAATTCAATATAAACCGTTTTTATTTTCTTTCCACCACTTTTTTTAGACGAATAAATTTCAAATTCTTCCATATCTCAATTCTTTCAGCGCAAAATATTTAAACTTGATCTCTTTCGACGGCTGAAAAAACAGTCCATTGACATTTTCTTTTTTTTTTTATCATATAGGCTGATGGGAACAGGCGGATGGTATAAATTCAAGATCAGACTGCACGTTTTGTGCAGTCTGATCTTGAATCTATGCCGTCCGTAAAGGCCTCTGGTTTTGCCTGTGGCGCTAACAGGAATATGCAGCGTACAGATGACAAAATTTAATTTAGCTAAAATAATGTGAATGTGGTATTTTAAAGGGAAAAAAACATTGAGGGGTAAGGTGAAAATGTTGCAAGTAAGTATTTTATCCTCTTTCCATCACTATTTCCAAAGTTTTTTGTCTTTTGGTAGTAAAAGCAAGGAATCTTTCTGTGAAGGGTTAACCCCTGAAGGTGACAGTAAATAGAACGGACAACCTCAGTCTGGAACAAAAACAAATATGCCACGCTCTGGTAAAACGGGGCTTGATACACATTTCATGAATGCATTATACAATGCAGCTTATCACATCATTATAGATCCATAAAATCCATTCTGTCTAAAACATTTGACTGGATCTGGAGGTCGAATGGTCCTTGGACCCGCAGAAGACTGACCAAAAGCAAAAAGTGTCGGCCCAGGTCAGCCTGCGCGGACTGCACAGGCTGACCTGGGCGGATACTTTTTGCAGATGCATTAAGCCCCCTTTTAACAGAGCATGGCTCAAATATAGATGAGCCATGCTCTGTGAAAAGGGGGTTTGAGGTATCTGCAAAAGGCACCGACTCCTGGCAGCCTGCGCAGGCTGACACAAGTTGAAACTTTTTGCAATTCGTTAACTTTCTGCTTGTCCAAAGGACCATTCTGCTTTATGACTCAGTCGAATGTTAGAGGAAATAGATTTTGTGGATCCGTAATTATGTGACCATTTGCTTGGCAAAATGCATCACAGAGACACAATACACCCCCTTTTGCCATCGCGCTACTCAAATCGCTTTCAAAGCTGATTTTGTCAAAATACGAGCACCTTACTTGATTTTGTACACAGTTGATCCAAGATCAGATTGCAGTCTGATCTTGATCTGTGATGTACGAAAATACGACAGAGGTTGCGATAGTCACTAAAAGGGTTAAAGTTCTTCTGTTACTATCATGCGAACAATAGAAAACACTAACTTAATTGTGTTTAACCCTTTACAACACGACAAAATTTTATACATGTCAAAATTGAAAACATTTGCAGATGACAAATTCAGTATGGCTCATATGGTGAGATTTGTCTGTAAAAGGACAGTAAATATTGTGGGAAAAGGAGAAAATGTTGGTAACCAGCATTTTCTCCTTTTCCACACAGTGTTTTCAAAGACCTTCTTCCCCATGATCGTCATAGATCCCAGATAAGGCTGCACTCTCTTCGCGGTATACGGCTTTCAGAAAGCCTTGTAGCCAAAGGGTACGTTAGAGCCTATTCTATGGTAGACAATTCGTCTTGAGTTTCATTTGATCATGAGATACTTTATTCCATTGCGATAAGACTAAATGATCACGTGGCTCTGAATCCTTGGGTTCCCACGGGGCCAAAAGCAGACAAACGTGAGCATGAGATAGGTATCATTTCAGTAGAATTAGGTCGCAATGTCACTGCGTATCCCTGGAATAACTTACTCTGTACCAGAAGACAAGAATTTGGTCTTGCCAGAACTGAAAGCATTTGCATTTTGCAGACGAAAAATTAAATGTGGCTAAAATGACAAAATTTGAATCCCATTCGTAATGTTCCAAAATTATCTACATATCAAAGTAACGTAGTGTCTGATTGGCTAAACCAGGGATCGTAAATATACATATACGAACCCTAGCTAAGCCAAATGGTTTAACTAACCAGGAATTGTTTTACTTTCTAAATTCAGAACCAGTCAGAAATTGTTTTACTTTCTAAATTCAGATTAAGACAGAAACAAAATGAATTTCGAATGGTTTGTGAAAACGGGCTCTGTGCATCAAGCAATTTTCGCCCGAAAGGTCAAAGTCGAAGTACTTGAACATTGCATGCTGAAAAGGTAAGCAATTGACAGCTGTTTGATCCATTTACATACGGACAATATCTGCCTCAGGGTTTCCGTGCTTCGATATATAAGACCAGCAATCTTGCACGACATCTTGTTCCCAAGAGCTTCAGCACTAGCTCTCGAAAATTAAGTCAGTGCTGACACGCTGACCTAGATATTGTATCAATAAATATTGTATCAATATTTAATTGGCAATTGACCCAAATATTGTATTCATGTTAAATGAGACAGTCTTACTGGAGCGATTGAATCAAGTTTTAAAATCTCGGCACCTAAATTGTTCAATGGCTTTCAGTTCAGCTCTTTCAGCGCCGAACTCAATCCCTTTCGACGCCTTAAAATTCCCCGAAAACCAGAAATATATGGGCCACGCTCTTGCAAAAGGGGGCTTAATGCACTATATCTATCAAGCCATTATATAATTATGGATCCACAATAGCCACCTTTTTTTTTAACAACCGACTTAATTATCAGGTAGACTGGTCTTTGGACATACAGAAAATTGACCTATAGCGAAAAGTTTCGGCGGACTGCGCAGGCTGACCTGGGTCGATACTTTTCGCAGATGCATTTAGCCCATTTTCACAGAGCATGGGTCATATAGATCTTCTGGGATTCACTAAACAAGCGGACAGTATAAATCAAAAATCGAGGCTGCACGTTCTGTGCAGTCTGATCTTGATATACACCATCCGCAAAAGCCCCTGCTTTCTCTTAGAGCGCTGGAAAGGGTTACTTTGGTCCCTCGGGTCTCTACATAAAAATTTTAACAAACATTTTAGATACAGACAATGGGATGTCACCGGAGATACAGGAGTATAAAACTATCGGGTTACTCACTTGCAGGATGCGACTTGAAAAATGCTTCTAAAATATCAGTTAATTTTTAACTCTATTACTGACTTTGGGGAGGGGGTAGTAGCTTTTCTCGACTGCTTAGATCAAGATCGGACTGCACAGAATATATAGTCTGATCTTGGATCTATACCGCCCGCTTCTTGAGGCAAGCCTGTAAGATAAGATCCGTTTTGAGTTTCATTTGATTGGAAACTAAGCCGTCAAAAGAGGTGGCGTCTCTAGATTTGGCGCCAAAAGAGCTGACCCTTTTCCAATGACTTTTGGGAAGAAAGCTTTTTGAAAACATTGTTGGAAAAGAAGAAATTGCTGGTTACCAGCATTCTCATTTTCCCTCAATGTTTCCTATCCTATCATTGATCAATCCGTCATATGAGACACATTTAAATTGTTCTCGATAGATGTTTTCAATTTGGACAAGCCTGAAATGTTGTAATCTGGTACAGAGTTAACCATTAGGCTGCTAAGTGCGACCCAAGAAAGTTTTGCGGACAGTGCGGATCAAGATCAGACTGCATAGAAAAAATAATTATTTGAGCCATTGTTTAATTTGTTGTCTGCAAATGCTTTCAACTTGGACGAACCTAAAATTTTGCCATTCGGTAAAGAGTTAACTCTTTACCACACAGTCCCGACTTTTAACGACCCTGAGAAAGAAAACTTTTGGAAACATTGTGGGAAAAGGGAAAAATGCTGGTAACCAGCATTTTCTCCTTTTCCCTCAATGTTTTCTACCCTATCAAAGGCAAAATCCATCATTTCAACCACATTTAAATTGTCTGCAAATGCTTTCAATTTGGACAAGTCTACATTTTTGTCGTTTGGTAAAGAGTTAAAAATGTGGCGATTAGTATCAGGAAGGTTGTCATAGTTTATTTCCCAAACTGCTTACGGTAATTCTTATGTATAAAGTATGTAAGCCGTGCTCTGGCAAAAGGGGGCATAATGTATCTCCGTGATGCATGATACCAAGCAATTCATCACATAATGATGGATCCATAAATTCCATTTTGTATAACAGCTGACTGAAGCATGAATACACCGGTCCTTCGACATGCAGAAACTTAACCAAAGACAAAAAGTTTCGACCCAGGTCAGCCTGCGCGGACTGCGCAGGCTGACCTGGGTTGATACTTTTTTTTTTTTTCTCAGATCCATTAATCCCCCTTTTCACAGAGAATCACCCATATGTTTTATTACGTGTAAAAGCAAATACATAATTTTTACCAGATTCCCTGGCCATGCCACATTTTACTTCTCGAGGGGAAATCCCTAACGTGAGATACAAAATTTGATTATGTAGAAAACGGAGACTATACAGTGTGACCACTGACCTTTAACTACGGTCGAATAAATCAAATATATTTGCCATTCTCCGCCAAAAGGGGGTTTAATGCATCTGCAAAAAGTTTCCACCCACGTCAGCCTGCGCAGTCCGCGCGGGCTGACGTAGGTTAAAACATTTTGTCATTTGTAAATTTTCTGCATGTACCAGGACGATTATACCTCATGACTCTGGTGGTTGATAGACAAAATGGATGTTGTAAAGTCCTAATAATGTGAAGACTTGCTTGGTATTATTCAACACTGAGATGCACTAAACCTCCTTTTGCTAGATCAAATATATCGAAATTCCGTTACCTTTTAAATCTAGAATTAGTCTACGGATGTTTTTTAACCCTTACGCTGCTAAGTGCGACTCTGGGACCTTTTGCGAACAGTGTATATGATAAGACTACACAAAACTTGTAGTCTGATCTTGGATCTACTCTGTCCGATAAGGAGATATTTTCCCCAAAGAATACCTTTGGAATAGGAAAATTATGAGTTTTACAATCGGCTTGAACGTTTCTTTCAATTAGGTAAACGGTTTGTGAATACAGGCCAAGCATTCCGTGGTCAAGGCCGAAATCCTGCTTGAACTAACTTCACACCTATAAAACAAAATATTTCAACCTTGTTCTGGCCAAAGGGGACTTAATGCATCTCCACGATGCATCGTACCAGGTAAGTTATCATACAATTATGGATCCATAAAATCCATTTTGTCCACAAACGAATGAATCATGAGGCAGACTGGTCCTTGCGAAAAATTCCCCATCGCAAAAAGTTTCGACCAGGTCAGCCTGCGCGGACTGCGCAGGCTGGCCTCGGTCGATACTTTTTTTGCAAATGCATTAAGCCCCATTTTCAAAGAGGATGGCTCATTTACAAACGTCAAGTGGATTTGGACTGTTATGCAACTATAATCGAGATTAATAATTTAGCTATTTGACCGGCCACTGCAAGATTTTCGACAAATACCATAAAAGCAACACGTGGGAGTAGGGACTCGTAAGTGTTGACCTCGACAGATTCAAACTGTCACGTTTTCGTCATAAAAAAATATCACGTGACTCTCCCTCAAACTTTCGAGCCGAAAGAAAAAAACCTAAATTTTATTTGCCATTTCGAAAGTATTTGTTCTTTGTTTTTTTGAAAGGGGGGATATCTCCTGACGAGGCATTGTAGATCCAAGATCAGACTGCACGTTCTGAGCAGGCTAAGGTTCACACGTGTTCGGTAGAACTAGAAAACCAATTGGACGTTATTATGCAAATAAATAATTCATTTACATAGGAACATGACCCTGCTCACATGTGGATTATTCGTTACGCCACCAAACCTAACGGATCATTCATCGTATATTAGCTTCGGGAATTACCTCACTTTGTTAACCCTGATTCCGCTAAATAAAAGAAACGGAACTTTCAAAGCAATGGTATAAACCCATTTCCTTTTTCAAAGGTATTTTTGGAGGAAATAGATCTCCTTATCGGACAGTGTAGATCAAAGATCAGACTGCACGTTCTGAGTTTATATGAGCCATGCTCTGGCGAAAGGGGGGTTAATGCATTCCCGTGATGGATTCTATTAGTCAAGCCATCACACAATCATGGATCCATAATAGCCACTTTTTTAACGACCGACTTAATCATGAGATAGACTGGTCCTTGGATATACAGAAAATTGACCGAAAGCGAAAAGTTTCGACCCAGGTCAGCCTGCGCGGACTGCGCAGGCTGACCTGGGTCGATACTTTTCGCAGATGCATTAAGTCCCCTTTTCACAGGGCATGACTCATATATTTGGTGCTGAAAGTAATGCATGAAGACACTAGGCAAATAGAGAAATTGCTCATAAAATATAATCCTGACCTGAAAATTTCTATTGAGGAAATTCTAATGCATCCTGTCGACTCCCCTCTTTTGGATCATACCATGTTTTCCAGGAAACACAATTATCTTGGGCTAGATATACCGAACCGGCTTCCAAAGCAAAATATTCACTGCAGTGGGTTACTTTTTTGTACGCTCTACTTTAGAGAGCCTTTGATCGAATTAGCACTTGTCGTGAAGTCAACACATTTAGATTAATCTTGATTCCATAACGAGGTGGTTTAAGTAGATAATGTGTGATAATCCGGCTTAACGTCGCAGTCATGACCCAACTGGCGTGGAATCAAAGGACTGTGGGTCATATTGTCCATTTTAGAGGATAAGACTAAGAATATTCTTAAGCCTTGAATGGTTGGTAAAAACGAACCTAGATAACACAAGTTTAGACAACGAATTGCCTTTTAACTTGATCAAAGGGCAATAACTCTTGCACCAGTCTACCAAACATGATGAAATGGTAGGTGCCCAAGTTCATGTATGAAAGGCTTCATTGAAATTTCAGCCAAACTGGTTGAACAATTCACGGGTAAAAGAGGACACGAACTTGGGTCTAAAGACGGACGGACAAACGAATAACCTGATTCAAGATTCAAGTATGCCCCTTCATTTCGTTATATTGGGTTATAAGTCGTTTGCAGAAACAAATGAGCCTGTGACAAGGGAGCTGTCGCATCTGCATAAAGTATCGAAGCAGGTCAGCCTGCGCAGTCCGCACAGGCTGACCTGGGCCGAAACATTTCGCTACAGGTCAATTTTCTGCATGTCAAAGGACATTTTTGCTGCATGATTCAGTTGGTTGACATACAAAACGGACAATTTATGGATCTGTAATTATGTGATAACTTGCTTGGTACCCTGCATCACGGAGATGCATTAGGCTCCCTTTTACCAGAGCATTGTTCAGCTATGTGAACCCTTAGTGCGACGAATCAGCCCAACAAACATTTTTTAGGTTGTTCTGTTTTGTACAAAATATCCCAGTATAGCGGACAGTGTAGATTGAAGATCAGACTGCATGTTTTGTGCAGTCTGATCTTGATCTACACTGGCCGCAAAAGGCAAAGTCTACAGTCATGAAAGGCTCTTTATTTAAAGGTTAAGATTAAATCTAGCTCCAGTCTGTGATATCTCCGACACCGTGGTCAATGTCCGAGGTACAGCTCGTACACATTCATTAGTTTGTTTTAACTCTTTACCAAACGACAAAATTTTTGACTCACCCAAATTGAAAGCATTTACAGACGACAAATTAAATGCCGCTAAAATGACGAGCTCTGTCTGTGACAAGGTAGAAAACATAGTGGAAAAAGGAGAAAATGCCGGTTACCGTCATTTTCTTCTTTTCCCTCAATGTTTTCAAAAGTTTTATCTTTCAGGGTCGTTAAAAGTCGGGATTGTGTGGTAAAGGGTTCCTTTCAGCACCATAGATGAAAAACATGTGCTTTTTAGGGAGAAATTGATCGAGGTCAGACTGACAGAACGTGCCCTTGTTCAGTCAAGCCTATAAGATAAAAGTCCAGCTGAGTTTCAGCGGATTTGGTTTTGACCCGTCGATAGAGGTCCGGTTTTTTTTTTTTCTTTATTTGGCGAAAGAGTTAAAAATTTGTCAACAAACAATGACGTTGTGTTAATCCAAAATCCTAAGAGTGCAGAATAAAACAAATTAATCCTTTACCAAGCTATGCAAAGTTTTAACCGCCCTGAGAAAGATTGCTTAGGAAAACATTGTGAGAAAAGGTGAAAATGCTGGTAACCGACAATACCTCCTTCTCCTATTATGTTTTCTACCTGTTCAAATACAAAATATTGTCATTTGAGGCACACTGAATTTGTCATCTTCGAATGCTCTCAATGTATACAAGTAGTGTGCTCTGTGATTAATTAACCTTGTTCGATATTTTGAGAGAATGATTTTTTCACACAACATAAAAACTGCAATTAGATGGTCTTTTGCAGACAATTTTCTGTTTAGTTTTTTTTTATTCTTAGTAAAGAATGAAAGGAAAAACTGACCGTTAGTTGTTAGAATCACTGGTCAATCACGATTTATTCTTTAACTCTTTAAAAGAGGGAAAATTTTTGACTTGTCTAAATTGAAAGCATTTGCAGGCGACAAACATAAGTGTGACTCAAAAATCTAATTTTATTTTTTGAAGGTTAGAAAACAATGTTGATAAAGGAGAAAATGCTGGTTACGAGCATTTCCTCCTTGTCCTACAATGTTTTCAAAGGCCCTTTTCCCCAGGGTCGTTAAAAGTCGGGATTGTTTGGCAAAGGATTAAATGTGAAATAAAAAATAATTATGTTTAAACTACAGTTCTCCAGTATCTATTTATTTTAGATATTTGCTATTGCGTTTGAAATGAATAACTACGTGTAGTAATGAAATCGCTTTAATTAATAGTATGGAAATCACAACTGGAAAGCACCCGTATTTCTGATGAGAAAACAGATTTTTTTTGGAAAAAAAAAAATGATAATAATAATTCTTACCTGTGAGTTTATCAAATCCACGGGTACTAAAACATTATGAAGTCTTCAACACAAATGTTTTTTGTTTATGAATATCTGAATCAAGTTTAAAAAAAATCTAAAATTTTCTATCCGGATCAGTTTTTCTAGTCACCCGAGTTTTAAACGAATGCTCGGCTTTAAATTTCACACCAAATATAGATTTGATTTGTCGCTGGTAGGTATCAGATTCCTACTAAAATAGGAAGGTGTTACCAAATATAACTAACAAAAGAATAAATCGTTCATTTTAGGCTAATCCGTGAATTATTACTTGCCTAATTTTTTAGCACGTCATTCTGTAGGATGTAAAATTAAATATGCAACAGTGTACTTTTTTTCCAAAACACTTTTGGAAAAAGAGAAAATACTGGTAAACAGCATTTTCTCTCAATGTTTTCTATTTTACATAAATTACATTTCATCATTTGAGCCTATTCTAATTCGTGACCTTCAAATGCTCTCAATATGGACAAGTCTAATATTATGCCTTTTGACAACGGGTTATAACTTAAGCTGCCAAATATATAGTTTTTATTTCTTTTCGACGGGTAAAAAATAAAACTTTTCGGCGAACAACGAAAACTTATGCCTGTTGTTTAGCATGAAGTTGTAGAAGGTTTAACTCTACCATACGATCCCGATTTTTAATGACCCTCTTGAGGAAGAATGCTTTTAAAAAAACATTGTGGGAAAAGGAGAAAATGCTGGAAACCAGCATTTTCTCCTTTTCCCACAATGTTTCTACCCTACCAATCCTGTCATGTGAGCCACATTTTATTTGTCGCCTGCAAGTGATTACAGTATGGACCAGTCTGAAATTTTGATGTGTCGTGAAGAGGAAAACCCATGGTGCATCCATTATACAGAACGTCTCAGCCAATCGAATGGCTTGTCTTGGAATTAGAACTGAACTCTGATTTGTGTGTGTGTGTGTGTGTGTGTGTGTGTGAATGAGGTCACTGGTCTTAACCTAAGACGTTTGAAAAACTTACTTATCTCGGCCACTGCAATGACAATGGTTAAGGATCATTTTGTCTATGAATCACAGATAACTTTATGAAAAACGATATCGCTCCGATAATAGTTGATAGCTCCCTTCTGACCAGAACTGCATCCAGCAAGTCTAGTCTTTAAAGGGGGCTATTCATATTTTTGTAATCTCGTCAAACTTCAAGAATGATTCATCACTGAATTAAGTTGGGCGATAGATGGCAAACCATCTGTAATAATGATCGGCAACTGTAAAGAAAAAAGTATTTTCAGTGGCATTTCCTTTACGGGTTACGAAATCTTTTAAGGAATTTTTGAGCCATAGTTTCTGAAAGGTTTGTGGGAATGTTACATGATCAATTGCACGTGTCAGTTACTTGGTGCAGTCTCCAGATATATTCAATGACATCATATTTAATTTCAGAAAAAAAGACGAAGTTACAAAGCGACCAACACGTTATTTGAACGCCATATTTAACCATCGAAATTGGATGGATGGATGGATAGATGGATAGATGGATGGATGGATGGATTGATGGATGGTTGGGTGGCTGGCTGGGTGAATGGATGGATGGATGGATGGATGGATGGATGGATGGTGGAAAGAAAGAAAGAAAGAAGGAAGTCCCGGTTGGAAATTGCTGCCTTAAATGCCTTAATGAAAAGCATTTGCCGACAGCCAATGAGACAAAAGACATTCTTTTTACAATAAGTATCTTATTTAGCATGATGCGAAAAAATGAACTTTTTCAGCGCCAAAAATAATAATTGAGCAATGCTCTGTGAAAAGAGGGCTTAATACATCTCCGTGATGCATGACACCAATCGAGTCATCACATGATTATAGTTGCATCAAGTCCATTATGTCTAACAACCGACTAAATCATGAGGTTGACTGGTCCTTGGACATATAGAAAATTTACCAATAGGGAAAAGTTTCGTCCCACGTCAGCCCTTTTTTCGCAGAGCACGGCTCATATATGGGCCACAGTCTGAGAAAAGGGGGTTTAATGTATCTGCTAAAAGTATCGACCCAGGTCAGCCTGTGCGGACTGCGCAGGCTGACCTGGACCGAAACTTTTTGCTATTGGTCAATTTTCCGTATATCCAAGGACCAGTCTACCTCATGGTTCAGTGGTTGGTTTAAAAAGCGGCTTTTATAGATCCATAATTATGTGATGACTTAATTGGTTTGATGTTTGACGAAGATGCATTTTGCCACAGCACGGTTCATATTTATGTGACCTCTTTCGACAGCTTAAAATACGGTCCACAGAAACTTAGTAAGAGAATTATCTTAAAGGCTTGACTTTAAACGGACGGTAAAGATCAAAGATCAGACGACAGTTCTATTTAGTCTGATCTTGCTCTGTGTCATCGACCCTGAACCATTGCATCTGCCTACTGCGAGTTACGTAGTTAAATTACTTAAGAGTTCTTAACAGTGTGTGAGGAAACTAATAGAAATACGCAGCCCTTAAAGGCCCTCTACCGACCAAATTTCGACAATTTTAGGGTCGTGGGAGGGATCAAATAACAGGCAAATTCCATTATTACCGTTCAAAAGCATGAATATCAATGTGAGTCATAACAGTGTGTTACAGTACAATCAAAGTTTACTTTTGGCCGCTAGTGGGCCTTTAAATGAAAGTAACAGATCAAAAAAGTGAACAATTTGGTTTGACCAAGGACCCCAGACGCCGATGTGGGGATCATCCAACACAAGCTACTTATGTCACTTTATTTCACCTTTTTACCCTCCTCGGTATTTAGTAAATATAGGTCGAGTGAGGATAAATCCAATCACAGACAGGTCGTTAAAGGATTACTATCTATGTACTCTTTACTGAACAATCCGATGTTTGATCGATCCTGACGAAACACGCTTTTGAAAACATCGTTGGAAAAGGAGAAAATGCTGGTAACCAGCATTTTCTCCTTTCCCGACAATGTTTTCTACCTTAAACGAGACGAATTTGAATATTTGGACCATAATCAATTTGTTGCCTACAAACTCTTTCGATATGGACGATTCTAAAATTTCTTGGTCTGGTAAATTCATTTTTACCCACATACAACTTTTTCTTTTCACATTTTTTGGTATAAAATAGGTTTTGACAACAATATGACAATTAAGAAAAAACTTCTCCATTTGACTCAATGATTCGTTTGGTTTTCTCTGGGTATAGTCTTTATTTGTTCTAATTTAGTATTATTTTCCTCAGTAAAGGACTTTTGAAATAAAGTTCACGAAAAGCGTGTGGGGCAACGAACTGGGTCTATTTAAACGGTTTACCTTACTCATTTCTGGAAGTTTCTTTTTTCAAATTAAAATCATCCGGCAGAAATAATCAAACAATGTTTAATAAATGAAATAAAGGTGTATAGAAAATAATGTGCTAAACGGAAAAAAAAAAAAGCCCTTGCTGAGCATTTGAGCACTTGCGTCAACATTTTTAAAAAAATCTAGGTGCTTAGATTTTTTTTTAAAAACATTTCTCGTAAGAAAAGCGTTTACTAGGCCAGACGTAAGGGCATGTTAACCAGCAACTCTTTCACAGACGACAAAAATTTAGATAGGGCCAAATCGCAGTCGTCTGCAGATGACAATTTAGTAATCAAATAGTGGTGCAATTGATGTAATTTGTTTTTTCAAAGGACTGAAAACATTGTGGAAAAGGGAGAAAAAGCTTTCTTCTTTGTGGTCGTCAAAACACGTGATTGTTTGGTAAAGGGGTAAGCGCTAGCTTCAACTGAAGTTCCTTTTGTGGGTAACGGACTTAGTTCAGGTTTGCAGATTGTGTAGGTCAAGAACAGACTGCATAGAACGTGGTGTCTGATCTTGGATCTGCACTGTCTGATAGGGTGAGATTTTCCGGTTAAAACATCTTTAAGAATTTCAATATCTAGCTTTTTACAATCGCCTGAAAATGTCTGTTTATTTGACTTGGCAGTTTGAGAGTTATCAAAAGTTGTTCTTTGAGACAATGAAAGATACGCACCAGTACAGGGGCGTTTGCCCAGGTACGCCCCGTAGTCTTTTTTATCTATAAATATACATATCTTATGAATATACAATCCCATGGTTTATTGATTGATTGATTGTATGGTGTTTAACGCCGTTTCAACATTATTTCAGTTATATCGCGGCGGCCAGTGCACCTATCCATGCTTTCCTGGAGTTTCTTTTACCAGTACCCCGCACAATATTCTTTCCAAGCCACTGGCTGCTTTTCCACATAACCATCGTCGAAACAATTGTCAGCGGTGAGAGAGGAATGAATCCTGTCGCAATGACTATCATCAGTCCTCGGAAAGAAATTGGCCAAGCCGGGGATCCAACCAGGGACCTCCTGTTCTCAAGTCCTGTACGCTACCGACTGAGCTATGGGGGCTTGGCCCCATGGTTTAACGACCGTAAGGAAACTGACAATTGAAGAGATCGTTGGACAATTTTAATTTCTTCTACCCTTTCAAGAACAAATCCCGCCATTCGAGCTGCATTTAATTTGTCTTCTTGTTTTTTTTATTTCGTTTGGTAAAGACCTAACATATAAACTATAGATGGAATATAATATTATAAAGTTTTATAAGTGTATCATATTTGTATTTTAAACTCTTTACCATACCGTCCTGAGTTTTAACGATCCTGAGGGAGAAGCCTTTTGAAAGCGTTTTGGGGAAAAATGCTGGTAATCAGTATTTTCTCCTTTTCTCACAATGTTATCTATCATGTTTTCGACCATATTAAAGACATGTTCAATCCTCTGAGTCCTGTATAAATTGTCGTCTGCAAAAACTTTCAATTTAGACAAGTCATTTTTTTTTTTAATCGTTTGGTAAAGAGCTAACACATTTACTTCTAATTCACTCTGTACATTATGCTGATTATCTTGTATGATGCTGCATTATGGGCCGATGGCCAAAGTACTGAATAAATTGTCTGTTCTGTTCTTCTGCAAGTAAAAGTTTAAAATTTTGTTGTTTGGTTAACCTTTAAGAAACTAAACCGACTCCCAGACCTTTAGCGGACGATGTAGATCAAGATCCGACTGCACGAAACGTGCAGTCGGATCTTGCATCTACACTGTCCGATAAGGAGATCCATATTTTTCTCCAAATATAAGTTTGAAATAACACAATTCAGGTTTTTACTATCGGATCCAAAGCTTTATCTAACTTATTTAGCAGGATACGAGTTACGAGTTAATCAGTTTCCCGAAAACTGATATTCCACCAACAAACATGAGCATCATAATGTCAAGTTACTATGATAAGAGCAAAAACCCAGACTTTATTCCAAAGCAAACAGGAAATTTGTAGTTACCTCCCCTAGACTTTACCCCCACCCCCATTTTTAAGTGGACTTGAGTTTGTTTCTTTGGGGTTTGACGCCGTTTCCAACATTATTTCAGTTAAACCTCGGCAGCCAGTGCACATTTCGCACAATATTCTTCCCTCGCCACAGGCTGCTTTTCCTTATAACCGTTCTCGAAACAATGAATAGCGATAGGAGAGGAACGAAACCTGTAGCAATAACTATCAACAATCCTCGGAAAAAAATTGGCTAAGGGGTTCGAACCAGAGACCTCCCGGTCTAAAGTCCCGTGCACCACCGACTGCGCGGTTCGTCATGCGCAAGATTCATGTCCGTAGGTCAAAGGTCAAGGTCACAGCAAGGTCAAATGTGTTTTGGGGGTAGTACTCGTGTCCGGCCTGTAACTTGTTTATTTATGAATGTAATTCAATATTATTTTGCAGAATTGTTGACCACATAAAGACGATGTGGGTGATGTGTCAAGACGATGTGTCATGCGCAATAGTCATGTCCGTGGATTAAGGGTCAAGGTCGAAGCAAGGTTAAATGTTTTTTGGGCATATGGGAGGAATAGTCATTTTGGTGTCCGGGCCATAACTTTTTTCCCTATAGTTCAATTTCAAAATAACCTGGCACAAATGTTAACTGCATCGTGACAAAATGTCATGAGCAAGACATATGTCCATGGGGTAAAGTTCAAGGTCACAGTAAGGTCAATTTCTTCTTTGGGGGTATTATTCGTGTCCAGCCCTTAACGTTTTTAATTAGGAATGAATTTCAGTATTACTTTGCAGAATTGTTAGCTACATAAAGACGACGTGACATGCGCAAGATTTATGTCCGTAGATTAAAGGCCAAGGTTCTCGTAAGGTTAAATGTAATTGGGGCGTGGGTGTCGTTTTGGTGTCCGGGCCATAACTTTTTTCCCTTTAACCTAATTTCAAAGGTTTTTTCTTTTTTGCAAAAATGTTAACCACATTGGAACGATGTGTCATGCGCAAGAGATATGTTACTTTCACATTTACAAAATACTGCAGAATAAGACAAAGTACATACGTGTACTTAAGAATGGTTGGTGAATACGACCCCAGACTGCGCAAAATGTGCAGTCTGAAAGTCTGATATACTCTATAATTTCAGAACAGTGTCATGCTACCTAAACAACTTTTTTGTCAATGAATGTATATGTTATCTTTAAAAAAGCGACAAAACTTGTTTCACGTGAAGGTTTGAACATTAGACAATCGTTTTTCCTCCTTTTTTCGTCGTACAATTACATTTCTCATAAAGGATGGGGGAAAACACAAGGTAATAAGTATTAAATTATTCACTTACATAATGAAGGCCTCCGGCCCATATTACAAGACAATATAAATACATATACATGAATACTATCTCCACTTTTCTTGTCACTATGTATACATAGTAAAATTAGTGTTGCACCCCCTGTGTTTTTAACGTGTTTAATTTTCTGGCGTGAATGATATGAAATGGGTTGGAAATTAGAATCTGGCTGCTGTATACAAGAACAAACAAGTCCGTTGTCTCTGAAATGGAATGAACTGAGGTATCCCTTAACCTCTTGGCAGCAGCTACTGATCGAGCTGTTTCAACCTCTCGTGAGAGGTGTGAGACAAAGACTGCAAGCTGTTTTGCATGCCCCGGGCAGAAGTACGCAATATTGCCTGATTTTGTGTGTCCATTCTCTGCAGGTCACTTTCAACCTGTCGTAAGTTTTGTTTCGACATTAAATTCCCTGTTTTAAACAAACTTAAACGCTTCTCGTTTTTCTTAAAATTGAAAGCAACATCTAGGCAAAAGATTCCCACTTACCATGAGGTCAAGGGATACCCCAGTTCTGTTCATTTTATGGGCAAAAGAAGAGTCTGTTGGCGTATGTAGCATCCGAATTCTGATTTCGACCCAATTTTATCTCATTCACGTCAGAAAATCAAACCCGGTAAAACACACAGGGGGTGCAACACTAATTTTACTATGTATATATATGCATACAATACAAGTTTGTTGTTTTCAAACCGCATATATTTGCTTTTAGCCATGAAAAAAAAAACAATTAAATTTACGTGGAAAACAAATTTTATGAGGTTTACCTGGGCACGTCTCTTTCTCTCAATTATATCTCATAGAGTCAGGATATTTTTAAACCAGGTGATTTACAATTAGCCCTGCCAAAAGAGACAGATTTCCCTTTTTTTTTTAAATAATTATTTTGATCATTATGGGGTTGATTATATTTTCATATACGCCATAAACACATTTTTCTTGCCTATGCAAGAAGTTACCATAAATCGAAAAGACAGACGTCGCCACTGTAAATTTATTATAGCTCCGCTTGCCAAAGGCCGGTGCGATATAGCTGAAATAATGTTGAAAACGGCATTATACATCATACAATCAACCAATCAATCAGTAATAGTAAACCTTGAAAACCTCCTCGCTCTCAAAGACCTCCTGTTGCTTTTTTGTACGAATTTGCTTGTCTGCGTGCTAGTTTGTCTGTGTGTTTTAGAAAATCTGAAGAGAAAGCAATATTTTTTTTTTGGGGGGGGGGGGGCAGTTTTAAAATGATTCTATTATCAAATTGTGTGGGAAAAAAGTACTATTGGCCAACCGTTAGACAAATAAGCCAATCACATTTAAAGACATTATTATCAAATTGCTCATGCTGCTTTCAGTCTTTTCCTGATGCTTTGTGTCTTTTTGTTGCTTCTTTATGACTCTTTTTGTCGCGTTCTAGTGGGACCGATACAAAAACGCGTATCTCTACGCTCGCTTCTTTGGCTTATCATTTTAGGAGGCTCTACGTCGTAAAAGCCATTAATGCTAGACTGAATAAATGGATATTTTTTTCTCTTTTTTTTTTTCGGTGAAATATCGAAATTTATTTCATCGAGTGAACATTTTCACGAGTGGCGCATCCACGGGTGAAAATGTTACCGTATGATGTTCGCTCGATGAAATACATTTCAATCTTTCACCGAAAAAGACAATCACATTCCTTGTACTTCATGTTTTCCCCCTTTTTTGCGACTTGCGAAGTATAGGGGAGCTCTCGGTATTTCAGAGAGTTTATCAATCGGTAAATCCACTGGTTGAATCGTAATTCACCATCATTTCCCGATAAAGTACCGAAAAGCATGAAATATAGTGTTTTCTATTTTTCGCCATGTACTTCTATCGCGATGTTAGGTACTCCAGAATAAATTTTTGGGCATTCAATTTCCTGTATGGTAAATCTGTGTCGGAATGCCCACCTCAAAAACAATTAAAAAATCCCTATTGTTCTGTCTAATATTAGTTGCTCATAGTTCAAATACTCTGTAGATGAAAGTTGATTGTGATCGTCTTATTTCACTGGATTTTCGATGATTGACTGCGTTAAAGTTTTCTGCTGTTTTGATAAGGAACTTTATAGCTTCCTCGTAATTTTGTCTGAGATAGCCATACAGGTGGCATTTGAATACGAACTGAAATTTAATTCTAACCGCTTCAATATTGCATTTTCCTAAGAAATGACAAAATCTTCTATTGATTCCTACATGATGACCCTTTCTCAATGATTAGGCATCGCGTTGAAGTTCGGAAACGAGCAAGAAATATCTGTCGTTCAAAAGGAATGCATGTATCAAGCGATAAATACGATTCAGGAGTCAGCATCGACTTAAAGCCGACATAAGTATTACTTTACTAGATTCATTCAACTTAACAAGCCATTTTTGTGTCACGGTATTTTCTACTCGTTGTTTACGCATACTTATGAAAGAATTTGAATTTCCTATCTTTCTTAGCCAGCCAAGCACAACCAAGTCCAGTTATAAAGTACATGTGTAACCCAATTTTTTCGTCCTGTATCTTCCTGCCTTTGAAGCTTCAGGTAACGTCGAAAAAGGTATTCATTTCGGCTAATTTGAATTCGTTTTATTCAGTATTTTTTACATGGTGTCGGAGATGTATTACTACTTGTTTGTACACTACAACTACTGAAGTAATAAAAGCATTTATGTGTAAAGGATCAAAGTTGTAAGAATAAGATGTGGTTTGAAAATACACATAATTTTTCTACCTCCGGTCTTAAACTACCCAAGTGTGATCAGTCGATCATTTGCCTTAGCCTATGTCGAGACGAGAAGGGATCGGTGACCGTGTATTTAAAATTCAAAAGGATATGCGAAACATGCAAACTTAAACTCATTTGTCTGTTATGAAAGACAAGAGTCGCAACATGCCTAGTCGTTTTAAAACTTTTGATAACATAGTGTAAGGCGGAGAAGTTGCACGTAAGGAGCAATTTTTCCATTTATAATAATGCATTCTGAACTATCAATTTAACCAAGGATATCTTCATATCACAAAAGTCGTTTTCTAACTGCTACTACATTCGCATATAAAGAGTTCATATTTTCTGTATGAGTCTGTATATTTATACAATTTTCACGGTACAAGTGCAGGTTTCAATATTCAAAGAAACACGAGTCCTCTTAAGTCTTAACCAAAGTACCAAACTTTAGACTCCAATATCTTGAATGGATAAAAATGAGGCTCGGTAACTAAATTGTTTCTTAAAATATCAGTGCATCAGTGCATTGTGGGAGAAGATAAATACTGTTTACTGTCATTTTCCCATCCCAATATTTCCTTTTCTGCAGTCTCTATCCTAATGATCGATCAAAAAAAGGATCGTTTGCAATATATTTAGAGTCAAGGCATTCTCGCTTTTACTCATTCCAGTAACTGGTTGTTGTAAATCCAATCAAAGAAGCACAAATGTCAAAGTAAGTTGTACTTGATCTTTTTCCTTCCTCTTTTTCATCTTCTTTTGCCGAGCCGGATAGCCCGGTCAGTAACGTACGGGGCTTGAAACCAGCGCGTTGCTCGTTCAAATCTCCAGCTCGGCCAATTTCTTTCACAAAATTGATAAAAGTCATTGCAAGAGGAATAAGCGCTGACCATTACTTCGATGATAGTAATGTAGGAAAGCAGCCGTTGGCTTGGAAAGAATATTGTCCAAAGTACCGGTAACGGAAACTCCAATGAAGGCATGGATAGGTGTACAGGCCACTGCGATTAAAGTGCGCTAACACGTAATAGACAAATGTTTCTTCTTCTTTTTTTCTTCTTCATTATCATAGCTGTTTGGGACTTATTTAAGGCCGTATGTCATTTGACGCAAACCTATAGTTTTTAATCGGGCGGTAGACCGATTAGAGAGATGGAAAACTTTGGAAACCCGTCTACTCAGGGCAAACTGGTGTAACTGCAACTCGGAACAGCTTTTACTTACAGCGTTTTAACGCTTATACCTGCTGTGATGACCTTATTACAAAAACTACTCTTGACCCAGATAACCGCACTTTTGACCCAGATAAGCGCAGGAATAGTAATTAGCGGTAAACAGGCGTTAAGTAATGTCAAGTAATCCCATAATAACTTTTCAATTATGTAATAAACGGCGGTTACAATTTGTTTAGTATTGAAGTATGTCATAATTACAGTATTATCAAAATCTCTGGCCAGCAAAACTGGAGCAGTTTACTTTCAACACGATTATAAGAAATAGGGTCAGTAATTAGCAGCAACTTTATGAATGAAACGATGTGTATTGGGTGATGTGAACACATCTTGTAGTCGTCTGCTGTCCATATAATTCGGCAAATTTCAAGTGATCCGTTGATAGTTATACGTAGTTACGGGATCGGCCGTGTTGTGACGAGTGCTCTCCGTATATGTAGCAGGTGTTGAAAAGCTAATAGGTCATTTTGGTCTTGAGAGGAATAAAATCGCAACAGGAAACATTGCTTGAAAAGAATTTGAAAATTTAGATTGCTCTGCCTATGAGAAAACTGATGTAAATGCAACTCGTAACAGCCGTAAGTTTAAAATAGTAACCGGCTGGTCGTTTAATGTTAGCGAGGTGAAGCGTGTGAAGCTGTGGGGACAAAGGGTATAGAGTTGTGTAAAGGTTATGGCCCTCGCGGAGAGGCCATTACGTAAACATTTTCAGAATGGACTAGCGATTCATCGCTTGCAACCTTAGTACCCAGACTGCCCATTCGCAATACTGACTGATTACGCATCTTTCAGCGTATGATGTACTAACCCCTAGGCTGCTAAGTGCGACTCACTGATCTATTTTGCGGATAGTATAGATCAAGATCAGACTGCACAGAACGTGCAGTCTGATCTTGGATGTATACTGTCCGATAAGGAGATATTTCTTTTTCCAAAAAAGAATAAGTTTGACATAGAATTATTCGGGTTTTACCACCGGCTTGAAATTTCATTTCAATGTTTTAGCGGGATAAGGGTTGAATTGTTTTCACAGTCCCTTTTCCTCTCCTTCCAGCCATGGCACTACCATTTTACACTCACTTACATGTTTCTTCTTGGTGAGTTTCTACAGACTGGAATCAGTCTGTAAACCCTTGACCAAACAATCCTGTGTGGCTTTGAAAATATAGTTGGACAAACTGTATGTATTCAGCATGTTCTCTTTTTTCCACAGCGTTTTTCACCCATTTGAAAGATTTTCGAAATTTTGTCAAATAGAACATTTTCATCGAGGATAAAAAAAAAAAAAACCTGAAACGGTCACACAAATAAGCTCACTTACTGTTATATTCTCCATATCTGAATCAACGGACCAGGGAAAAAGTCTTTGCAGAGAGTGCAGATTCAGACCAGACTGCTCAGAACATGCAGTCAGATCTTGGATCTGTCATGCCAGTTTTCCGAGTTCTTCTACTCAAGACAGCAATAGTCCTGCAATATTTAGGCTGCTTTTCTAAGCTAAACATGTCTATTTTAACAATTTAGCGCTCTAAGCGTGCAAATGTCAGCAACATGTTTGTCTCATCAGCTATTCCATATTTGTCGATTCTCATCCTTTCCACATTTCAGATAAAGAGATCAAGGCTACCGCAGTTATGCTCTTACTGATTAGAATGACTCATATACATTTACCTGTGTTGGCTATGGACAAGTAAAGTCGTTTTTGAAGACAATAAAAGATAAAGATCAGACTGTCCTTTGAACGCAATGCAGTTTAATATCACAGACGTTCATATCTTAGATCTAATTGTCTGTTTATTTGGGATGTATATGGGGAAAAAAAAAAAAACGACCACGAAATTGAAGCCTAATGTTTGATATTGTTTTCTTGACTGTAAAAGGCTAGTCGATTAACTGAGTGTTTTAACTCTTAACCAAACTATCCTTTGTTAATGCCCATGAGAAAGAAGTTGAAAACATTGTAAGAAAAGGGGAAAATGCAGGTTACCATTTTCTCCTTTTCCCATGTTTTTTTTACCCTTTCAACGATTCAGATCATCATTTGGTCTACATTTAATCGTCATGTGCAGATGCTTTTGATTTGGACAAGTCTAAAATTTTATCATTTGGTAAAGAGTTAACGGTTAGGGAGCTATTGGGTATTTACATTCTTTAAAAGTATAATGTAGGAGAAATTTGCCAGCAGGTGTTTGGACTGGGCGATTTGGCCCGCTAAAAAATAAGTAGGACAGTTTGTCAAGATGAATACGATGTCTTGTTCAAAATGGAAAAATGAAAGGCCTACAAGCAGCCAAAAGTAAACAATTCCAAAGTTATAAAGCAGACATATGTTATACGGCTTTTATACGTTACAATACAGTTACCAAAGTTGCCAAAGTTACAGAAAAGAATATATGTATTTTTTCACTCTTTTAAAGGGTTGGTAGGTACTGCTGTTCATGATGAGTGATATCTAAAACTTGATAATGGGTATTGCCGATCAGAATTGTCACATATCTTTTACGTTCTATTGCTGTCGGCTGGCAAACATAACTTATATTTTAACCAATCGTTAAACTACTAATTTGTAAAAGACAGTTTAAAAAAGTGGGATCCTACGTAGCTCATTTGTAACGGTGTAGGATATTTTGTCCAATACATAGTTCAAACATCTACCATCTGATTTGTGATTTCAAACCACTGTAATTATTCAGTGTCGACCGATTACAGTGCTTACAGCACTTTGATTAAAAGATTTAACAAATTAACTGCTGGTTATGAATTACTACGTCATGCACCTGATTTGTTTTAAATATTATGTCAAATTTCTCATCGCAAGCAATGTATCCTATTGCAACATGGTGCAGGGTTGTACTGTGTTATATCCGTGTCTTCAGATTATGAAAGAAGCCAAATTGTTGCATTTTATTTACTGCAGTAGAGTTTTTCAAGAATTTCCCAGAGACATCAAGAGATATCACAGTCGGATTGCACAGAGCCAACCTGTAACCCGATCTAGACCTTGGCTTTCCTAAAATGCGAATAAAGTTGTTATGGATATTATTTGTGACAGCCTATATTCTTTCACCTGAGAGAAAAGCACATCCAGATTTTTTATGAAAGTTGTCACCCGAGTTTCCAATTACAACCGTGTTCATTACCGCTTTGAGAATAATTGAGCCATGCTCTGTGAAAAGGGGACTTAATGCAGCTTAATGCTGGCTGACCTGGGCCGAAAGTTTTCGCTATTGGTCAATTTTCTGTATGTCCAAGGACCGTCCTACCTCATGATAAAGTCGGTTGATACTTAAAAAGTGGCTATAATGGATCCATAATCATGTGGTTTGAAAGGTATAGTGCATCACAGAGGTGCATTTAGCCCCCTTTTGTTAGAGCGTAGCTCAGATTATATAATTTCACAGGGGAAAAAAGGTTCGTGTTGCTTGTTTTCGCCGCGCCAAATATAAACATCTTTCTTCATCCACTAAAGGATAAAATGCAGAGCTTGGCCGACTTACAGCTCCCAGATTGCGACGTTTAATTCCATAAAAGTTTTGTCTGTAGGAAAAGACATGTTCCTTTACCATAAATGTTTCAGCACAGTGTCCTTTGCACTATTTCTTGCGTATGAATAAACCCGCTTTTATTTTAATCTTAAAACTGAGATGTGTTTTCCAGCATATCTAAAGGCAGAGCATGGATAATCGCCACGATTGTTGTGGTAGCGTGTTTGGTTGCCATTGGTTTGAGCTTAGGACTTGGACTGCGGAACAAATCTAAAGACGTCGAGACCAACGATCAACAGAAGGAAGTAACAACTTGCTCTGCACCTCCGTCGTCATCTCGGCTGACACCTGACTCGCCTATATATTCTCCACTCACAGATTCACTTGAAGGTTTTTATAGATTTGGAGCTGTGGCTTCCGACTCACCACCATGTTCTACCATTGGGACGTAAGTATTTGAAGTCATTTAAAACCGGGTCAGTCAATTTCAAAATTCGATAAATTATACAGGATCTGTATTGTTATAACTTAAGACAACAAAGATGATTAAAAGATTTCTCACAAATTGTGCAAGTTTTGAGATTTTGACTTGACTTTGGAAATTAAGCTTTTTGCTGGCACTAAGAATTTTATCACATAAAACCACCTCCAGCAGTGTATTAAACCCATGACTTTTTTGGGACCCAGTTCTGGAAAATCTTTATTTATGAGCGCGTGAAGCCAGTGAAACCAATCACAGCACGTGCCGGAATTTGTACCACTTCGCCATTTCGCGGGAAAATGACGTCATTGTTGCTGAGGCGTATACGCCTGGAAAGCTTTACGGTTTTCATGTTTAATAACGACAAGAAATGTAGAGAAGCGTACTTAAAACCAATAAATTGTGGAAATATTTCGATTTACTAGCTCTATATAGACTATATAGACTATATTTTTCGATGTACACGTCAGATCTATCTTCTTATGTATGCACACAATTCAAACCGATCTACATTTGTAAACATGGACCCGTGAACGGTATGTAAGCTGAAGGTGATGATGCAGGATAGTTGTTTGTCTATCATTCGTTGTATGTGATAAATAGAATTTCACATGAGTGTTTATGTATTATCATTTTGATCAAACTCGTTGACTAAAATGTATTTGACGCTCGCCAAGGCTCGCGTCATACATTTTTAGTCAACCCATTTGATAAAAATGATAATACATAAACACTCATGTAAGATCCTCTATATAACCCATGTTCAGTGAACGTTGTGATTAATGGCTGATGTAGTACAAAATATTCTGTATTTCAGTGAAATTATGATACGCCATGGTGGATCAGCCACCGATGCCGCCATAGCTGCTCTGGTTTGTGCCGCTGTTTACAACCCTCAATCAAGTGGTATAGGTGGAGGATTTATGATGACGTATTATAAAGGGTAAGTCGTTAGCAAATTCATATACCTCAGAATAATCCATACATGCCTGTTTGATTTAGGTTGTCTAAGATTATTGTCACTGGGCAGATATACACAGTCTATGTGAGGGAAAGGGGGGCCTACATGGTGCACATGACAGTTGTTCTGATCATTCTTTTCATCGGAATTTTCATAACTTTGCTTATGTCTACAGTAATGTCGCATAGTTGTCCTTAAAATAGACTGCTTAAAATTCTGTCAACGCTTTGGATTTCAAACTCCACATGCTATATGTTTTGCCTCCGATTAAAGCAATTTGAAAAAACACGAAAATCAAAATCTTTCGTTCATATCGTTCTAAAAAGACCTAAATGACACTAGTAAGTTAATATCCAGCTTTCAAATAAAATGACTAGGCCAGGTCTTTAAAGGTATAAGTATGTATAAGTTAAAAATTTTTCTGATATTTTCTTACTAGAGGCTAATTGTAAAATAGCATACGACACCCGTTTAGAACCTAATAATCTTGATTGTAAATCGGGGTTATAATCATTGGTACAGGATAAGTAACATGCATACTGCAAACCTCGGGTGATCTGTTGATCAAATCCGTCAGCTGTACTACGGTGGGTGACATCCACCTACACTACAATTCTTCGCCGAAAATGCACCGTTTTTAAAATCCGCAACATCCCACTTAGGAAAAAAAGCAATAATTTTCTATCGTAATCTTTTTAAAAAACATTTCGTTGACAAACGATTTGCATTTTTTTTTTTAAGTTGGTCTATCAATTCCGCTGACATTTTCGCGACAGGTTGGTAGACGTACATAACTTCAACGTGGCTGATGTTGCCGTTGCTTATCGATTAACAAGGGCGCCGTTGAAATGTTGTGACTGGCAGTTATTTAAATGAAACCTCCACGTACGGACGAGGTTAGAAGTAGTTACGGGATCAGCTATGACGAGTGAGGCTGCATGGAATAAATCAAAAGTCAGGTTTCCACGTGACTGTTTTCTTGCACTTATATTATTTGCTTTATATGTTTAATATTGTTTTAAGAGAATCAGTGTCGAATCACGTGATCGTGGCTAGAGAAATGGCTCCAATGGCGTCCACGGAAAACATGTACAAACAAACAGGATGGAGTTCTTTAGAGGGTAAGTTAAACAGATATTATAGAAGGAATACTTATTTCTATTGCTGTTAAGAAATGCAGCGACTTAGCAGCCCAAAAAGATTCAAATATGCATGAGTACTGTATGATTATTTCTGGCAATATGCTTCGTTTTCTTAAAATGAATTATACATATATCCAAAGATTTAACACAATTTCTGACTGCTTTAAGCGAATCGTCTTGGATCTATACCGTCCTCAAATGTCCCTGTATTTTCGCGCCATAACGCTGCAAGGAATATTAAAACTTGAGTTTATTTTCAAATGGGACCTTTCTTAAATGATTCCTTACAGGAAAATTCGAAATTAAGGCTTAGATTTAACAAGAAGACAGATGGGGTGTATTAAATTACTATTGTGTTACTTTGAAATTTCGTACTCGGCTGCGTTGAGCACAAGCACTTTCTCTAAGCATGGTCTGTCTTCAGGTGCCAAAGCTGTAGCCGTGCCTGGCGAGGTAAAAGGTTTGTACGAGGCTTGGAAACTAGGTGGAAAGTTACCATGGAAAAGTTTGTTTCAGCCATCCATTAAAATGTGCATGGACGGGTTTACTGTTGGACCAAAGCTTGCTATCGATATCGAAGATAATAAAGAATACTATGACAACCACCCTGAACTGAAGTAAGTGTAGCAAAGATCCAGCGATTTCACTAACTCTCTCAGATTTGTTAATGTCTATATTGGCTGTATCTGAATATCACCCACCTTAATACAGCAACTGATCACTCGATGTTTTTCGAAGGGCATCGAGTCTCCTTTTGCCACAGTGTTTCCATCTATATCAAATCTAAATTCGTTGACATTGGATCTTTGTCATTTTCTTCTCGAGGATGCTTTCAAAGATGTCTGCTGCAAATTGTTTGAGGAGGTTATTAGAAACTCTATTATCACTGTTCTCTTTCCAAACCAGACTGATGGTGACCAACCCTACTACAGGCAACTTCTACATGACAGGAGACCATATCAAACTTCCAAAATTAGGAGCAACATTAGACAAAATAGCAGCCGATCCCTTGTCCTTCTACAACGGAAGTCTAGCAGAAGACATTATAAAAGACCTAAATGACACTAGTAAGTTAATATCCAGCTTTCAAATAAAATGACTAGGCCAGGTCTTTAAAGGGACGCCCACCTACATCGCGAAAACATTAAATGAAAGTAAATTTTCGAAATCAACAAAATTATGTATTTTGTTTTAATGAAGGATATTATGAGACAAGTCTGCTAAATAAATAAACTTCGAAACAGGGGAATCCGTCATTTTTACAAAAATACCCTTCAATTTTTCTGCTTCCTTAGTAACACTGAACTATAAATCTACACTCAATGGCCTGAATTGAGTTACCAGCGTCAGAGTATTGTCATGACGTTCTCTCAACTACCATGCAAATGTATTGACATAATTGTAAAAACTCGAAAGAAATACACAGATATTTGGATAGAAACTTTGTAAACTGGCCCCTTGCCCTTTTGATTTCAGAATTTCGTTTTAGAATATTTTGGTAAAATTTTTGAATATGGTCTACAGTTATGGAGGTCCATTTTCAAATGTCCTAAACACTCTCAATAATATAAAGGCCTTTGCTTTGTAGGGGCCTATCAAGGGTGCTGATTTCATTTTCTGCCTTACAGATATTTGAGGCTCTAGACACATGGTATGGTGCATTGTCCTCTGTTAAAATCCAGTTTTCATTTCCGCAAAGTATAGCTACAACTGGCAAAAAAAGAAATTGTAGAGGGTCTGAATATACTTTTTACTGTTCATTGCTTCATCGGTTGTGACTAATTTACCAACTCCGTCAAAGCATAAACAGATCCAAAGCATAACCCTTATCACTGCCTATTACTGAAGAAGGGTGAAAATCGCCATACACGCTGTGCTCTTGCAAAAGGGGATTTAATGCATCTCCTTATGATGTATTATACCAAGCAAGTCATTAAAGTATTATGGATCCAAAAATCAGTGTGTATAACAACCGACCGAATCATGGGGTAAACTGGTCCTTTGACATGCAGAAATTTTACCATTAGCAAAAGATTCGATAAAGGTCAGCCTGCGCGGACTGCGCAGGCTGACCTGAATCGATGCTTTTTGCAGATGCATTAAGCACCCTTTTCACAAAGCATGACTCATATATATTTCAGGAGGCATCATAACATCTGAAGATCTAGAGATGTATCAAGCAGAGGTAAAAGATGATCTCACGATCGAGTTAAGTAATGGCTACACAGTGATGTCTCCACCGCCACCCTCTAGTGGTGGAATCGTGTTGTTTATCCTTAATATCCTGGACGGTAAGTAACATAGATAAACATGCACCACATGTACAATCTAGAGATAATTCTATGACATTCAGATCTGAAGTTGATTACTTGTGTAATTGGCTCGCACAGTTTTTCAACCCTCATGCTATTTTCACATATCAAATGACTGAGACGCGTCCATTCATTGATCTATGAGGACCTATTTTTCTTGAAACAGAGGAGTGATTCATCGTCACAGGATTTCAGTTAGACAGTTGACATAAGAAGGTGAGACCTAAAAGGTCATCACCTTCTAAAAAGTTTGAACTCCACATAGTTTATTCTTCGGGCTTCTGTTGGCCTATTTGCGGGCCTTCATATGATAACAATATACCATGGTTGCTACCGGGAATCGATACTTCGCGGCGTTTATTCAAAACTTGGTAAACGTATATGGTGGGGAATACAGGTAATCCTTTTCCAGTACACTAGTAATAGGTAATTTACTATTTCTTTAACCTTTAACAAGCTAAATAAGTGAAATGAAACTTTCAAGCCGATAGTAAAAACTCAAGTTTTTTGCTATTTCAAATGTATTTTTTGGGGGAAATATCTTCTTATTGGACAATGTCCGCAAAAGGTCTTTGAGTCGCTTTTTGCAGCCAAGGGTTTAAGCGGCACCGTACAACCCGTACAGTTTACATGTATTTTCAGACATAGACTTTAAGCAGCAATTACTCCTTTTCGATCGATGAGTCTGATTAACATCTTATTGAAAATCTCAATTTTCAACAATATGCAAAACAA
The DNA here is from genome assembly GCA_945859785.2 of Tridacna gigas. NCBI lineage: Eukaryota > Metazoa > Mollusca > Bivalvia > Cardiida > Cardiidae > Tridacna > Tridacna gigas. The sequence continues at coordinate 28,965,829 of OX244042.2, read as the reverse complement.
ATAATAGATATGATGTACATGGTTGTGGTGTGGTGTCCGTGTTTGTGAGGTAGAGCGTCGGCTTAGTAATCATAAGATCCTTGGTTCGATTCCGGATGACTATTTTGGGACTGTTCATTGGCCCACACATTCGGCTCGAGTACTGGTGTAGTTTCCAGGAAGCAGAAATACATGTTGTAAATAGTTTGCCGTGGTTACTTTTCATTCATCCTTAACCTGGTAAATAAGTGAAATTAAACTTTCAAGCCCATAGTAAAAACCGAAATTTAACTGTTTCAAAGGTATTTTGGGGGAAAATATCTTCTTATCGGACAGGGTAGATCTAAGATCAGACTGCACATTCTGTGCAGTCTGATCTTGATCTACATTGTCCGCAAAAATCGTTGTGTCGCGCTTAGCAGCATAAAAGTTAACCTCTTTATATTGAAAGTCAAATAGTTTTCAACATCCACACTCTTTACCACTTTTGTCGTCTATCTTAATATGACCAGTTTTGCACACTTTTGAAAAGGAATCTGCTGCTGGACGAAGACAGGATGTAATCTATCTTTACCTGTATCTTTCAACCACAGCCTTTGAAGCTTCATAGGTCTTCACGGAACACTAAAATTTTCCTTGGTCGATCAACGAGGGTGCATCGCCTGTATATCACGGAATACCGAAATATTCATTTACACTGTTAGTGTAAATAGGACATAGGCGATTGCCTCTATATTTTATACGGAATAGAAGTAGTCGGCAATGTGCTATTTAAAGTAACGATGTCCGATCAGAAAAATTTCGTTATCCCGTAATAGACCAATGGAGTTTCAGTGGCCTATGGTATCAACTAACCGAATATCCATGCAATACCTATGCGATATTAACAATATACCAGGGTTGCTACCGTTAATTTTGGGTATTTATAGAACATGAATGAATTGTCCGCCGGTAAACGTCACGTTTTATGACGTAGTCAACATTATTCATGACGTCATAATCTCAGCTAATTCAGATCCGACAAAATTGAATAGATCTATTTCGCTTGAAATAAAGCAATATTTTTCACATCTATTTCACGATGAGTGAAAATTAGACGTTAAAAGATAAATAGAACATATCAACGTTTATATTTTTGTCGTATATCAAAAGTATCTAACTCGGTTGTGAGGATGGATATTTGTTTGGCCAAGGGTCGACAATTATCAATTCTCCCAACCTCGTTAGATTTTTTTATAACACTATGTATGCATGTATTCTCTATGTATTCCAGGATACAATTTCAATGAAAGCAGTATTTCTAGTGTGTCAAATACAGTCGAAACGTACCACAGAGTTATAGAGGCTTTCAAGCACGGATTTTCCGTGCGAACCCAGTTTGGTGACCCGGATGTTGAAAGCCAGGAGTTCAGAAACAATCTTGACGAAGTAAGGTTAGCGTACACTCAGGATTACCGATTAACTAACTCTGATTGCAGCAGTAAAGCTCTCACGCGATAAACCTTTCAGTTTTCAGTTTATATTATCATTTGTGTTAAAGAATACGTGTTTAAAATCACGTACCGTAACGAGGTAATTTTACTTAAGTGTGATAAGTTAATACATATAAATAGAATTTATTACTCAAATAACCCAAATTTGCATACCTGTCTTACTATAATGTGATTTTCCAATAATATATAACATTATCGAGAGGGGTTTATAAATATGTGTACATTTGTATGAAAATAAGTGACCAGTAAGATAGTAATATTAAATATCAGTTTAAGAACTGATACAACAGAGTACTGGTTAATCCAGTCAAATACCCTTGATATCTAAAAATAGAGAGAAATCAAAGCACTGAAGGCGCTGAAAGCCTGAGCATCAGAACGGGTGAAAAGGTAGGAATATGAGGCCCAGAAGCTCAAAGTTGCTATCACATTTGTACTGGCTTAAAAACTGCTGTCACATTTGTACAGACTAATAAAAAAAATATCTACGTGTCTCACACTGACAGTCTGCGGATTTGACAACAGAATGGAAAAACATAAATTTCTAAAGCCCAATATAATGAGTATTTCTGTATAGCCTTGGTCTCATGGTCTTTATGGATTGAAAGGAGATAATTTTCGAAGGATTTTCTGCTTCCTATTTTCTTCCTTTACGTTGCTTTGGCAACAAATCATGGTAACAAACCAAAATGAGCAGCGTGCAACAGCAGAGAATATTTCTTGAAAGTGCAAAAATCCACAATAGCCAAGCAATGAATCATATTTTTCTTTCATTTTACCACACTGAGTCTATAGGTTGAAATAGTAACCATTTCCTTTGAGCAATGACAAGGAAAAACACAAAGTCTTCAAAGGCTAATATCACAGAGCACGATTTGGTGTCTGAGAAGACGTATTTCTTTTTATTTTTAAGTTTTGGTTTCTATGGCAACAAATAAAAAGACGTCCGCATTCGGGCGCCAATGCTCGGTTGATTTTCAGTGTAAACACAAAGTTGAAAAGGAGCATAACTTGATCGTTATTTACCCTTATTGTTTATGTTTCCCTTTTGACAGTTAACAACTTTCCCAAGTTTTAAGTAGACATTTTCAGTAATAACAAAGATGTTGTAAAATGTCAAATATTTTGCTTGACAATGATTGATTGATTGATTGTATGGTGTTTGACGCCGTTTTCAACATTATTTCAGTATATTGTTTCACGGCGGCCAGTGCACCTATCCATGCTTTCCTGGGGTTTCTGTTACCAGTACTCCGCACAATATTCTTTCCAAGCCACTGGCTGCTTTCCCACATAACCATCGTCGAAACAATGGTCAGCGGTGAGAGAGGAATGAATCCTGTCGCGATGACTATCATCAATCCTCGGAAAGAAATTGGCCAAACCGGGGATCGAACCTGCGACCCCCTGTTCTCAAGTCCTGTACGCTACCGACTGAGCTACGGTGACGACGAAGATGATGACACTAGGGCTATGAAAATACCACGTCTCTAAAAACAGCTGAGCTAAAAGTTCTCAGTCGAAAAAGGGGCATAACTAATTACTTTGCCAAAAATATTTTGGTGGTTACCTACCTCTGTTGTACTGATATAAATTCCCCTTTTAATAGTTAACGAAAAGTTCAAGTTTGAAGTAAGTATCTTCATTAATGACAGATATGATAAAATGTCAAAGGTTCTGAAATTTTAAAGCAATAGCAAAAGGACATAACTGTGTCAAAAATATTTTGATGGTTACCTGCCCTGTCATATTGGTACCCCTATTGACAGTAAATAACTTGTACAAGTTTAAAGTAAATATCGTCAGGAATAAGAGAGATATTAAAAAATGTCGAAGTTTTTACACGACAACAATGACGCTTGGGCTTTAACAGTAGCATGACGCTTTCCTCGTAAACAGATGAGCTAAAGACCACCAGTTAAATAAAATCATATGGATGATACAAGACTGCTCAAAATATCTGCTGTGAATGCCACTTTTCAACTTCCGCATCGAAAGTCTATGGAATCTCTAAATTGCCATGATCAACTTAGTTGGAAAGCCGATTTTCATGAACAAGAGGGCCGTTGGACCTAAAGCCCTCATCTGAGTAAAGTCATCTAGGATTGATAAAATTGAAGAGCTCCTGGTTGTGATTATGGAAAACACAAATGAGCCATGCTCTGGCAAAAGGGGATTTAATGCATCTCCCTGATCCATCAATCCAAACGAACCATCATATATTAATGGATCCATAAAATCCATTTTGTGGAGCAACCGGCTGAATCATGAGGTACACTGGTCCTTTGACATGCAGAAAATTTGCCAAAAGCAAAAAGTTTCGATCCAGGTCAGCCTAAATACATATGGAGATCAAGATCCTATTGCACTTAATGTCAAGTCTGATCTTCGGTATAAAACGCCCACCAGTTACTTATCTCTTGACCACACATTCTCGAGTTTTAAGGACTCCAAGGATATAGCCTCATGAAAACCTTTTGGAAAAAAAAAAAAAGAGAAAATGCTCCCTTTTTTCCTACAAGGTTTTCTGCACTTTCACAGCCAATTACCAACTAGTCAGTTAAATATAACTTGCCGTTCGCAAATGTTTTCAATTTAGACAAGTCTAAAGTTTCATCGTTTTTTAAAGATTAACTGGTTTTCAATGGCTCATGTTACAAATTTTAATACATATTTGGTATTGTATGCTCCTAGTTTGCAATGGATCGAAATGGTTATAGGCCGAGATGTCATATCTGGACAATTCTGACAGGAAGAAATAAGACATAATTATATACCAATCAAATACATACTTATAACTTCAGACACGAGGTGCACAGTAATTTTACGAAAATTAAAATCTTGCCGAGGTTTTGAGACACCGTTTTCAGAGAAAGAGCACATCGTCTGCATAAAACACGCTATCATTACTTGTCATCCACATGGTGTGTAGAAAAAGGATAAACGAACGATCCCAGTTAGTGCTCGGCAACAGCACTTGTCACAACTCGGTCGATTGCGTACCTACATCAAAACATTTGATCAACGGTCACCCGAGGTTTGCCAATTGTTTCTTTCAGTTTTAAGCGCACGAATTTGCAGTTATGAATAACCTCACGAGGGCCCCAAATTCTCAGTCAACACATTCGTACGATTAAAATCGCACATCTATCAAACTTTGTTGTAAAATTAAACCTTACTGTGATGTTCAAATCGAAATATTTTATTATTTAAAGGGGTCGTTTCCTTCAGCGTAGTGAGATGGATTGCAGGTGGTACTTTTCACTTTTACTCGGGTTGTTCCGTAAATACTTGACTCGGGTTTTTCCGTAAATGCTTGGATGAGGTTGAAATTTTGGTATACGATTCCTATGGCCTTGGGCTTGGCAAGCCAAGCCAAGGCCAAAAACGAGGGGTGTATTCGTGATATACGATACATGTGTATTTGTCAAGATTTCTCGCCCAGGCTCTCGATGTACATGTATATCAAATTTATACTGCATTAGCAGTCGGTGAATACTCTGGCTCTGTACCACTTTGGTTTAGCGACTATATAGGGGGAATAGGACCATTAAGTCATACTATAAATGAGCCATACTCTGGAAAAGGAGAGTTATACTGTATTTGCAAAAGGTATCGACTCGGATCAGCCTGCGCAGTCCGCGCAGGCTGACCTGGGTCGAAACTTTTTGCTTGTGGTAATTTTTTTGCATGTCCAAGGACCTCTTCCTCAGGATTCAACCGGTTGGATGTACGAACTGAAAAGTTTACCCATTTCGTTCATGCCTTTGTCGATCCAATTATCAACTTTAGGTGTCGGATATGGAGTTTCACTTAAATTCAAAGAGCTCGAGCGACTTCAATTAAGATTTCTTGAAATTATTCCAGGGGTTAAACAGTCTGCGTGCAATGCAGCCGTTTATGGCGAATTAGGACTTTATCCATTGTGTATAAATAGATACGTTCTTATGTTATTTATTGTTTTTTTGTTTTTTTTTGCAAGAGAGACAGAAAAGATCTTAATCAAAACCATCAATAAAGCTACGAGTATGTTAAATGATATGTCTGTTGGTACGACAAATTGGGTATAAAGAGTAAAATCTTTATAAGAAGAAAATGGATTTTTATATGTTTTGGAGAATCCCGAAAGTGTTAACCTCGATTATTTTATAGAAATTTTGAAACGACGATTAAAAGATTCATTTTTACAGAAATGGTATTCGGATTTATCAACAAATCCTTTATATGATGACCTGTAAGGAGAATTTAAAGTTGACAGTTACTTATCTAGTATTTTAACAAAAAGTCTTAGAAGTTATTTAATGAAAATCCACACGTCTTACCATATTCCACGTGTTGAATCCGGAAAACACGGTCGCATTCGAATTCAAAGAGTGAAAGATTTTGTATATTTTGTGCAATCTTGTCAGGGATCGACACAGTCCCTATTTAGCCTTGAAATTGAGTTACTAATGATCTAACATATCACAGTTTAAACTTTTAAAGGTTCGGTTCCAAAATCGTCGGAAGCAGAACTGGGATCATTTTCAATGACGAAATGGACGATTTTTCCACACCCAATACTACAAACTTCTTTGGATTTCCTGCGTCCGAGGCAAATTTCATAAAACCAAGGAAACGTCCCTTGTCTTCCATGTCACCGAACATAGTGATTAATACTACTTCCGGAGATGTACGGTTGGTAGTCGGAGCAGCCGGAGGATCACGAATCATCTCATCGACAGCTTTCGTAAGTCCCGGCGGAATAAATCATGGCACATCACTTATTAAAAAATAGGCTGTAGATGTATACACAATTTCACCTGCTTTTGGAGAGAGTGAGAGATCAAGATCAGACCGCACAGAACATACAGTTTAACTTTGAATTTGCTTTCCCCAATAGTTTAAGAATTATTATGACCCCATCCAAGTGTATTTAGAATTCTTTGATATGATTTCTAGTATTCGAATGTTCCCTTTTCCCTTGCTTTTATAGTGCGTATACCGCTTTCAACAGTATACCAATTATCAAATGATGACAGCTCACTCATTTATAAAATACCCTCGTTCATTCACGTGCGACAGTTGAGCATCAAAGTGCCTTGCATATGGACACTCTCATGTATCTGGTTAGAATTGAGCGCAGAACCTCTAGATCACAAATCCGACGCTTTAACGTCTAGTTCATCGAAAACTTCCTCTCCGTTTCTCTATTTCTCTATCGATTTCCCAAGTTCTGTCCACCAACTTCGTGGGGGGGGAAAGAGAGTGTAATGGATAATTTTTGAGCATCTGTGTGAATCAAAGGTTTAATACATGAAAACATATAGCAAAAAGAGAAATTGTTCATAACGAGCAATTTCCTTTATTGTCACAATAATTTCATTAAATACGTGTACCTATATGACGAAAGTTGTCTTTAGATGGCAATGTGGTTATAAACTGATGATTTCTTTATAACAATGCTGAATTCCATATTGTGGATCATATCATGAGCTCTGTTGCTCACTTTTATCTTGTGCTAGTTATAATCATTATTTTGAGCCATGACCTGGAGATAGGGCGTGATGCATCGTGTCGTGTCAGTTAACATACAATTATGGATCCATAGAATCTATTTTGTCTAACAACCGACTAAATCATGAGGTAGACTGGTCGTTTAACATCCATAAAATTTAATAAAAGCAAAAAGTTTCGACCCATGTCTGCTTCTTACTTTGAAGACCACCTTAGCAGGCGAATTTAAATTAGCACGTTTCGTACATATTAATTTCTAAACTTTCCAAAACGAGGTCTGATAAGTCTCTTTAACCCTTATCCTGCTGAATAAAAGAAATGGAATTTTCAAGCCGATAGTATAAGGCCAAAACGTTCCTGTTTCAAGGGAATTTTTAGAGGAAAGATATCTCCTCATCGGACAGTGTAGATCAAAGATCAGACTACACGTTCTGTGCAGTCTGATCTTGATCTACGGTGTCCGCAAAAGGTCAGTAAGTCGCGATAAGCAGCCTAAGGGTTAATACAGGACCAGTTTTCCTTTTCTTCTAGATAACACTTGAGACGTTGTTGTTAAAACTTGGAGTAAAGGAGGCCATCGACTTTCCAAGGATTCATCATCAGCTTATTCCTGACGAAGTCCGCATTACTGACAGGTTTCAACAGGTATCTACACCCCCAGTCCCTCCGAACTCATATCCTTGATTAGATAATTCAAAACAAAATAGCCTTCTTCTAGGTTAATCTAAATCCATCTATCTGAAAAATGTTAAACTATCAAGTTTCTTTTCGCTTGCAAAGAAAACTGATCGACGCTGCGGAAAAGGGGATTAAATGCATCTTAGTAATTTGCATTAAAAAAAGTCCAAGCGTAATACTGGTCCATCTTGCCTAAAAAACTGGCATGAATCGTAAGGGAGAACTGTCCTTTGGCATGCGGAAAAATACCAACAGCAAAATGTTTCGACCCATGTCACACTGCGCAGAATGGTAAATTTTCTGTATGTCAAACAACCAGTTAAGCTCCTGATTCTGTCAGTTTTTAGACAAAATGGAATTTATGGATCCATAATTATGTAATGACTTGCTTGGTATCATGGATCACGGAGATGCATTAAGCCCCCCTTTTGCCAGAGCACGGCTCAATTATTGTAAAGTGCAAAAGTGAATAATATTCTCGCTGTATATCAACAGGCTCTACAGGATGGGCTTGAAGAACGAGGACACAAGTTTACAGTTTTGAGTCCCGGGTCTGCAGTTCAAGCCGTTCTACAGAAAGAACAGGGACAAATATTTGCCAACTGTGACCACAGTAAATATGGGGTTCCGGATGGTGTATAACCGATAGTGGATCTAGCAGACATTTAAGTACTGTCATAAAAATAGCAGTAACTGCTCGTTCAAATATTTCGGAAAATAAAATATTCAAGAAAGGCTAACAAACAATTTAATGCCAACACATCTGAAATATTTATCACAAAACTATCTTTCTTTTCGACGAAATGTAAACATCATGATTTTATTTTTATCTTGCACTCGTTTGAGATAAACAAATAAATACAGTCCCGTCATTTGTCAAAGCTCTGTTACAATACGCCTTATTTCTAAAACATATTTGACATAGATTTTCCTGACAATGCAAATGTCAAAACTGATGATCGTGAGAAAGCTACGCATCTTATTTCTTTTCGTCAAAATAGAAGCGTTATTATTTTGAATTATTTTCGTTTGGGACGTTGACACCTGTCAAAAAAGCGAATGAGACTCATTCATATAAATTTCGATACTCATGTTTTTTTTTTTTTCACGCCATACTAATTTATTGTTATAATCTGTAACTTTTGACACTGTAAATGCTAGACAAGAATTTAATATTTGCTAAAATTAAGGCAAAATTGAAGAAACTCGTCGCGAAAACATAATTATTTTGAGATCGCGAAAGGCTTACTTACTAACATTTTTAGACCCTTTTGATAACATTCCAGCTCAAATACCAACTCATGTCAAATCACACAAACACATATATATATATAAACAATAACGGCTATATTCGACCTAGGTTTGAGTTATATATGGGTTTATACACTCTTATACTCTTTCTTTCTCATAAATTTAAACATTTACGATGACTTTTGTTCATATTAAAGACATATAGATTGCCCCCCCCCTTCTTTTTTTTTCATAGACGAACATATTATGTACACTTAGTTCCAAAATGTGTATCTTACCCGTGATTTACGGGGATTTATCCATTAATTGATTTTTATAGTTACTGCTGTTATAACCGTTAGATTGCTCAGCGCGACTCAAAGACCTTTAGCGGACAGTGTAGATCAAGATCAGACTGCACAGCTCCTGCAGTCTGATCTTTGATCTACACTGTCCGATAAGGAGATATTTGTCACCAAATAATAATTTTGAAATAGCAACATTTTGGCTTTTACTATCGGCTTGAAAGTTTCATTTAACTTCTTTAGCAAGCCAAGTGTTAATATCATGACTAGTGATGATATCAATTTTACAGTGACGATATCATTTTGCTGACACTAATTTTTGATAGGATTATGTAATTTTCTCTGATCTTTACTTTTGTTTTTTTGGTAAGTGAATAAAAAGTATTTACAACAACATCGCCCATTTACTTTTGCTCAGACACTTTTCATATAAAAATCCTCTTTTGGTTGTTAGGTAGTTAAACAACTAGCTTTTCGAATAAATGTTTCAACCGACTGACCACCCATTCTTGTGACAAGTTTACAGTATTTCTAGAATGCAGTTTTTTGTACGGTACATCCATACCGTGCTGAATTTCGCACACTGGCTATTTTCCATTTTAACAACGTCGAGAGAATGAGTCGGGACGGGTAACTCAGTGGTTAGAGTATCTGACCGTGGTTGCGGGTTCGATACAAGGTTGAAGCAAACTTTCTTACAGGAAATTGTTCGCCTTTCACCACTGATGCATGTGAAAAAAGTAGTCAGTGTCTTGGAAAGAAAGTTGTGTCAGTGCTGGTGGGAGAAAGCCAGAAAATGCATGCACAGGTGCACTGACCGCAGTGCTGTGACCTGAGCTTTTAAACGGCGTTAAATTCCGTACAAAAAATCAAAACAATGAACAGCAAAGAGAGGAAAATGAATCCTGATGCATGTGAAATGAACCGAGCGACACCGCTAAGTTCAAGCCCTCTACGTTACTGACTGAGCTACCGTGTTCGACTTTTGTGGCTTTAAATCCTGTAACAATCCTGTGTTTAACGACCATGAGGAGTCGATTGATTGATTGATTGTACGGTATTTAAAGCCGTTTTCAACATTATCTCAGTTATGTCGCGGCGGCCAGTGCGACTGTCCATGCTTTCCTTTCTGTTACCAGTATTTCGCATGATATTCCTCCGAAGCCAACGGCTGCTTTCCCACATAACAATCGTCAAAATAATGATCATCAGTGAGAGAGGAATGAATCTTTTCGCAATGACTACTATCAATCCTCGCAAAGAAATTGGCCGAGCTACGGATTCTAACCTCCGAGCACCCTGTTCTCAAATCTTGCGGTTGCGTTACCGGGACTTGGCACGAGCATAAGGGAAAATAAACATTGTACAATGGTACAGCATTTTCTTCTACCTACACTATCTTTTGTCCTTTTAAAGTCAAATCCCATTATATGAGCAAGATTTGATTTGTTATCTGAAAATGCTTTCAGGGCAGTCAGGTCTCAATTTTTGTGATTTCGTATCGAGTGAAGAGCGAAGATGATGCATCTCTACAAGAATACTACAAGTCCTAAACTTTTTCTGCGACTCAGTGCAAGGTCAAGTGATCTCTCTAGTTACATGTGCTTCGTTCACTCTAAGGCTGCCGCGCACGATTTAATGACATTTGCTGACAGTGTCGATCAGAACGTGCGGTCTGATCCTGGATCTACATTGTCCGATGGGGAGATTTTTCCTCTGAGAGAATAGCCTTTGCAATTTCAAAATATCGGTTTTTAATATCGGTTTGAAATTTTCTTTTCACTTTTTTAGCAGGTTAAGGATTAACAGTGCAGTGATCCGGATTACCGAGTCATTGTTTAACTCTTTACCAAACCACAAAATTTTAGACTTGTCCAAATTGAAACCATTTGTAGACGACAAAATAAATGTTACTCAAAGATTGAAATTTGTTTTGGAAAGGTTAGAAAACATTGTGGGAAAAGGAGAAAATGCTGGTTACCAGCATTTTCTCCTTTTCCCACAATGTTTTCAAAAGGCTTCTTCTTGAGCGTCGTTAAAACCCGTGATTGTGTGGTAAACAGTTAAACGTTTTGAAGCAATAGTTCTGTATTTCAAAGAGCATATTTCCATGCTTGTTGACCATCAGTACTTACATTTCTGTGTTTAGTATTCATTGCCTTGTTGAATGCTTTTCCGAGAGACGCACACTGTTCCTTGTTGTACGCCAAAAGGGACGCATAAATACTGTGTACCTGGTCGTCTTTCCGTCCGTCTTTTTCTGCGCCTGTCCGTTCATCTGTTAGTAATTTTATGCCGGCTCCATACCTCTTGAACCCCCCTGTCTGAGTTTTCTCGAGGCAAGTGCCAATCAATATTCTTTAACCAGAAGGTTGCTACGTAAATGTAATGAAAATTTTTAGCAAAAACAAATAGAGAAAAATTGAGGTTTTTTTCTGTTGGAAAATCATACTGTACTGGTTTCGAGCTTTGTCTACACAGTAGGAAAATGTACCTTACATTGCCCAAGTAACATGCAAAGGGTAAAAACATAAAGCAACTAAAAGAAAATCAACGAAGCATAAACATAGCGACGCATTAAACTCTTTTCCAAACGCCGAATTTTGGACTCTCTCAAACTGAAAGCCTCTGCAGACAACTAATTAGCACTTCGTGCAAATGAGCTTAACTTCACTGATAGGGTAGAAAGCATTCTGGAAAAAGGAGAAAATGCTGTTTACCAGCATTTTCTCCTTTTTCCACAATGATTTCATAAGCGTGTGTCATCGGGGTCGTTTTCACTCAGGGTCGTTTGGTAAAGGGTTAAAAGATGACAAGCTGCATAGTGTATAGTAGTAATGCATATCCTTTATGTTGGACAGTCCTTATAATTTATCCGTCTAGATCTTAAAACTAGGATTTACTAGGATAGATACAAAAAGTTGTAAGTAAAGTTTTATCATATTTTCGCGTACGACATATGTATTGGTTGACAAAATTTAACTAAGATATCTGGATATTCCGTGAAACCGACTCAGTAAAATTTGTTTTCAAAATCATGTTCTGGCAAAAGGGGGATTAATGCATCTCCGTGATGCATTCTACCAATCAAACCATCAGATAATATGGATCCATGAAAGCGACTTTTTTTATTAATCGACTTTATCATGAGGTAGACTGGTCCTTTGACATACAGAAAATTGACCAATAGGGAAAAAAGTTTCGGCCCGGGTCATCCAGGGCGGACTGCGAAGGCTGACCTAGTCGATACTTTTTGCCATTTTTTCACAGAGCATTGCTCATTTTTAAATTTATAGTGATAGGTGCAGCAAATATTGACACTAACTGTTTTAAATAAAGAGAGCCCTATATTGATTCCCCCTCTCTCTCTATCCCCCTCTCTCTTTCTCATTCTCTCTCTCTCCTACTTTTTCTTCTTCTTCTTCTTCTTCTTCTTGTACCCATCTGGTACTCACCCGGCTCACTCTACCGCTGTTGCTTTTCGTCTGCTCTCTCTCTCTCAGAAGAGACAAACAGACAGAGACACAGAGAGAGAGAGGGTGAGAGGGAGCGAGAGAGTGAGAGAGAGACAGAGAGACAGGGAAAGAGAAGATAGACGGATAGACCATGCCAGTTATATGTAGTTTATTCACATGTTGGATTGGGTCGCTCGGTTTTAAAACAAATATTTTCTTTTATAAAACACGTATCATCAAGCAATCGACGACAAATGTATTTTAGATAAACTCTAAAAAAGCTGAACAAGGCAACTAGTGGTTCTATAGGCAATTCAGATTAAGATCTGATGGCACAGAACGTGTAGTCTGATCTTTGATCAAGGTTGTCCGATACAGTGGGCGGCACGCTCTTTACAAGTGCGTTTAGACAAGTTTTATATGAGCCATGCTATGTGAAAAGGAGGCTTCATGCATCTGCGAAAATTATCGACTCAGGTCCGCAGGCTGACCTGGGCCGAAACTTTTCGCTATCGGTCAATTTTCTGTATGTCAAAGGACCAGTCTACCTAATGATTAACCCTTTCCCAAACAAGCCCTGGTGTTCACGTGTCTGCAGTACAAGTCTTTTGAAAACACTGTGGGAAAAGGAGAAATTGCTCGTAACGAGCAATTTCTCCTTTTCCCACAGTGTTTTCTACCCTTTTGGAGAACTTTCTGCCATTTTCATCAAATTCAAAATTGTCGTCTGCAAACTCTTTCAATTTGGACCTGTCTAAATTTTATCGTTTGGGAAAGAGTTTAAGACAGTTTTTAGACAGAATTAACTTTACGGACCCTAGCTATGTGATGTCTTGCTTGGTTTGATGCATCGCGGAGATGCATTAAGACCCTTTTTGCCAGAGCATGGCTCATTAATATATTCAAAACGACAGCACTTGTTATATGAGACCGTTTAAACTTTAGCACTTGTTCTTTCCCATTAGACTCACAGTTATATTCAATCTATACACCTGTGAATTTAAGTAATGCAATAATTATGATTGTTAAAACATTGGACATATAATTACTATCATTTTTTCCATCCTTTTAAAGATGATACATGTTTAGTTCGTAAACAGCCTGTTTTCAAGCAATATTGTAATTTCCTTTACGTTTACCTGTGTTGAAATGACAAGGGATAGGTAGGCGTGTTTTTTTTTTAATCCAATAGGATATGCAATCCCTACAAATTTTTACCCTTTCATCCACGTGTAGCCATAACTTGCCCGGTCATCGCTGAAAACATTGTAACAAGTAGAGAAACTGCTCGTGACGAAAAAGTCCTCCATTTTTCACTGGGTTTTCTAACTTTAACCTTATTCAGAATCTGATTTTTAAGTGTATTTTTTATATTATTGCAAGTTTCTCTACACAGAGTAAAAACCCTGCGGTTTGAGTTTAGGTGTTAGACAGGTTTTACAGCACAAGGCAGTTTTCATAATCCGATGAAACAGGTGTCATTTTAACTGTTCAACAGACGCCAAAATTTTACACATGTCCATATTGAGAGTATTTGAGTCATGCTCTGTGAAAAGGGCGTTTAACGCAGTCCGCGCAGGCTGACCTATATCGATACTTTTTGCTACTTGTAAATTTTCTAAATGTCTAAGGGTCGCTCGGTTTTAAAACAAAAATTTTCTTTAATAAAACACGTATCAGCAGGAGTCAGTCTGTTCTTAGACAAAATTGATTTTATGGACCCATGATTATGTTATAACGTGCTCGGTAGAATGCGTCATGGAGATGCACTAAACCCCCTTTTGCCAGAGCGTGGCCCATTCGGACCGTTTGATATAGGATTATTGCATTCTAAATGTATTTTTTCTGTTTCAGTAAAGGCTTGCTTTCGATTCAAAAGAACGAGCTTAATGTCAAAGTAAGTAACATCATCATCATCATCGTCATCATCATCATCTTCATCATCATTTTGACAACTTTCTCGACAACTTTAAGGGCTCGTAACTGACCTGTATTAACACCATTGTGGCAAGAAGAAGAATTTCTAATAAGAAGCAATGTCTTCTTTTGCCTATTTATTTTCTTCAAATATTTTTATGTCTGTTATTTGTACTAGTTTTTGGTTGAGTGTAAGAATAGCGAGTGCGAAGCCTTGTGATTGATGTATGGTGTATTTCAGCATATCGAAAAGTAGAGCATGGACCATCGCCACGATTCTTGTGGTCGCGTGTTTAGTTGCCATTGGTTTGGGTTTAGGTCTTGGACTGCGGAACAAATCTAAAGACGGCGAGACCAACGATCAACAGAAGGAAGTAACAGCTTGCCCTGCACCCCCGTCGTCATCTCGGCTGACACCTGACTCACCAATATATTCTCCACCCACAGATTCAGTTGAAGGTTTTTATAGATTTGGAGCTGTGGCTTCCGACTCACCACCATGTTCTGCCATTGGGACGTAAGTCAGATAACAAGCTACAAAACCTTTTTTATTTAGATAATGGAGGTCATTGGCCAAACAAAGGCTCTATAGCGGCCAAAAGTAGAGAATGGTGATAGTAAAATGCAATTTAGTTTGAATCATACCATTTAAAAGTGTGGGAAGTATTGTGAAGATGACAATCTGTAATTGTCTGGTCAGTTCCAATGTTAGTCAATGGCACGAATATGAATTTTAAAACTAGGTAGAAAGGTCACGCTATTTTTTTTTAACATTTTTACCTGGCTTTAAAATTCATTTTCTTGCCAGTGACTAAGACTTGGACCAACCGTACAATAACAGTTTATCATCTTCTCATGCCATTCCATTCTTTTAACTCTTTACCAAACAACAAAATTTTAGACCAGTCCAAATTGAAAGCATTTGCACACGACAAAATAAATGTGACTGAAAAATTGAAATTTGTTTTAGGAAGGGTAGAAAACATTGTTGGAAAAGGAGAAAATGCTGGTTACCAGCATTTTCTCCTTTTCCCACAATTTTTCAGATGGCTTCTTTCTCAGGGTCGTTAAAAGTCGGGATTGTGTGGTAAAGGGTTAAATAGAATGATATGAATTTAAAATGTAGATGCATTCTAACACCCCATTATTCACTTTTGGTTGCTACTGTGAATATAGTATATGAACTATATTATTAGAGTCGTGGACTAACACTAGGTATTTATTACCACCAGCAAGTGGCAACAAAGAATAAACGAGAAAACCTTGACAAACACAGCAAAGTCACCTAGCTAGGACACGTAATGAAGACACGCAGACTGAGCATCCCAGATTTCAATATATATATGAGCCATGCTTTGTGAAAAAGGGGCTTAATGCATCTGCGAAACGTATTGGCCCAGGTCAGGCTGCGCAGTCCGAAACTTTTCGCTATTGGTCAATTTCCTGTATGTCTAGGGACCATTCTACCTCATGATTAAGTCCCCCCCCCCCCCCCTTTTTTTAAAGTGGATATTATGGATCCATAACTATGTGATGACTTGCTTGTTATAATGAATAACGGAGATGCATGAAGCCCCCTTTTGCCAGAGTATGGATCATGTGCTTCTCTCTCAGCCGGTTTACCCACACAAGCACCCATCACTTTGACTAACTTATCTCACTTGCATTCGTTAAAGGGAGATAATTATGCTAGTCATAGCGCATTCACACTTTTATAAACTACAAGATTTAAGAATTGTCCCAATTGAAAGCAGTTGCAGATGCCAAAATCAATGTGAATCAAAATTTTGAAATTCATTTTGGAAAGGATAGTAAGACATTGTGGGAAAAAATGGAGAAAATGTATCATTTCTTTCTCCTACAAATGTTTTAAAAAGCTTTCTTTTCCAGCGTTGTTAAAAGTCGGCACTGTGTGGTAATGAGTTTATGCACAATAGTCACATTAGTTTGATACATTACGATTCTGATTCAATCAAAGAATAATAATTGCACCAGACGTTTTTTTGTGTATTGTTCAGATGATTCCTTAACACTTGACCTGCTAAATAAGTGAAATGAAACTTTCCAGCCGATAGCAAGAAGCTAAATTTTGCTATTTCATAGGTACTTTTGTGGAAAAATATCTCCATGTCGGACAGTGTAGATCTAAGATCAGATTGCAAGTTCTGTGCAGTCTAACCTTAATCATAAGACACTTGAGTTGCGCTTAGCAGCCTTGGGGTTGAAAGGATTTTCATCACACAGGCTTGACTAAACAGGTGGGCGGCATAGATTAAAGATCAGACTGCACATTCTGTGCAGTCTGGTGTTTATCTATGCAGTCAGTAAGAGGCTCCCTTTTTTCCCGAATGGCGTTGACAGGATTAACTGTAATCTACTGCCAATGAATTCTGTATTTCAGTGAAATTATGATACGCCATGGTGGATCAGCCATCGATGCCGCCATAGCTGCTCTGGTTTGTGCCGGTGTTTACAATCCTCAATCATGTGGTATAGGTGGAGGATTTATGATGACGTATTATAAACGGTAAGTCGTTAGTAGATTCATACACCTCTCGTACAAAAAGCTTGTTGGAATTGGGTTGTCTAGATATTGTCGCCAGGTAAGTAGCTGCCTGTACAGAAAAACGCAGTTGTGTACACTTTTCAAAGAGAAAAAAGACAAAGTTGCCAAATACCATCACTAGAAGCCACTAAATAGCTTCTATAAATCAAAAATTTTCTGGGGGGAGACCCTTACCTATGAAATCCCCCTCCCCTCTTTCGGCACTTCGCACCTCGGGTAGTACTTTTGGTATTACTTTTGCGTACACTTTATTTTGGACTAGCTACGCCCTGCAGTACCTTTCACCAATTTGCGTAGATTCACGCAATTTTGGGGGGATTCTATATACACACATACGATTCCTGCTTTACCCAACTGTATGAGCTGGGGTGAAGTTATGCAGTTTAGTTAAACTTGTTTTCAGATTCGATGCTTGCTTACCTATACTGCGTACGCAAATTCATTGCGTAAGCCGAATATTGAAAGACAGCCCAGGTCACTGCGTATAGGTAGAGAAAGCCTAAGTGAGAGGAGAAAGGGGAACTTACATCTTCCTCATAGATGTTGTGGTGGTAATTCTTTTTATCGGATTTTCATAACTTTGATTAGCCCTTGATTAACTTATAATCGGATACTTGTGTAGAGAAAATAAGGCATAAGGCTCTGTCAGTACTAAGTGGATTTAAAACTGTGTACTCTAAATGTTTTGCTTTCGATTAAAGCAATTAAAGAAAAAAATGGGAAGACGCCAAAATAGTGGGGGCTCAATGCATCTGCAAAAGGTACAGACTCATGTCAGCCTGCGCAGTCGAAACTTTTGCTATTGATCAATTTTCTGCATGTCCAATGACTATTCTACCTCATGATTTAGTCGGTTGTTGGACAAAATGGATTTTATGGATCCACAATTATAACTCACATATATGAGCCATGCTCTGGCAAAAGGAGGTTTAATGCATCTCTGTGATGTATCATACCGAGCAAGTCATCACATAATCATAGATAAACCCATTTTGGATAAACACGGATTGAATCATCAGGTAGAACAGTCGTTGACATGAAGAAAAGTGACTGATATAAAAAAAAAGTTTCAGTCCAGTTTCAGTTTCAGCCTCTGTGGACTGCACAGGCTGACCTTGGCCGATACTTTTTTCCAGATGCAATAATTCCCTTTTTTAAAGAGCATGGATCCAATTGTTTCATTTATATTTGTTTCAAGAGAAACAATGTCGAGTCACGTGATCATGGCTAGAGAAATGGCTCCAATGGCGTCCACAGAAAACATGTACAAACAAGAAGGATGGAGTTCTTTAGAGGGTAAGTTGAACAGATAGAAGAAATATTCATTTCTATTGCTGTCAAACAGCCTAAAAAGTCTCCTTGAATACTGTACCGTTTTTTTCCAAGCAATTAACTTTGTTTCCCTAAAACTGAAAATACTTATGTCCCGGACACATAACTGTCACAACACATCCGAACTAATTTGATAGATTGATTGATTGATTGTATGGTGTTTAACGCCGTTTTCAACATTATTTCAGTTATATCACGGCGGCCAGTGCACCTATCCATGCTTTCCTGCATGGAGTTTCATTTACCAGTACTCCGCACAATATTCTTTCCAAGCCGCTGGCTGCTTTCCCACATAACCATCGTCGAAACAATGGTAAGCGGTGAGAGAGGAATGAATCCTGTCGCGATGACTATCATCAATCCTCTGATAGAAATTGGCCGAGCCGGGGATCGAACCAGCGACCTCCTGTTCTCAAGTCCTAATTTGATAAACGTTAATCATTTTCACCGTACCTGTACATATAGTGCGAAATAAAAGGCCAGAGTCCGTATTCACCAGTCTTAAACCTTAAGCTGCTAAGAGCGACTCTAGGACCTTCTGCGGATAGCGTAGATCAAGATCAGGATCAGGATACAAAGAACGTGCAGTCTGATCTTGGGTGTACACTGTCCGATAAGGAGATATTTTCCCTAAAAAATACCTTTGAAATAGCAAAAGCTGGGTTTTTACTATCGGCTTGAAAGTTTCATTTCACTAATTTAGCAGGTTTAGGATTAATTGCAGTCTTATCCTTATCCCAAGAATTTCATGCTAACGCAATTTGCGACTGACAAAACAAAATGTTTATACTGAACAGAATGTGCGGTCTGATCTTTGATCTATACCCCGTTCTCAAATACCACTTTTCTCCTCTAAGACACTTAAAGGATAAATACAACTTCACTTCATTCTCAACCGAGACCGTTGTTGAATGCTTCCTATTATAGGAAAATTCAAATTAACTTTAACGAGAAGGTAGATAAGGGCCCGTATTCACCAACCATTCTTAAGAACGTTCTTAGTCTTATTCTCCGGAATTTTCTAAATTTGAAAGTAACACAACTTCTGATTGGCTAAACCATTTGGTTTAGCCAATCAGAAGTTGCGTTACACTCAAATTTAGAAAATCTTGGAGATTTAGACCAAGAACGTTCTTAAGAATGGTTGGTGAATACGGACCCTGGTGTATTATATAAATGATTCGTGCTCTGGTGAAAGGACGTTTAATGCATCACCGTAATGCAGTATACCAAGCAAGTCGTCGTATAATTATGGATCCATAAAAATCCATTTTACCTAACAATCGACCAAATTATGAGGTACACTGGTCCTTTGGCATTCAGAAAATTAACGAAAAGCAAAATGTTTCGGCTAAGGTCACCCTGCGCAGACTGCGCAGACTGACCTGGATCGATACTTTTTGCAGATGCTCTATAGAGAGCATGGCTCAAATTATATCGAAAGTTTGCGCTGAGCTGAGCACAAGCACTTACTCTGAACATGGTCTGTCTGCATCTGCAGGTGCCAAAGCTGTAGCCGTGCCTGGCGAGGTGAAAGGTTTGTACGAGGCTTGGAAACTAGGCGGAAAGTTACCATGGAAAGATTTGTTTCGGCCATCAATCAAAATGTGCATGGACGGGTTTACTATTGGGCCACTATTGGAACATGATATTGAATTAAATAAGGAATATTATGACAACCATCCTGAACTAAAGTACGTGGGCGCTATTCGCCAACCATTCGAAATTACATCCTCGGTTTTATTCTATATTTAGAAAGTAACGCAAAACCATTTAGGCAGTCATGAATTGTGCAACTTTGCCATCAAGACATTTTTGTGGCATTTGTCGAAGACAATACCACCACGAGTTTAATACGGCATTTTGAAAATCATGCATCGTAGGTTGTGCAAAACCAAAGGAAGTAAACTCAATCAAACTCAATTTTTCTAAGACAAATAAGTGTTTCGATGGCACTAAATATATAATTAACAACGGCGTATAAAATAAACTGGATTAGGCTATCGATGATGGGAATACTTCTTTTTTTTTTATTGAAAAAATATATAACCGCTATGGCCTTCTATTGGCGCAATGATACACACAATCTATGTCTCTTGACCGTGTTCGTCCCAAAACCATTTCGTCCATGGGCCTGTTCGTCCCTTAGCTTATTCGTCCGGGCTTGTTCGTCCCACATTATTCTTTCCTTATTTTTCAAATTATTAATTCCACACAATGGCTCACTTGACAAATGCCACACCAGTGCTTTCAATGCTTTGACTGAGGATTAGATAAAGAATGTCACTAGAATGGTTGGTGAATACTGGTCCGTGTGTAAGTTATTCAGTGCTTGTAGGGAATCTATACATTTAACTCTTTACCAGACGACATAATCCTAGACTCGTTCATTGTTAAAGCTTTTGTAGACGACTTATTATATGTGATCCAAAAGATTGGATTTGTCGTTGAAAGGATAGAAAACACTGTAGGAAAAATAGAAAATGCTGGTTATCATTTGGTTTAGTTTTAATAATGTATTCTTTCTTTCTTTCTTTCTTTCTATAGGTAAGACTAAAAGGGCAAATGACTACCCCTCCCTTGCTTTATAAGCATCCTCTCCCACTATTAGTTCGACCCTGATTGTGTTAGTTTTCCATACTTTACCATTAGAATTATCAGACTTCTGCTACATACTTGTTTTAAGAGATAATGAGTCCAGTGTTTACTCATCATTAACTTTCTTTGTTTTCCTAGACTGTTGGTGACCAACCCAACTACAAACGAACTATACAAAAGAGGCGACCATATTAAACTTCCAAAATTAGGCGCAACACTAGAAAGAATAGCAGACGACCCCATGTCTTTCTACAACGGAAGTCTAGCAGAAGACATTGTAAAAGATCTGAATGATACAGGTAACTGAGGAAATTTTGGTCTCATCCTGAACTTTTCCCAACCAACTGATGTCACCTTTTCTCGAACCATTATGGTTTGGGACAAGTTTAAGGATTAGATCATGATACAACAGTAAGACAAAACATGTTCTATTTGAGACTTACATGTAGCAGTAACCTCAATAATCTCTTTATCAGAATACAAAATTTTAGATTTGTCAATGCATTTTGCAGACAGCATTAACCCTTTACCAGACAACAAAATCTTAGCTTTGCCCAAATTGAAAGCATTTGCAGACGTCAATTTAAATGTGGCTAAAATGGTGCAATTTTTCTTGGATAGGGTAGAAAACATTGTGGGAAAAGGACAATATGGTGGTTATCAGCATTTTCTCCTTTTCCCACAATGTTTTTCAAAAGGCTTCTTTCCCAGTGTCATTAAAAAGCAACTTTTTAAAGGGTTAAAAGTGTCTTCTTAAATGTTTGGATTTGTATTTAAAAAGATAGGAAGCGTTGTAGAAAAAGTTGAAAATGCTGTTTTATCAACATGAATTTTTCTCCTGTTTTCCAAAGCCCTCCTTTTCAGGGTTGTTAAACCACGGAAATGTTTGGTAAAGAGTCAGGCAACCATAATCTAAAAGTTCTCGAAAACGAGTGGTGAAAGTAATAGTATATGTGTGTGACGGCCTGTTTGGTACATGTAACTGAACAGTGACCAATGTCAGCCTGCGCAGCCTGCGAAGGAATACCCGAGTCGAAACCTTTTGCAGATGATAAATGAGTCATGCTTTGGCAAAAAGGGGCTTAATGCATCTCCGTGATACATTATACCAAACAAGTCATTACATAATTGTCTAACTTGATCAGACAGGTTTAACTGCAATTTACCCGTGTAATGTTACTTGTACGAGGACAGCAAATCAGATGGCTTACATTGAATCTTAGGAACCATATTTTAAATGAATAGTACCGATAAATGAATACAAGTATAAACATCTCTTGTTGCGTATATCAACGTTCCAAGTGGAAACATAAGATAGAATCTGAATATATAGAGATCTATCAGACATCGGTTTTCCCCCTCTCCGCATAACACTCTCGCCATAATGATATTATCCTAACAAATATCCTCTCCAAAGAAATAAGTGAAAATCTAGTTTTAATTATGTGCTAAGAATTGCACGTTATAATGATATTATCCGAACAAAGATAAAATTTCTGCTGGAAGAAATAAGTGAAAATCTAGTTTTAATTATGTATAAGAATTGCACATTATAATGATATCATCCGAACAAATATCAAAATTGTCCCAGGAAAAATAAGTAAAAATCTACTTTTACGTACTTAGTACACTATGAACATTAGGCAAATCCAGGTCTTGACATCTCACAAGGTGGTTTTCTCTATTCCAGGAGTTATTGACAAAATCTGAAGACTCAGCCCCCTAACGTCTTCCGCGTAACATTTACGTCCTTTTTTTGTCACACAGAAAAACAAAACAAAAAATTAAGTTTTCAACAGGTTTAACAATTACCGTGTACTAAGAACAAAAAGCAAGTTCAAGGCCAACTTGTGATACTGTGTATTTATATATTTCAGGAGGCATTATTACAGCTGAAGACCTAGAGATGTATCAAGCAGTGGTAAAAGATGCTCTAACAATCAATATAAGTAGCGGCTATACAGTAATGTCTGCACCGCCGCCCTCTAGTGGTGGAGTCGTGTTGTTAATTCTTAATATACTGGACGGTAAGTAACATTTACAAACATGTATCACAGCTGCTAGTCAGGCTGACGCATCATACTTATCTCGAGAAGATCGTCTCCTCCGATGACTTTTTCGGCATAAGTGAATGCGCTAGCTTTTGACCTACTTTTTGGTACTAATAAAAAATGAATAAATAGAAATTTATGATTGGTAAAAAATGTGGACAAGTTTATTTTAGGGGCCCTTGCCAATGATAGCAGGTTTAAGCCGTCTATCTTTTTTAACGACATTTCTTGTTACGTCCTGCAGAAGACAATTTTTCAAAAGCAGGTTTACAGCAGACCACCTTGAAAACATCTTTGTGAAAAGAGAAAAAAGATTAGCATACATTAAGGTACTGTAAGACACAGTAGTTGAATCATTAGGGCAAAAAGGGGAAATTGCATGTAACGAGCATATTTTTCTTTTGATTTAAAGTAACGGCCAAAAGTAAACAAAGCGGTTGTTAAAATGCATTTAAATTTACACCACACCATTTAAAAGTAGTAAAGATGACAAACTCTTATTGTACGTTCGCTTGCAGAGAAATTAAATTCAAAACTAGGTTAAAAGTTGCCAGGTCACTGTATCTTTTGTTTACTTTTTGCCTGATATTAAAATACATTTTCTGCCGGTGACTGACATTTAGAAAGACCACAGAATAACAGATTGTCATCTTGACAATATTTTCCATACTTTTAAATGGTATGATTTAAATTTGAATGTATGGTACCACCTGCATTGTTATTTTGGCCGCTATTAGGCCTTTAAACTTTCATTTCAAAGACGAAAACAGTTTCCTACATGATGTACTCTATCTGTATTTCAGGATACAATTTCAATGAAAGTAGTATTTCTAGTGTGTCAAATACAATCGAAACGTACCACAAAGTTATAGAAGCTTTCAAGCACGGATTTTCCGTCCGAACCCAGTTTGGTGACCCGGATGTTGAGAGCCAGGACTTCAAAAATAATCTTGACGAAGTAAGGTTCCTGTTCACTTAACTCTGTACCAAACGACAAAATTTTGGACTTTGCCGATTACAAAGCATTTAGAGACGACTAATTAAATCTCGCTCAGTTCGTGGAAATTGTCTATGAAAGAGAGAAAATGGGAAGAGGGGAAAATGCTGGTTACCAGCATTTTCTCCTTTTACCACAATGTTTAGAATGTTTGCAAGAAAGTAACAGACGAGTGAAATGAAAAATCGCCATCACGAGTGACAAATGTGCTTCAAAATTTCAGAGGTTAACATAGTGAAAAGATATTGAAGAATTTGAAGGTGTACAATGTGTCAAGATAGCTCGCTCAGGTTATCACAATTAATGTATGGTATTGTTTAGGTTATCACAGACCAATTTGACTGGGCGTAGTTTGTCACTTTAACGTTTTCAGCGCCAAGGCAAAAACAAGGGCTTTTGCGGAAGGCATAGATCAAGATAAGAATACACAGAACGTTCTGTCTGATCATGGATCTATACTGTCCGCTTGTTTCGTAAATCTTAAAAGATAAAAGAATTGTTCAGTGTTCCGTTGAACTACATTGTCTGTCGTCAAAAAAGATTCAGTTTATATATTTGGCGCCGAAAGGGTGAGACAAGAATGTAGAATATTAATTCATACAGGCATAGCAGTCGGTTTTCATGAGCCATGCTCTGGCAAAAGGGGACTTAATGCGTCTCCGTGATGCATTATACCAAGCAAGTCATCACATAATTATGGATCCATGAAATCCATTTAGTCTAACGATTGGCTGAATCTGGAGGAAGAGTAGCCTTTGAACATGCAGAAAATTGACCAATAGCAAAACGTTTCGACTCATGTCAGCCTGCGCGGATTGCGCAGGCTGACATAAGTCGAAACTTTTTGCGGATGCATTAAGCTCCCTTTGCACAGAGCATTGCTCATATTTATCTACGACATATTTAGCTTTCGGCGGGTTTAAGATTTTTTTTTCTGGGAAAGCATTATTAAGTGAGTCTTTTAACTCTATTACAGTTGCTGAGAAACATCACCTCTAATTCATTTGGAGCCGAGAAGCGAGGCCTAATAACGGAAACAACACATGAAACGTCTTTCTATGAACCCTTATTCAGCATGAACGGGGCCGATGCCGGAACAACACACCTGTCAGTTTTAGCACCTAACGGCGATGCTGTATCCGTGACCAGCACGATCAATATTTGGTAGTTTTTTTGACATTTGATTTATTTCCATAAGAATATCAAATCTTCTCTTACGGTATCAATGTCAGTGACTTAGAGTACAGGTCTGTCTACAACCTTCATTATGTTCCGATCGGCATCATTTGAGGCTAGGACATGTTTTTTTTTTATCAGTCGACTTGCCGGCCCATTTGAAAAACTACAAAATTTAAATGATTACAATAGTGTAACTGCATACTATGAAGGCCTTTACTTACAACGTTTCATGGCAACCCATTACCTCCTGAGAAATTTCTGGAAAACCCTAATGCTTTTGAGAGCGCTTGCTCGATACATAATAATCTTTATGACGTAAACGAGCCAGGTACATTAAATCTAATCTAATTTACTAGGCGCAATGAATAAACCATGAGGGCTATCGCCCTCGTGGTTTATTTATTGTGCCTTATAACTCACAACCGTGGTTTATTGAACGATAACCCACGATAGAAAGAAGATTATTTCTTAAACAACTGCAGTTTTAATGATCACAGTTTCAATATTCCCAGGTTTGGTTCCAAAATCGTCGGAAACAGAACTGGAATCGTTTTCAATGACGAAATGGACGATTTTTCCACACCAAATACCACAAACTTCTTCGGTATTCCTGCGTCAGAGGCGAATTTTATTAAACCGAGGAAACGTCCCTTGTCGTCCATGTCACCGACCATAGTGATCAATACTACTTCCGGAGATGTACGCTTGGTAGTCGGAGCATCCGGAGGGTCCCGAATCATCACATCGACAGCTTTCGTAAGTGTATTTTACGTGAAACAAAGAAGTCAGTCTTCTCTTACCACTGCATATAGTTTCGAAGATATCTATAAAGAAAAAAAGCCGGTGGCTTGGACGACATTATGCAAAGCAATGGCTAAAAAACTGAATCGAAACAGGAAAGAACTGATAGTCACTTTACGCGGCCTTGATATAACCGCAGTAAATTTGAAAGGGCGTGAACAAAAAATCTGTAATTTGAAAGATAACTTTGAGAGTTTTGTTGTTCAAACGTGCCTAAAAAGATGTCATTGAAATACCAGGAAAGCAGTCAGCAGCTTGGACAAAATGTTGTGCAAAGTACTGGTTAAAAAGATAATTTCCAGAAGAGCATGGATGGTTTCACTTGGATCCGCCACGATATAATTATCTTAAAAAAAAAAGTTGAAAAAAAAATTAATGCCAAACACAAAGATAGTATGTAGTTGCAAATTTTAACCTTTATTCCTTGTTCCAGATATTACTGAAGACTTTGTAGCTAAAACTTAGCATAAGGGATACCTTGGTTTTTCAGGAAAGCAGCCAGTGGCTTAGAAAGAAAGTTTTGCGAAGTACTGGGACGGGAATGCATAGGTAGGAACATTTGTCCATGTAATATAAGTGAAACAAATTGAAAGTTATTCAACATAAAACAAACACTCTGTATTTGCCATTTCCTTTTTCTAGATAACACTGGAGACGTTGTTGTTAAAACTTGGCGTAAAGGAGGCCATTGACTTTCCAAGGATTCATCATCAGCTTCTTCCAGACGAAGTCCGCATTACAGAAAGGTTTCAACAGGTATCTTAACCCTTTACCAAACAACCCCGTGTTTCAATGTCCCGGCGGAAGAAGGCTTTTGGAAAACATTGTGAGAAAAGAATAACATTCTGGAAATCAGCATTTTCTACTTTTTCCACAATGCTTTGTGCCCATTTCAAAAATGAATCCTACCATGTTTAGCCACAAATTATTTCAAAATGAAATTTAGTTTAATATTAGTTTTGACATTTGCAGTCTTCTATGCCAGTTAAGCAGTTCATATGGAAATAGCTGTTGTATTTACAAACAAATACGATTTTATGACCTTATGACATTATGGTTTTGATAACAGTGTTGGGAAATGAACAATTATTGCTTGAAAGGTTTGTAATCATTATGGGACAAGGAGCAATTCTTTGTATCACACAAATGCACTGTTTCTCCCAAAGATTTCGTCCCACAACTTAGCCCAAATCATTTCTTCGGTTTTTTTTTTTTTTATCGTTTACTCCTGCCTATTAAAAGCCCGCTAGCGGTCAAATATAAACAATGCCGGTAATACAATACATTTCAGTTCAAATCATGTATAAGTATGGAAATTGTTGTGAAGATGACAATCTGTTAATGTACGGTCGGTCCAAGTGTTAGTTGCTGGCAGAATAAATGAACTTTAAAACTAGGTTAAAAGTTGCCAGGTCGCTCTATCTTTTGTTTACTTTTTACCTGATTTTCTACAATTTTCTGCAAACAACTAACAACTGAACCGATCGCACAATAAACGATTATCATCTTCACAATCTTTTCTATACTATAAAAAAGCATAATTTAGATTTAAATTAACACTCGCATTGTTTACTTTTGGCCGCTATTAGGACTCTAAATTCTGCTAGTTAGTGGCACAGTAAGTTTAAAAAATCCTTTATTCGATACAGAAATCGGCTGTAAACTCGATCTGTTTCCATACTTAACAGGCTTTACGGGACGGGCTTGAAGAACGAGGACACAAGTTTACAGTTTTGAGTCCCGGGTCTGCAGTTCAAGCCGTTCTACAGAGAGAGCAGGGGCAAATGTTTGCCAACTGTGACCACAGTAAATATGGGGTTCCGGATGGTGTGTGATAGATAGAGGTTTATAAACGATGTAGTTTATTGTAAAAAAAAAATACCACCACTGGATTATCATTGCTCATCCGTACTAAGTGATAAATTTCATTTCCTCAAAGACTAATTAACTATTGGATAATGATGATTATAGGGATATATACATGTACTCGTATCTCTCATAACGCCTTTAGATATCAGCCCATGTAAAGAGTAAATGATACACAAGGGTCTGTGAAAACGGGGTTTTATGCATCTGCAAAAAGTATGGACACATGCATTCCGCGCAGGATGACCTGGGTCGATACCATTTGCTAATGCTGAATTTTCTGCGTGTCAAGGGATCATTCTATCTCATGATCCAGTCGATTTTTTACACAAAATGCGAAGACTTGCTTTATATAATGCATCACAAAGACGTGTTAAACCCGCTGTAGCAAGAGTGCCGCTCAAGTACAATACATCGGGTTCACCTGTCAGTAGAACCTACACAAGTATTTATGGTTGTTATAAACCAGTTTGTCGTTCTTTGAAAGCAGACTTGTTGAGACATTAAGTATCATTAGGACTTCCCTAAGATAAAGCATAAGTTCTAAGGCTTTATGAATTCATATGACATTATATGAGCCGTTTTGTAGGCTTCTATTGTGTATCGTTTCAGCCCTGATATTTGAAGTTTTTTTTTTTCTTTGTTGGATAACATTTTACAGTGGGCATGTAAGTGCGTCAGAAAGAATAATTACAACTAATATATAATTTTATGGCTCTCAGTAGCATCGAAATAGTGGCGAAGCTTACGTGTATAAAGCCTTCAGGTCTTTTCCCATGACATACATTGCTTGTGGAGTACCTTAACTTTATTAGTTGTTCGGTCAGGTGGCAGGGCACCTGGAACTTGTTCACGGCTGACCCCTGGCAGGGCACCTGAAAACTTGTTCACGGCTGTGGCAAATCATGTCGCTCGAGTCGCCGCCGGCGTGTTCAAGTAAAAGTTTCCTTGCTTTATGGTCTCGCGAATCGAGTACGCTTACGAAATCGAATTCCCTCTTGAATGCCCCAACACACTAAAACTGACACCATTGAAAATTGACGTCACTGAAAACTGTAAAACGTTCAGTTTTGTGCATGAAGTCACTGCGATCTATACATTCGACGTATTTTCATTTATACAAAGATTTAAACAACTTTCAGATAAATTACTATTCATTTTAGTAAACGATCATTAGTTGCTTCAAATGACCATTTATTTATTTTTTTAATGTTAAAAAGCATGACCTTTGACATATCATGATTTGTTTACATGTTTACGTTTTAACCCCGTGTATTTGTTTTAGAATGACATCAAACGATAATATATTAAACCATATTCATTTAGTTTCAAAATGATCTACTCTTTCCATTTTAATGACAACCATCAAGAGAGACTTGTAATAATATGATATGCTCGGTATTTGTCTTGTGGGTGACTCGTAGCGATCGACGCCGTCATCTTGCGTTTTGCGTTGAAGTAAGTCAAGTCTACGGGGCTTCCGACAGGGAAACTGCTTTTGCCTGGTGATTGCCAGTATACAGCAACATATTTTCGGAGCGTATTATCCAATCACATCGCGAGAAATTTCCTTGTAGTATAATAAATGATTAGATATACCTTTGAATGACCTCCAGAGGTACTGAAAATATTTATTTAGATCTACCTGAATTTACTCAAGCAGTATTTGTACCTACGTTTTTAAACGAGTTCGCATGACAGCTGTTACTTACGTAAGTAAACGATTTTACTTGACAAATTTGTAGTTCCATAAGTAAGCGAGTTCACATGACAGATTTGTACTTACGTAAGTAAACGAGTTCACGTGACAGATTTGTACTTACGTAAATAGACGAGTTTACATGACAGCTGTATATTACGTAAATAAACAAGTCATGGCACATGGCATATTTTACTAACATAAGTAAACTAGTTCAAATGACAGCTATGGACTTTCGTAAGTACACGAGTCCACATGACAAACGTGTACTACTACTTACGTCAGAAAACGAGTTCACCTGACAGTGTTGCAACCAGCAGGTCGACACAAAGAGCAAATGACCCAACCAAGACAAATACGGCAAATGCACCTAGCTTGAGCACTTAATGTAGACAAACAGTTTGAAACATCGGACATGTCAACAGAAGTGCTTCAGCGCCAGTTAATATATTTACACAAACACGCACATACTTTCTTTTACAAGCGCCACTTAACATAATATTTACACAAACACGCACATACTGTCTTTTACATTTATTATAGGGAGGTCATTATGTCAGCCATAACAAGGCACAAATAATTTAACTTACGTCAGTAAACTTACCTACGTAAGTAAATGTGAATGTAATTAGGACCCTGGAGTATGTCATTTCTTTATAATCAACCCTCAAAATTTACTCTCATATCTTACAGTGGAACATTCTTGTGTAATTCAAACACGATTCACTATTTTAGACCACGCCTGATAGAGATAAGGCTTGTCTCTTGTAAGATGTAGTAACGAAGTTCAAAATATGATTGCATTTCTTAATAAAATAATCTTTGAGGACAAATTAGGGCATACTGGCACCATTACTGTTCATTAACTCTTGACCCGTCTTTTAACGACCTTGTTGTAAAAAGCTTTTGAAAATATTTTTTGACAAAAAGAAACCAGTATTTCCTTTTCCCCACAACGTTTTCTTCCTTGACAGAGACAAATTTAATCATCTTAGAATATTTTGTCATGCTTTCAAAGTGGAAGAGTATACTGTTTTGCCGTTTTGTATAGAGTTAAACTGCTAACTTAAAGCTTAAAGCCCATAGAAATATTACCATTTTAAAGATCTTTGCGCCGGAGAAAATCACGCGGTATCGGACTCTATAGATCCAAGATCAGACGGTAAGTTCTGTGCAGTCTGATCTTATCATATGCTGTCCAAAAAAGTGCCTTGAGTTAAAGCTGATATGGGTAATAAGTCAGCAGCCTGACTTAACTCGTGTTTTTTTTTTTCAATTTTATAAAGAGACGTAAACCTCTATGCATATCAAATCAGTATATGATACCTTTTTTAAGGCATATTTTCTCTTATGTTCGAGTTTACAGATTTTCGGCGATACGATTTTGGAGGACAGTTTCCCATCTCTCCACGAAATGAAATAATAACTCGCCCGATAACTAACTCATAACACAATTTCATTTTTTGAATCACAGTGTCCTTGGATATGATTGCAGGTCTTTCTAGCTCTATATTTTCAATAATTTACCGTAGACGTGAATGTGTTTTAAAGTATTTTGGGTTGCTAACTTGTTGACATTTCTGCAGAAGCTTTTTCTTTTTCAGAAGATTTTTGAAAATATTGTGGCAGCAGCATAAATTGCAGACACGTAATTATATCTCAAACTGTAAATTAGTTTTTGTTATCTTTTTTTTCAGAGGAAAGTTTTCAGAATTAGTTTGTCGTAGATTTGTTTCTTGAGATACTGATTTAAGAATTGATTTAATCCTTTACAACACAATCACAAGTTTTAACGAGTCTGAAAAAGAATGCTTCTGAAAATATTTCTTTTTTCCCGCATGTTAACTGATTATGTGAAAAAAATGCTAGTATGTTAAATTGCAGAATTAGTTTAAACATATTTTATTCATCAATTAGTCACAAATATTTAAAGACAATTCAATAGAATAACAAAAAATAAATGACGAAATGGATCAGAACGAAAGCAAAGCTTATATGGTTCTTCTCCAAAATTCCAGGTACACAGTTACAGGTTGATATTAATGTATAACGTAGAAAAAAAGATAATAACGGTATTTGAGAAGCTATTGAGAGAAAACCGTGGGAATAAAATAGAACAGGAACATAAGCAGATTGATGTGGAGTGTTTAACTGGGGGAACAAAACTGGAGGTAAATTTTCACAAGCTATTGACATTCCTCCATGACCATCACAGATCAGTAGATACTGGATGCTATCAATAAAAGAACATGCAGTTACTTATTTAGATACAAGCATTTAGACTGAGTTTTGGAGGCAGGATGTTCACATCCAAAGAAAAAAAAAAGCCATAATTATTCTAAGTAAATCTTCTGCTTTGACTAATATAAGTATGAACTGCTGCAAATATTTTTTCATTATCAGGTTGATTGAGATCTTCATCACCATATAAAATGACTTGAAGAGTAACTCTTGTAATTGTACTTATATCATCTTTTAAACTAATTCTTAATTCTCGGTAAAATGGGCATTCAAAGAAGTAATGATGTGTTGATTCAACAGAGCCGCATCTACAAAGGGGCGACTGGACTATATTTTTCAAATACAAATGCTCATTAAGACAACTACACTTATTACGTAACCTAGCATGTATGATCTGAGTTTTTCTATCTCCAAAGAAATAAAGCTTGTTTGGGCTCGGTTTATCCAAGTTTAAGCGATATTTAAAAGCAGACAACGTTCCGGCATATTTCGTTTCATCTGATAAACAGTTCCAATCATTGATCACTGATGGCAAGAATGAATTTTTGTACAAAGTGGTTCTGCAAGTAATGGTTCGCAAGTCATTTGGTCTTCGAAGATTGTAAGATGATGATTCCCCAACTGTTTGAGGAACAAGAACATTTAGATAATTAGGAGATAGTCCGTTGAACATTTTATAAAAGAGAATCAGTTTGTGTTTTCGCCTCCTTTGGCTTAAAGTTTCCCATCCAGTTTCTTGGTATAAATCACGGATAGCAACTAGTTTTGTGCAGCCTGTTACTATGCGAGCCGCTTCATTTTGAACTTTATCCAGTTGATCTTTCAGGCCCTGAGAAAAATTGTCCCATACAACATCACCATATTCAAGGATAGGCCTGATAAATGAAAAGTAAATAATTTGAAGAGAAAGACGATCGAGACGCGTTTTTAGATGCCGCATGATTCCAATCCTTTTCCAGGCTTTTTCAATAGATTTACTAACATGAATGTCCCAAGAACCATCATTGGAGAGAAAGAATCCCAAATGTTTATGACTGGTAACAGGCGGTATTTCTATATTTGACATAAACAGACCTGGGTGATTAGGCTTGGAACGTTTACGAGAAATTACTA
Source organism: Tridacna gigas (assembly GCA_945859785.2). Lineage (NCBI taxonomy): Eukaryota > Metazoa > Mollusca > Bivalvia > Cardiida > Cardiidae > Tridacna > Tridacna gigas. The sequence continues at coordinate 28,932,833 of OX244042.2, read as the reverse complement.
AAGATTCAGACTTAGATGGATTAAACTTGACCAACCACTTCTGAGCCCACTGATTAATTTTGTCCATGTCTGATTATAAAACTCTACCTACTTCCTCCGGATCACCTACAATCATTGATAAGCTGGTATCGTCTGCAAACAGATTAATATTAGCCTGAATGTCATCTACTATATCATTGATGTAAACTAAGAATAAGAGAGGTCCGAGTATAGAACCTTGAGGGACACCGGCTTGTACACGACTTAAAGTTGAAACACCGCCAGGCAAAATAACCCTTTGAAAACGATTAGAAAGGTAATTGGAAAACCAAGATAATAACTCTCCACGAATCCCTGCTCTCTTTAGCTTAAAGAGTAAACCTTCATGCCAAACTTTGTCAAATGCTTTACTTATATCGAAAAATAAAACTCTGAATTCCAAACCATCGTCCAAAGCTTTACAAATGTGATTATAGAGACAAGCTACTTGGTTAACGGTTGAGTTACCTGGCATGAAACCAGATTGCCAAGGTGTAAAGAAATCGATGTCCTTTAGATAGTTGTAAACATGTTTGAATATAATTCTTTCAAAAACCTTTTTAATATTACTCAACAATGAAACAGGCCTATAGTTGGAAGGAAGAGATGCATCACCAGATTTAAATATTGGGCACACATTGGATATTTTCCATGATGATGGAACAGAACTGGTATTTAAGGATTGATTAAACAGATCACACAGGTGAGGTGCTAGCTGACCAGCAGCTTCGATAAGAATCCTATTATTTATGCCGTCAGGTCCTGATGCCTTACCAAGCTTAAGTGTTTTGAGAACATCTAGTACTTCAGACGGCGTGACATTAATAGAATCTAAAGAACTGTTTATAAATTCCTGATTTTCATCTGGAATAAAACTTAAGGAATCATCTATGCATGACTGGTTGGCAAAGTAAGAATTGAGTAAATTTGCTTTCTCGTCTTCTTCGATAATCATAGAGTCGTTGGAAGTATCATACAGAGGAGGGATAGATGTTGAAGAATGAGAACACATGAGCGATTTTAGTGTTTTCCACCAACCACGCGATGACAGAGTTCCAGATTTAAGTTGTGAAGACAATCGCTCGAAATATTGTACTTTACTTTGTCGGATCAATGCAATTACTTCATTTCTAGCCGACCTAAAATTTGACCAGTGACTGACATCGTTTGACTTCTTTGCTTTTCTATATAATCTTTTACGGCGACGTATTTTCTTTTTAATCTCACAGGTCAACCACGGAGGTTCTTTGGGACTGACATTAACTTTTTTGCTGGGAATGAACTTACATGCGTTTTCAGTAATGACATCCGCTAAACTATCAGCATAAATGTCAATATTAGTATTGTGTGTAGTGCTCCAATCAAAAATTGCGAGGTTATGTCTAAGCTGATTATAATTACCTTGGTCATATTTCCAAATTGTTCGCCTTATATTCTTAACCTTGGGTTTTAGAAAATTAAAGACACCAAAGACAGGACAGTGATACCGCATAGAAAGATCCAGACAAGGTTCACCAACGCCCGTTGTTAGTATTGAGTCTTTATTTGTAACGAAAAGAAGATCAATTGTAGAGTGAGAATTTTCAGTGAAATGAGTTGGTTCGTCTATACATTGAGTCATATTAAATTGGTTACAGAGGGCCTCCACTTTACGAAGTTGGATTTGATTCATTATGTTTAAATTAAAGTCCCCTGTAATAATAACGTCAGAGATATTTAAATCAATAGCAAGACCAATAGAATCTTCTATTTGTGAGGTGTAAACTGAATCAGAGTTTGGTGGTCTATAGAATACTCCGTACAGGATATTCCTTTTATTACTAGACTTAATCTGGACCCAAATGCATTCAAGGTGATTGAACTCGAGATCGTGTCTTCGGATGTAAGACAAATTATTCTTAACATATAGAATAACTCCCCCGTACCTATTATCGGCTCGATCTTTCCGTTCGGGTGGATGGAAAGAAGGAAAAAGTAATTCATTCGAAGAAACTTCATCATGCAACCAAGTCTCGGAAAAAGACACAATATCAAAATATGAGAACTCAGCAATCAAAGTATCAAGCTTGTTTGCTATACTTTGGACATTATAATGGATAGTTGAGAGGTGATTAGAAAGGTTGAGGAAACTATACAGATCAAATGAACTGGACCAACTGTCTGAACTCTCGCTAGGTGGTGGACCAGGATTCGGATGGACATCGCCTGATTTTAATATCAAAAGTAGGATCACGACAGACATAGGTAACAAACAAGAAAAAGTACAGTGTAACATCAGCCTGGAAAATTTTACATTCTCTTTGCAACGGTTGCTTGTCAATAAGCGTTTTGTGTTATAATGTATAATGTATTCGGTCAAAGTTTCCGACTGTTTAGTGTTAGATAAAACTGAGTATGAAAGAACATTACTACCTAATAATGGGAATAGAAAAAATAGTGTAATAGTCATGTTGAAGTGAAGATGTGAACAGTGTGTTGGCTGGCTACAAGTAAACCTTTGAAATCTACATTGTATCATGTTACCGCACATACTAAGTACAGGAAGAGCATGCAGCCATACAACACATGTCCAGATCCACGTTTCTTACAAGCTCCTGCAGTTACAATATCTATTAATTCAACAATTATCACCAGACACTCCACACCAATGCAAAGAAAAAATAAAGATGTACAAGAAAAAAATGATGAAAACAGCTGATAATTGTAGGAAAAATGGCAGAACACACAAAACATAATCTGAAAAACAAACTAGAATGGTCTAAATCTGAACACAGTTTATGAGTTGGTTACAAGTATGCAGACATTAGATATCTACGAACGAGCAAATAATGAAATGTATGACATAATGGTATGACAAGTGATATAGTAAGGCTGACATTATCAAAGTTCTAAAGGAAATGTAAGCTTATCATTGTATGTAATTGCTTGAAAATCCTATTATCATAGTAGAATGTGACTATCTGTCTGCAGTATAACACACAAAAGGTAAACGATATAAATCTCCCATACAATAATGGATGTAAAATGTACACACAAAGGTATTCAACGCAATTTTTACCTATTGTGATACTTATCATAGTTCTACTCTTTCCAGAATTTTTAATATCTTAATACATGTATAATTATTCTGACAGAGTGAAAAAGTAAATCGAGTCAGAAGTTTAAACACATATCAGTGAAACCATATAATGACAGTGTTGTCAACATTTATACTTCGGCACTCTGCTGTCTTAAGCCACAGCTAGACGACTTGGATTGGAAATTAGCAACATACAGACATTAAAACAGAACGAATGGAGTACACCTTTTTATAGATACATATTACCGAAGATCAATGGAACAAGCATAGAGTGCAGAAGCGGACCTTTAAATACAATTCATAACGGATTGACTAAGTAGACTGACAATCAGCAAATGAAATAGCATCAAAACAGCTGTTCAGATGATAAACATTCAGATAAACTGATAAAATAGATCGAATTCATACCAAAATAACCAAGCTGACAGACAGACAGACAGAAAGACAGACGGACGGACGATTTTCTCGTAATACACATAAACAAAGCCATGGTAATCGATGTAAGAACTAGGCAAAATCAGCAAGATAAATCAAAGTATAACATCAAAACAGCTGTGCAGTTGATAAACATTCAGATGGAGTAATAGAATAGATCTAATACATACCAAAACTAACCAAGCTGACAGACAGACAGACTGACAGACATACAGACGGACGGACGGACGGATAGACAGGCAGACAGACAGACAGATGGTCAGACAGACAGACGTACGGACGGACAGACGGACAGACAGACGGACAATGTTCTCATAATACACACAAACAAAGCCATGGTAATCGATGAAAGAACTAAGCAAAATCAGGAAGATAAATCAAAGTACTGCTAGTTAAAGTTTTTTTTTTTTACAAACATAAAATCACAAAATTAATCAACAGTGCAGATCAAAGATCGGAATGAATGCTGTGCACAATCCGATTCCGATTTACACTTATCCAATCAGTAATATGGCCAAACCACCGCAAGGGTACTTTGTCAAAATGCTTCACATAATAACCTACAATGTAGATCCAAAATCAGACCGAACGCTACGCACAATTCGATTTCGATATATGTACTATCCGAAAAATTCGGTTTTCTTGCGATCTACACAATACCAAGCCATAGTAAGCGGTTTAAGAATTAGCAAATATCACACTTGCCAGTCAACAGTCTATTAGTACCCTTGCCACACAACGCCGACTGTTACCGACACTGGAAAAGAAGCCTTTTGATAACATTTTGATAACATCGACGGAAAAGGAGAAAATGCTGGTAATAGCATTTGCACCTTTTTCAAAAATGTTCTCAACCCTATCAAAGAAAGATTACACCATCTGAGCCATAAAACAATTGTCGTCTGCAAATGCTTTCAATCTGAAAAAGACTAGAATTTTGTCGTCTGGTAAAGGGTTAAACAATCACAAGATTAACAGACTTACATTCAGTCGTAATAATTTTACAAAGATTTCACCTTTGACTTTTTATATGGTGAAGCAGCAAAACATGCCACCAATACATATCATTACAAAATGGTTCAGTACTACAAATCTCTGATTTACAGAGAAAACCAACATGAAACAGTAAGTCATGATACTGGGTAGATCAAGATTGCATACATGAAGAAAGACAACATTCGATTAATTCCCCTGCCATAAATGCATTCATGCATTTCATAGTCATATACCATAATACTATATAACCTTTGCCCGTCGAATAAAGACTGTGTCTGTATTAAGTGGAGTGCAGAAGTGTGATCAGACTGCACTTGTTTGCCGTATGATCCCACCCGACACCACGTTCACACCAATGCTGATATCACTCAAAAATTGCAGATTAAATATAAATGAATGAAATCCATGCTAGTGATTGTTGAAAATATGCATTGCACTGAACAAGAATCAGTTCGATCATATATTTATACTGGTGAGAAAAGAAAAGCAGTCATGTAATAACACGATAATAAGTAACACATGAATAATGGAACTGTGAATACGAAATAAATATTTATAGAATATGAATTTGATTCTGCTTCTTCAAAGCGCCACAGGAGAGAGAAATATCGCTCATAGTGAGACGACGTTTAAATTGCAGAATTGTCCTTATTGAAAAAATTTGAGTGTTGATCAAACCGTGTGAATTGTACTCGAAAAAGTAAAAAAAAAATAGTGAGAATAGGCAGAAAATGCGGGTTGCCAGCATTTTCTTCTTTTTCTACACTGTGTTCAAAAGCCTTCTTCCTCGGGGTCGTTAAAACTTGGCGTGTTTGGTAATATGTTAATGTATATGAGCTAGACTGTATGAAAAGTGGGCTCGATGCATCTGCGAAAAGTATCGACCCAGTTCAGCATGCGCAGTCTGCGCAGGCTGACCTGGGCCGAAACTTTTTGCTTTTGGTTAATTTTCAGCATGTCAAAGGACCGCTGTACCTCCAGATGCAGTCGATTGCTAGAAAAAACGAATTTTATGGATCCAAAATTATGTGAGGACTTACATGGTATAATGCATCACGGAGATGCATTAAGTCCCCTTTTGAGCATGGCTCATATAAACAGGCATTTTATCGGGACCTGAACTTGCTGGAACCAAAAAACATCAGGTCATATCCATATCCGATACCTAGATCTATGCTTTGGGGTCAGACAATCTTATCGTTGACTTGTAGAACAATCCCACTGTCTAACAGCAAGGTTTTTGTACATTCAAAAATCCCTAAAGTTTAGTTACAGCCATAAATGGATCTCGTACCAGCTCTTCTAATTTTCGCAGCTCTCGCAGGTAACTTTTTGTTTTTTCATGCGCAAGCCGTTCCTCGTTTGTTTTAAACTGAGTATGATCTACGGGGTTCAAGTTCGAATCTCGACAAAATCTCTCTCCAAGGTTTGTTGGGTTTTTTATGCGTGCGTTTATAACGATTTATTCTTCTCATGTCGCGTAATATTTTCTTGAATTTTTGTTTATGTGTGGAAGTAACCACTGGTTTTTAATGAAATGATTCAATAGGTGCACTGGTCACCATGACACGACTAAAGTTCTGTTGAATACAGCAATAAATCCAGTCAAAGATAAAACACATACTATTAATTTCAGAAAGGACAATAAAAAATTATGCATGTTGTTTATACCGATCTTGATTATTCGATCATCCAATAACTCGATTGTATTGTTTGATTCATGGCATCGGCTATAACAAATTTATGCCTGTGTAAAAAAAAAAAAAAAAAAAAATGAAGCCGAAGCTCAGATTACTCAGTCGATCAATCAGAATTGCTACTGCATCAATTTACAGTACAAAAAATAATCGGTCCACATTTGTTTTGTAATGATAATGGCTTATGCCGCAACAAATGCCTACTGTCAACCCCCCCCCCCCCTACTTTTTTCAAGGTCTATAAGTAAATTCCTAATGCATTTGTACATGATTTTAGTCGAAGTTAAGCATCAGATATCTGACATTGTGAAAGATCACGGCTGCACATTACATGCATTTTTTTGTTCATATTCATCTACTCATTTAGCAAAAGCTAATGACGTTGCTATTGGCACCAACAGGCTTAAGCAACTAAAAATTTATGCTACAAGATCGCTTAGAAAAAGTAAAAGCTCTCATTTCAGACGACTGACTGGGGAAACTTCACAGTTAAGACTAAGAATCAGGATCCGGTCTTATACATGCCCAAATGCAAGAATAACTCGTATTGGCATAACTCATGAATATGCATATAATAACATGCAATATGAACAAAGGGGGGTAATACGGTAGATAGTAGCAGTATGAAGAAACAGGACTTTTATAAAAGTGTGCATTTATCCTTTAAACAGATAGTAGCCTACAGCTCCCAATAATTCCCCATAGCCCGCAAACTCTTACAGTTCGTACTAATGCCTTCCATTCAAATTATTTGGATAGTTTTACTTTTCTTTTAGGAGCAAATGCCAGGGAGTTTTATAGCTGTTTGTGGATTTTAAACCCTGCTGTAGACTGTACTCGATTTCGTGACTCTGAGAGCTGTGGAACGGATAGTATCACTTACAAGAATAAGTAAGCCATTATTCGTAACACATGTGTGTCCTGCTCTGTAAAGAGGGGGTTTAATTACATTTGCTAAAACTATCGACCAATGTCAGCCTGCGCAGCCTGCGAAGGCATACCCGAGTCGAAACCTTTTGCAGATGATAAATGAGTCATGCTTTGGCAAAAGGGGGCTTAATGCATCTCCGTGATACATTATACCAAGCAAGTCATTACATAATTGTCAATCCATTAAGTCCAGTTTGTTTAACAACCGACTGAATCATAAGGTAGAGTGGTCCTTGGACATGCACAAAATTGACCAAAAGCGAAAAGTTTCGTCCCAGGTCATCCTGCGCGGACTGCGCAGGCTGACCTGGGTCGATACTTTTTGCAGATGCATTAAGCCACCTTTTCACAGAACATGGCTCAAATTCTTTTGCACGTCACATAACCACTCTCCCCAGCATATCAGCCGGCTTCAGACAAAATGGATCCTTATTAATTAATATGATGACTTGCTTGGCATAATGCACTACGAAGACAACCTTTTCCCAGAGCATCTCTCATATATTTTCTGTAAAAAAACATTAATAGTGTACATTGCTTTAACAAATATCATGTGCATCTCTTCCTATGACTAACGGTCAAAACACTCCATAACTGCACAAATACTACCTTTCAACACAACGACATGCTTAACGCGGAAGGAGGACATAATGGTAGGCCTGTGTTTGTTGTGCATTTATTTGTCGTCGCAACGGGTTGCCCTTATGGGCGGCGCCCCGAGATGGTTGTTAGTTATCTTAGTGGGGGTAATTATGCGAGAAAGAGAACGAAACCTATCTTAAATTTCGCCGTGTTCTTTAACATGCTCATTGTATAGCACCGTCCCACAGGACGTCCGTGTTAAGTCACGTCCGAAAGACCATTAGTAATTTTAGTTTGCCAGCCGTGGTAATCGAGTTCACACTCTCAAGTATCATGAAATTACAAATCCCGTGCTCTACCGCCTGAGCTAGTCCGGCTGACGCGGACATAATGCTGATGGTAGAGAACAATTCAATCATAATGCTTCAGTCCCAAGTATCATCTTCATCCCTAGAACTTTCACTCGATATATTACAGATAATACATATTGAGCAGTTATTGCACATGGATCTACATGAGGACAAGGCACACGCTGAGGGACTGAGGGCGGATTTTTGGAGGTTTCACAATGTATCCCAGTCAAGAGACTTTAGATAGATATACAACTTTTTAGATTGTAATCATTTTGAAACCTCGATCAATGGCATGCCAACGGAAAACAGAAATCGGTCCGAATTCATTAGTATACCTAGACTGGCACACAGGTTTATTATCGAAATATTGAGCATCATTATAATGTGCAAGTGATTAGTCTTCGTCTGTGTATCTATAACTCTTTTGGTGCAAAATATATATGAACCATGCTCTGTGAAAAGGGGGTTTAATGCATCTGCTTAATGCAGTCCGCGCAGGCTGACCTGGGCCGAAACTTTTCGCTATAGGTCAATTTTCTACGTGTCAAAGTACCATCTTCCCTCATAATTCAGCTGGTTGTTCAAAAGAGTGGCTATTATGGATCCATAATTATGTGATTGCTTGCGTGGTATCATGCACCACGGAGATGCATTAAGCCCGCTTTTTACAGAGCATGGCTCATATACAGTCAACCTTCTTTTCGACGACTAAAATTTCAATCCACGGCATCTCGAACAGATCTTTTAAGCTTCATGAAACAAGCAGAGGGTATATATCTATCATCAGATTGCACTTTTTGTGCAGTCTTATCTGAGTTAATGCTGTCCACAATACCCTCTGGGTCTGGCCTATTGCGCTGAAAAGGTTAAAAGGCATTTATTTCCGCTTTTCAGGTGTTATTTCAGCCAAGCCCATTGCAATAACACAGACCTTCATTTGTTGCATCCAGGGGCGTGTAACTCCATCGATTTTCAAACTACACCGATACCGGCCCTTGGTGGTGAGGTAGTTTTGGATTTCTTTTGTACCAGTCTAAGTCACATGTCGTGTGGTGTCAGCTTGAGCCCAGTTTGTGGCACAGACGGAAGAACGTATCAAAACTCGTACGTACATCTTATCACTCTATAGTCATCCACCCATCCGATTCTGCATATATGTAAACCAAAGTTAAGAAATCTGCAAAGTAGAATGAACAGAGAAAGAGGTTGAAATGCATCAGTAAAATAACTTCATGTAATGTATCATCAAACTTTATTTAGAGTAGAACTGCTAATATTTTAGATGTAGCCAAATGATCAAATCTGTTATGTTATTTTTGAGTCGCCTGGTTGCGTAGCAACCAGGCTCTCATTGTTATCATCCTGATCTATGGGGTGACGTAGGCATACCTCCGGCCTTGTACTGCTTCCTGGCCGAGTTCCGGTTTACGAGATAAAACATAGTTTTCTAATTATTCGGTAAACAACCCAGTTTCTGTCGTAAATAACTTACAATTGTGCCTTTGTGATAATGAATATGTCTACAAAGACTTAGCTTTTTAACGGTTTAAACCTTTGAAACAATCTTTTCGTCCACATGGGTACACGATATTCTATCGCTTACACAGACGTCATCTCTAAATATAGCGCATTATGTATATCTCTAAAAATAGCCGTCGTGACCTAAACAAGTTTGCGGGCACGCTGAAAAAATACTCTCCGACGACAAGCGTCTTTACTACGACACGCTTTTATTTGTGGACAGTTCTCAGTGAAAATGGTTCGATAATTACCCATTAGAAGTACATTCTAAATCTCACAATCTATCCTTAATTGTTAAAAGTCTCATTACAATTCAACACTCAACTTACGGTCGGAAAGAGAAAGGCGATGCCGAGTTGACATTGAAGATTTCAATGGAGATTTTTCTCAACAGTTGGCTGTTTTTTTAAAAACAAATTTATAACGGCTTGGAATGGTTGCATTGCCTTCTTAAACATTCTTACACGTTGCTTCTTCAGAGCTTTTTATTCTAGACTTTAAATACTTTGCACACCAATATTCTAGGTGCACAGAGATCGTACATAGCGTGTGTAATGCGCACGGGTCTAGGCTGTACCAAGTCATCGCTTAGCAGGTGCTTTCTGGAATGTAACTGTGCGACAAATATAGATCTTATAATCACGTGACGTGTAACGTCATTTGCACCACGGAATTCTTTATAAATTTACATATTTATGAATCAGTCGCTGTTCAAAGCGGCCCTTATTTTCAACGTACACCGACCTAACGCTTTACCGATCCATGCAGAGAGAGTGTTTAAAGTATACTTTTTTTGATTAATTGTTTTTCGTTTTTAAAGAGGTGAATTTGTAAAAGTCTTTTTTTTTTTTTAAATGTGCGATTAACCTAGATCTAGTATTTATGAAACAACAATTTATTAGTGCGGGTGTCAGTATGCAAGGTGCTTTCGTAACTGCCAAAATCTGAATTCAGACGGGAATTCGACTTGAAACTACGCAGTTCTAGCAACCAGCAATCTGAGAACTTGACTTTTTACTCTACTATATTTCAAATATAATAGAACATATTAATGTTAACCCACTCGAACAAGTTCTTTATTGGCGTGTTTGTAATCTCGTATAGGGTTGTTGTAAAGGGTAATTTAGAGCGAACCGCAAACATTTAGTTTAAGCCAAAGCAGTATACATGTAGATCTCTAAAATTTTCAATTGGTGTGGAAGCAGTACTTATTCCTGGGACGTTATAAAACAGAGACAAAGTTAAAAGGCTGACGATCATGCCAATGGGTTATATTGTTTTTCTTGAGCTGTAGCAGCCACATTCTTAAAGTCCACTGTGGACAAAAATTGAACCCAGATAGCAACAAATACAAATTATTTCCAAAGGACAAGTAGATTACTGAGTCAAATATTTGTGTGTGCTCCAGAGACATTTCAGTCCAATGATCATGAAATTGCCAGGCTGTTTGTCTTAATAATATTTTTTGACAAAACTGAAAGTAGGTCACTAGGGGTTAAAAGAAAAAGGTTGTCACTAGGTCAAATCAGACAGAACCGTAATAGATCTAGTATTGTAGAATCCATTTATTTTCAGTCCAGTACTCACGGAACTTGTCAGGCTTAGATTAGATATGGGTGAGTTGCAACAGAGTATTTTTGGCCTAAAAGTTTGTCACTAGATCCAATACCAGAAGACAAAGTTCAATTGAGTTCCATACTGATGTTGCCTAAATGGTCCTCTTGTAAAATTGTTCAAGTGGTTCAGCTCTGTTTCTATAAACTTCGCAGAAGCTTCAGAACTGAGTAATAACATTTCAAAATAACAGCCTCTGAAACTGTATAAACAATTATACCCAAATTTCATATCTAGCATCCTGTATTTGGAAAGGACAATTATTGAAATTAAACGATATATGTATAACCATGTTGTCCAATTTTAGAAAATTTGCGTCGTATAAAAAAACTTGCTCTAAATCTGGGGAGAAAATATATTCCCTATTCTACTGAAATTATTTAGAATGCTTGTTTTAGCAAAATGTGTAAGAATGAAGATATACATGTAAGTTAAGTCACCCAGATTCTGCACTAGAAAAACATTTTTATCAAACTAGAACCATAATTTTTGTCCACATTCTTTACAGGCATTATCAAGCTAGGGAGGAACTGTAAATATTGATTTAACTTAGACTGTAATTACGCCCCATTGAATTTCGGGGGGGGGGGGGAGATATGGTTTTCATGTTGTCTGTCCGTCCGTCTGTTCGTCCGTCCGATCTTCCATCCATTAAGACAGATATGTTCTAAAATCATTGACGAAAGTGAAACTTCATACATGTGGTCCTCATGATAGTCCGCCGATACACTTTTTTTTTTAAATGTAATGCCTTGTCATGGAAAAGGGGCGCTTGATGTCTTTCGGTTGTATTTTGTTTTTGTTTTTAAAGCGGTATCATAGCAAAAGGGGGTTTGATGTATATTTCCATTCTGGACCAATCTCTTTAACTACTGGACAAAATTTTATGAAAATTCATATTTATATTGTTTATCATAAGCCACAGACAATCAGTATTTGTTTTTATTTAATGAAATTCACTATCATGGAAAAAGGGGGCTTAATGTATATTTCCACCAATAACAAAAAAAGGTCATTTACATGCAAAACAAAATACCTCTTATAATTATGTTTCTATAAAAAGTTTTTTTTCGGAGGTGGATATCATTTCAACGAAATGACTTGTTTTGTATTGATTGTACCTTTTGAAAACCATTTTTTAAATGAAGTCGCCTGGGGTAAGAGACTTTGAACTTTCTAAACCTATTCCATGTGCCTAAATTTTAATTCGCAGCACATATATTTGTTTTAATGTAAATTTTAATATGTTTGTAATTTTAGGATGACAACTTAGAAATATGCTTGCATATAATACTGTCTTATAGTTGAGTTATTTTGTATCTCGAATGCGTTTAATAGATTTGAACAAAAAAGGGTGAAAACTTCTAACCCATTACCATCCAGGCGACTCTCAGGACTATCAGTCCTTTGATTTACAATAAGTATGCATGCGCCAATTCATATTTGTAAACTCATGTTCATTAAGTTTTTCAGGTGTGTAACTAGGATTCATGTTGATGACCGCCTTTAACTCAACATAGTCCTCATTTGCAAAAAAGAGTTATTTAGTCCATGAAAGAACCTTTTTTATTTCTAGGATAGACTCGCATACTACTATACTACTATAACGTAGTAAGCAAAAACTGTTTGTAATGTTTCTACCGCCAGTCTCTGGAAAAAGCTTCAAACGGCTCAATCGTCAACCCCTGGCAAACGCCATTTCTATCGTCAAGCGCTGGCAAAAGCTTTTTCTAATGGCTCTATCGTCGACCTCTGGCCAAAGCTATTTCTGATGGATTTATCGTCAACCTCTTGCATCACCTGTTTCTCATCGCTCTATCGTCAACCTCTAGCAAAAGCTGTTTTTAACTTATCTATCGTCAACCTCTGGAAAAAAGCTGTTTGTAAAGGGCCCTATCGTCAACTTCTGGCCAAAGCTGTTTCAAGCAGTTCTATCATAAACCTCTGGCAAGAGCTGTTTCTAATGACTCTATCGTCAACCTGTGGCAAAAAGCTGTTTTAATACCTAAATCGTTAAATAGAATGGCTGTTTCTAGTGGCTCAATCGTCAATCTCTGGCAAAAACTTTCTCTAATTGCTCGATCGTCAACTTCTGGAAAAGTTATTTCTAACAGCTCTATCGTCAACTTCTATTAAATGCTTTTTCTAACAGTTTAGTTGTCAACTCATCTTCTGGCTTTTGGGTGGTTCTAATGGCTCTTTTATCATCAACTAAAGGCAAAAGCTGTATGTAATGGCTGTATCGTCAACCTGTGGCAAAAACTGTTTCTAATGATTCCATCGTTAACCTCTAGAAAAAGCTGTTTCTAATGGATTTCGTCAATATCTGGCAAAAGCTTTTTCTAAAAGGCGCTTCCGTCATCTAATGGCAAAAGATGATCTAATGGCTGTGTCGTCAACCTCCGGTAAAAGCTGTTTCCGATGGCTCTATCATCAACCTCTTGGAAAATCTGTTTCTAATTGATTTATCGTCAACTTTTGGCCAAAAGTGTTTCTTAATGGCTCTTTCCATAACCCTCCACAAAACTACGATTTTCTTTATTTTTTTAACACTTTTTTAATATTTCTCATTTTGTCACGATTTTTATTTCTCTACCTGGGCGGCGCTATGCGAAAAGGAGGGTTTTTATGTATCTTCGGAATGCACTATACCAGCCGTTGCATAGTTTGGGTCGGTTTTGTCTTGAAAACGACTTAATCATGAAAAAGAAAGGCTCTTTGAAATGTATTACTTCGCCCATACATGTAGCAAAAAGTTATGACCCGGGTCAGCTTGTGCAGGCCTACCTTGATCGATACTTTTTGCAAATACATTAAACCTCCCTTTCAAAGAGCGTTCCGCAATGAAATTAGCTTCTTTTATTTTTGAAACAATTATATTTTAAAAAATCTGTTTTGAACGATTTGACAAAATTTATCATTTATTATGATAATTGGCCAAATAGAAGTATAAGTAAGTTAATTATCATCACTTTTATTGGCCCGACTTTCCCCGAAACACCTTTCAACCGACGACTTTGAGTATATTGAAGTTAAAAAAGGCCTGTTTAGTTTTAACTCCATAAAGAGCCGACAACTACACAAATTTTTCCTTTAAGATCGTCTAAACCGAACGGTTACATTTAGTAAAAAGGTTCAATTTTGGGGTTTTGATAAGGGGATGGTCGTCTTGTAATTGGTAACTCCGTTTGTTTTTAATACATCAGATATGACGTCATCAGACTGATTTGAATACGAATCCTCGTAATCGACACGGGTTATTGATAATGTGACGTTCCCACAAATCTTTGCGAACCTCTACCGCGAAATCGAAAAATACTTTTTAAGAGGCTACGTAGCCCATCAAGAAAATACTCGTGAAAAATATGAAAATCTGAATAGATTCTTTTAAAACATGAATACAGGTGAAAACATGATGGCGAAGGGAGTTTCTTCTTTCGTCATTTTATTTTTTTTTTAAGAAGATGCAAAGAATTGTTTGCAGGAACTTGTGTATCTATAGAAAATAGTGTTCCTGTAAAAGCTTTCCATAGAAAGACAGATAAAGTTTTTGAAAATTTTGTTTCAACGATTACAGGTGTGAATACGAGAAAGCCAGGTGTACACACAGAGATCTACATGTTGCAAGTTTTGGAAATTGTTCTTCTTAGTCGTGTATCGTTTTAGTAATAAAAGTTGAGAAACTTGTTGTATAGTTTTTTGCTCCTCGGGAGTAAGTCCTCGGAGAGCTGCTATCTTGGGGTATGATGTTGGTGGGCGTGCGGCCTTATCTTCAAGTTTCCGCTCGATATCTGAAATATTTGTGAGCACTTATGAATGAAACTTGTTATGTAGAATTATAGAAAAGGTCAGCTCGCAATGAATTTTGGGTCAGTGCGTACAAGTCCAAAGTCACTAGAAATGGGGAAAACGTTTCTGACCGATAAGGCATGTTTACATAAACAAGTTTAATAATACTTGCTGAATTATGAAAAGCTAGTTAACTAAAGGCCACAGTCACCATAGCTAAAACTACCGGGCGGTGTTCAAGCAAACGGAGATTAAATGCATCTCTGTGATGCATTATACCATGCAAGTAATCAGATAATTATGGATCCATAAAATCATTTTTGCCCAGCAATCAATTGAATCGTGCGGCAGAATTGTCTTTTGACATTCAGAATAATGACCGTTAGCAAACTTTCGACTCTTGTCAGCCAGCGCGGACTGCATAGGCTGACCTAAGTCGATACCGTTTGCGATGCATTAAACCCCCTTTTCACAGGCTCATTTAATAACCCTTTTTTTTTTTTAATGGAAATTTCTTTTAATAAATCACGCCCAGTAGAAAGAAAAAAAAAAAAGCTAGCATGAGACTGACATTTTAGTCTGTTGAACAACTGTTACTAAAAAAAGAAAATTTGTTTCCATCTTATATTTCTTGTTTGGTTGCTATATTTATAATTGTTGTACATCGAAAAACGCACCTACTCTTATCGGTGTCAGAAACTTTTTATCTTTAAGATACAAACTTCTAAAGAAAGTTGCAGGTGAAACAAGAAATCTGGATGAATACGCTAAAACTCGGATACATTTATTTATTCTTTCAATGAATAACTTGATAAATATTATTTTTCATAACTACATGTATTCTATTTTGTTGTCGAACACCGGGAAGATTCAAATCGTTTTTTTTATTACTATTGTTATTATTGTTGTTCTTACAGAATCTATGTTCTATTTTTTTCACCCCTCTCTTTAGAATTGCAAAAAAACCAAGTTTTGTTTTTTCTCCATTACATGTACACGTCAATATGTCAATGATCGTAAGATGTGAAGAGGGATAGATCCCCGATCCTCACACATAAATGCGCGGGGACATTAAACATTTAAAAAAAATGTTGTTTGATGTAACATTTTCGAACGAAAATTGCTGTATAGAGGGGACAATCGTTGAGGCTGGAATGTCATCACTAATAGATCTGTGTCATATTTCCTTATCTGTACTAAATCTAAAAGTAGATAGTTTCATGAACAATTCGCCACGTTTCTATTCAAACCTTCTTTATTTGTTTCTTTTTAAAAACAGTGTTTAGGCCGCTTGCAATGATATTTCAGTAACATCGCGGCGACATCCTTTCCATGTATGCCTAGGGTTTCAGGAATGCTTAATAAGAATCCTGCAGTGCCCACGGACACCCACATGCAACATCGCCTGCTGATGATCGCACCCAGATCTTCTTTATTTCAGTCTTCCACTAAGCAAGGAAGACCAGTATGTGTCCCGAAATCAATCGTTTTAAATCGATAGATATAAAAAGCCAGACGACCAACAAAGATATGCACTTTTACCCAAAGATGGGTGACCCATGTGACCATTTTCTTTTTTACAGCCACGCCCTGCTCTATTCAGATATTCATCAGTCATGAACAACAAACATTCTGTCAGGCGAACATTCTTGTTCATTTTTTATAACATTGATTCATTTCCTCCTCATAAAATGCAGCAGTCGACTCTACAACTTTACAAACATACTTGAGCCGTTCACTGCGAAAAAGGAGCCTTATTGCATCTGCTAAAAGTATCAACCCAGCTCAGCCTGCTATTGGTCAGTTTTCTAAATGACAAAGGACCAGTCTGCCTTATGAGTCAGTCGGTTGTTGGACAAACCAGATTTTATGGATCCATCCTTATATGATAAGCTGCTTGGTACAATGCACTAGAGAGAAAGATAAAACCTCCTTTTGCCAGAGCGCGGCTCACATGTAACATATACACAGTTAGAAAAGTCCTGCACCCCCTGTGCGTTTTACCGACTTTGATTTTCTCGCGTGAGCAAAACAAAATGGGGTATAAATTAGAATCCGGCTGCTGCATACACAAACAGACCAGTCTTTTGCCTATGAAATGAAATGGATTGAGGTATCCCTTGACCGCATGGTAAGTAAAAAAAAATTGCTTAGATATTGCTTCCAAATCAAAGAGAAACTAGAAGCTTTTAAGTTTGCTTAAAACTGGGAATTGAATGTCGAAATAAAAGTTGGGACACGGTGAAAGTGACATACAGAGAATGGACACACACAATCAGTCAATATTGCGTACTTTCGCACAGGGCTTGCAGAACTTGCAGTCTTCGTCTCACACCTCTCACAGCTCGATCAGTAGCCGCGGCCATGAGGTCAAGGGATACCTCAGTTCAGTCCATTTCAGAGGCAACAGACTGGTTTGTTGGCGTATGCAGCAGCAAGATTCTAATTTCCAACCCATTCCATATCATTCGAGCCAGAATACCAAACCCGATAAAAACACAGAGAGTGCAACACTAATTTTACTTATGTATAATAAGTATCTTAATGAACTAATTATCATCACAGTTTTTAACAATACACTCGAAAAAGAAACGCCATTCAAACATATTATTCCTCGAACATCTGGAAGGGCCCTCGTCATTACAAAATAGCCACAAAAGTAGGCCAACTAAGATAAGGAATACAATCATTATAGTGTATGACACTAGTGAACTTTTAGTTTGGACCTACGTGCTGTTGACGACAGATAACTGAACAACAACATGATTGCTACCGCTGTATTTGTTCTCGGCCTTGCAGGTAATATAGCCCATCTATTACTGGAACGTAACTAGCGTGTTGGTAAGCCGAGGAGTTAATTCTTTACCAAACGACAAAATTTTGGACTTTTGAAAGCATTGCAGACGACAAAATAAATGTAGCTCAAACGACGATTTCTGTCTTTTATAGAGTAGAAGACATAGTGGGAAAAGTAGAAAATATTCTTATATAAGGTTTAAAAAAAAAGCTTGTGTGAAATGGAGAAAATGCTGGTTACCATTATTTTCTCCTTGTCTCACAGTATTTTTAAAATACTTCTTCAAGGTCGTTAAAAGTCGGGACTGTGGGCTAAAGGAGGAACTGTCACTACCAATCCAAAATTTTTACCTAACGACAAAATTTTAGACTTTTCCAAATTGAAAACATTTTTCATACAACTAAATACTTGTGACTCAAAAATCAAAATTTGTCAATGGAAGGATAGAAAACATTTCGGGAAAAGGGGAAAAGTTTAATGCTAGTTACCAGTATCTTCTCCTTTTCCCAACATGTTTTCAAAAGCCTTTTCAGAAAAGGTCCTTAAAACCCAGGATTGTTAAAAAGCTTTTTCGCACGCCTTAGATTAAGATCAGACTGCAAAGTAGACTTTGAAGACGGCATAAATCAAGATCAGATTGTACAGAACATCCAGTCTGATCTTAATCCGCAACCTGATGTTAAACTTCGACTTGAAGAACTTGTAGTATCTGAGCCATGCTCTGTGAAAAGGGGGTTTAATGCACCTGCTAAAAATATCGACCCTTTTCGACGCCTGCACAGGATGTTAGACAAAAATGATTTGATGGATCCATAATTATGTGATGACTTGCTTGGTATAATGTATCACAGAGATGCATTAAAATCAATTTTGTCAGAGCGCAGCTCATTTTGTTGTTAGCTAGGCGTTTCTTTTTTCAAATACAAGTGATGTCTGTCAAAGCTCGTTTGTACGCTATGTAGTCAAAAGAGTATAAATGCCTGCCGCTCATTTGTTTGTTAGCTATGTAGCTTTTTTCCCCAAAATACAAATAATGCTTGTCAAATATGTATGTACGCTGTATACAGTATAAAGTTAAAGCCTGTATACTGTGCTTTCATCATTTTTACCCTGTACATAACAAACCAGTCTTTTCCCCATCCCGAAGATTATAAACTGCTAAATAAATAACGAAAGTTCCACTCAATAGTAAAAACCCAAACGTTGCCGTTTCAAGTTGATTTCACCGGAAAACAATACCATATCGGACAGTGTAGATCAAAGATAAGACTGCAAAGGCGCCCCGAGTCGCGCTTAGCAGCTTAAGGGTTAAGCATTCTCTCCTTATCCAGCGATGTTTTTTACCCTTGACCTATGATTAAAGGCATGCATATCTAATTTGTAGGCTCCAAATGATTGCAATTTGGACAGTTATAACTCTCTGGTAAAGGATTGAATGTCCAATATAGTTGCAGGAGCTCAAAATTTTAATGGCGGTGATGCCAGCTGGTACTGTGACCTTTTAGCCAAAGAGGACTGCTCTCAGCTGGTACCCCAACCAAGATGCGGCACCAACGGAGTAACCTACGCGAACCTGTGAGTAGCCCGGTCGTTCACGTTCCAGGCAGACACTTTTTTTCATATGTTAGTTTCGTATTTAAAACTGCTTTTAACATTGTTTCGGTTCTATCGTGGAGGCCAGAATGCATATCTGGGTCTGTATATATCAACCATTCTTAAGATAGTTCTTAGTCTTATTTTCCAAGATTTTCTAAATTTGAAAGTAACACAACTTCTGATTAGCTTAACCATTTGGTTTACCCAATCTAAAGTTGTGTAACTTTTAAATTTAGAAAATTCAGAGAACAAGACTTATTGGCTGCTTTCCCTCACAATCGTCATCGAAACACTGTTCAGCTGTTGGAGTTTGGAATGGGGGGAGGCTACCCTCGGTAGCAAGTCGGTAGCGTACATGACTTGAGACCAGGGTGTCATTGGTTCAAATCCCTTGCTCGGTTAATTTCTCTCCGAGGATGATAGTCACTGCGACAGGATTCATTCCTCTCTCCCCGTTGATCATTATTTTGACGATGGACATGTGCCAAAGCAGCCAGTGACCTAGGAAGAATATTGTGCGAAGTACCGATAAAAGAAACTCCAGGAAAGCATGGATACGTGCAATGGCCGCCACGATATAACTAAAACAATGTCACGAGTTTTAACGACCGTGAGGAAGACGGCTTTTGCAGGCATAGTGTTTAAATGGAGTAAATGCTGGTAACCAGCATTTTGTTCTTTTTACACGATGTTTTCGAATCTTTCAAACACATATCCTATCATCTAAGCCACATTGACTTTGTCGTCTGCAAATGCTTTAAATTTTAACAAATCTTGAAATTTGTCGCCCACATTACACAAAATAATCATTGGTTAACAATGAATTCAAAAGTATGAAACATAAACACATTAACTGACCGACCGACCGACCAACTACCTAACTATCAAACTATCTAACTAAATCTTCATTAGGTGCTATTTCGGAAGGGCTCACTGTGCCGATTCCACGATCAATCAGAAACACGAGGGACCTTGTTCACCTTCCGAGATCCAAGGCTCAACAACCACCCTATCTCCGGAACAAATTGTACATGGTAGTCAGGTAAACCAAGATAATTACGTTGTTCTTGTATAACCCGTCAAATGAACCACATTTTCTCCTTTCTCACACTGTTTTCCATTGTATCAAAATCCAATTTCATTTATTTAACCCTTTCCCAAACAAGCCCTGGTTTTCACGTGTCTGCAGTACAAGTCTTTTGAAAACACTGTGGGAAAAGGAGAAATTGCTCGTAACGAGCAATTTCTCCTTTTCCCACAGTGTTTTCTACCCTTTTTGAGACCTTTCTGCCATTTTCATCAAATTTAAAATTGTCGTCTGCAAACTCTTTCAATTTGGACCAGTCTAAAATTTGTCGTTTGGGAAAGGGTTAAACCGCTTTTAATCTGTGGTCTGCAAATGTTTCCGATGTAGAGGAGTCTTACACGGGTTTATTGTCTGGTAAAGAGTTTAACTCTGTCGCTGCCAACTACTCGTGTATACAGTCGACTCTTCTCGAATGTCTAAAATTATATCTTCCTTGACACTGGAGACAATTGGTCAACGTTTAGCATCGGGTAGCGAACGGTGTAGATCCAAGATCAGACTGCACGTTTTGTGCAGCCTGATCTTGATCTGCTTCGTCTGCAAAAGCTACCCGTGGTGACATTGGCAGTGAAGAGTTAAAGACAAGTTATCACTGTTTTTTATGATATCACAGCTTGCCTGTTTTCGAAAAACGATGTCCATTTATTAACATTTTCAGTTCCATTCCGGATGAGACCCTGTAGGTTGACCAATCGAAGAAACGAATGCATTGATTAAAGCAGCATACAACTAGATTGCGGGAAAAAATTAGGCCCTATTTTCGAAATAAACGATATGAGCCATGCTCTGTGAAAATGGGCTTATTGCTTCTGCAAAAAGTATCGATTCGAGTCAGCCTGCGCAGTCCGCGCAGGCTGACTTTGACCGAAAATTTTAGCTATTTTCTGCATGCCTCAGAGCCAGTTTTTCTCATGATTTAGTCGGTTGTAAGACAAAATGGACTTTATGACTTGCTTGCATCACGGAGATGCATCAAGCCACCTCTTGCCAGAGTATGGCTCATATACTTTGATTTATATGAAAGATATTATAAGACAAGACTATGACAGAAGATGGTTCATAAACAAGAAGAATCGGTCGTTTATATAATAATTCCTTTTACTTTTTCTACCCTATGACAAACTGTTTCAAGCGATATCAAGAAAAAGCGCCTGATATATAGCAGGCATGAGAACACGGATTCAAAACAAACGCAACTTTAATGAGTCATGCTCTATGAAATGGGGTTTAATGCATTTGCAAAAAGTATCAATCCGGGTCAGACTGCGCAGGCATGAGGCTGACCTCGCTTGAAAATATTAGCTATTCGTAACTTTTCTGCATGTCAAAGGACCATTCTACAACAAGTTCAGTCGGTTATTTTTCCTCTTATTTTTTGTTTAAACAAAATGAATCGGCAACGTCCGGCCACTTACTTAGTAGAATGTATTACAGAGATCCATTAAACTCCATTTTCCCGGGGCACAGGTCAATTATATTTATCTATTGACATGAACTGTTCATTATCCGTTATTTATGTCTGAGCCGTGCACTGTGGAAAGGGGGCTTAGTGCACCTCCGTGACGCATGATACCAATCGAGCCATTATATAAATAGGGATCCATAACAGCCACTTTTTTTTCAAATCGACTTAATCATGAGGTAAAGTGGTCCTTTGACATAGAGAAAATTCACAAATAGCGAAAAGTTTCGGCCGAGGTCAGCCTGCGCGGACTGCTCAGGCTGACCTGGGCCGATACTTTTCGTAGATGCATTAAGTCCCCTTTTCACAGAGCACGACTTATATGTTTCAAGGTCGTCTGTGGCAAATAATTTCAGACCGATTGAGCGACACGAATTAGTTCATTTTTCCAATAATTAAAAAAAAAAAAAAAAAATAGGTAAATAGCAATCTATTTACATAGAGATAGCAACAAAACAGTGGTCTTGAAAATGGTCTGAAATGAAACTTCTTTTTTTTTTAACCATTGTTTTATACCAAAATAGTCATACTGATGACTGCAACTAGGCCAACTTTAACTATCATTATTTTACAGCTTATTCTAGACTTCCAGTGTATGGCGTTGAGTCACAGACCATGTACCCACACCATCAACGAAAAAATCTGTGCAACTGACGGAGCAACTTACGAAGATTTGTAAGTACATGTGTATTAGATTGTACACTTTAATTCTAAATACTATTTACCACACGACAAAATCTAAGAATTGTCCAAACTGAAAGCATTTGAAGACGACAATTAAAATGTTGCGCAATTGATGTAATTTGCCTCTGATAGGGTAGAGAAAATTGTGGGAAAAGGAGAAAAAGTTGGTTACCAGCATTTTCTCCTTTTCGCACAATGTTTTCAAAAGGCCTCTTCCTCAGGGTCATTTAAACTCGGGATTGTGTGGAATAGGGCTCAACGAACCCCCCCCCCCCCTGAAAAAAATCTTCAGGTTGTTTTCTTGAGTAACAATGACACAGAAGTGATATTTTATGACTTTGAAAATTCTATGTTGACCTAGTCAAAACAATTTAAGTATTTGCCAAACCATCCGTTTTTATCGAATCTGAGGAAGAATCCTTTTGAAGGTATCACGGGAAAAGGAAAATGCTTGTAATCAACATTTTATTCTTTCTCAACAATGTTTCCAGTCGTTTCAAAGACAAAGTCCATCGCTTGAGTCTCTTTTGATTTGATTAGGCCCTATTATTATTATATTTTTCACCAATACTTAATAGTTGTCTGGAAAAAAGTTTATCTATCTGTTTGTCATTTTTTTTTTTTTTATTTACTAGAACTAGAGTTGCCTAATTATTTTTCACCAATGCCTTGCTTTTCAAATTCAGCTGTGAATATGAGAAGGCCAGATGTACACACAGAGATTTGCACGTCCAGAAACTGGGTGACTGTACCGCCTAAAACACGAGATATGTCACCTTTGCCGTCTGTTTTGAATTTGACAAATATCTTCTTTTCGATTGGAAATAAGTCGCAAATAAAATCACGAGATAGAATTCCGATGAAATTTCGTTTTATTTACATTCATAGCATTGCATTTGCCGATGAGCAATCGTAAGACGCATGTATGTGGCGTTTAGCATTTTTCTTGTCGGCACAGACATTCAATTATAATTCAGCCATGCTCTGGCAAAGGGTAAATATTTAATATTCATTAATCCTGCTTGGTTATGTGAAGATTACATGCTCAGTAACCTACATTTCCAGCCATGTATATATGTAGTTTTCAGCCTAGTATGTCCCATGTTCTTTATCTGTTCAATCTTCTGCGGGTTTTGAAAAGATGAATTGTGTCACTATGCAAGTAAACAAAGTCTTTACATTCAATGTAATCTAAGTAAACAAGTAAAGAAAGTTTAAGTCACATTTAGTGTTGTCTAATTAAACAAAGTTTTTACATTCAGTGTAGTCTAAGTAAGCAAGTAAACAAAGTATTTACATTCAATGTAGTCCAAGTAAAGAAGTAAACAAAGTTTTTATATTCAATGTAGTCCAGGTAAACTTGTAAACAAAGTCTACATTCACTGTAGTCCTAGTAAACAAGTAAAGAAAGCATTTACATTCAATGTTGTCTACGTAAACAAAGTTTATTACTCAATGTAGCCTAAGTAAACAAGTAAACAGTCTTTACATTCAATGTAATCCAAGAAAAGAAGTAAACAAATTCTTTACATTCAAGTTTGTCTAAGTTAACAAGTAGACAGAGTCTTTCATTCAACGTAGTCTTACTATATTAATGCATGAAATCTTAAAGTTTCTACATTTATGTACTCTAAACAAGTACAGACAGTCTTTATATTCAAAGTTATCTAAGTAAACAAAGTCTTTACATTCAATGTAGTCTAAGTAAACAAGTAGACAAAGTCTTTACATTCAATGTAGTCTAAGTAAACAAGTAGACAAAGTCTTTACATTCAATGTAGTCTAAGTAAACAAGTAGACAAAGTCTTTACATTCAATGTAGTCTAAGTAAACAAGTAGACAAAGTCTTTACATTCAATGTAGTCTAAGTAAACAAGTAGACAAAGTCTTTACATTCAATGTAGTCTAAGTAAACAAGTACACAAAGTCTTTACATTCAATGTAGTCTAAGTAAACTAGTGAAGAAAGTCTTTACATTCAATGTAGTCTAAGAAAACAACTAGATAAAGCCTTTATATTCAATATAGTCAAAGTAAACAAGTAGACAAAGTTGATTGCTAAAACAGCGGTCGGCTGATACATTACCTGGGACCGAAGCATTAAATTTGAGCCTTGCCCTGGCAAAAGGGGGCTTAAAGAATTTTACTAAGCAAGTCATCACATGATAACATAGATAAAGTCCATTTTGTCTAACAATCAACTTGGTTTGGGGGTAGAATGGTCGTTTGACATGCAGAAAATTTACAGATAGCAAAAATGTTGTGACCCATGTCCATCTGTGCGGACTGCGCAGGCTGACGTGAGACGATAATTTTTGCAGATTGCCCCCTTTTCACAGAGCATTGCTCATTTCTATAAAATGTGGGATACCTCAGTCTGCTGGTCTGCATTTCTCTGTTTTGTGTTTTTTGTGCTTTGTTGTGATCTGCTGATCGTAATAACCAGGGGTTCGTCTTGGATCTGAATTTTTTCGGTGCTGCTGATAAGTGCTGATTGTAAACACTTTATCAAAGGAAAACTTTTAGATTTGTCCTAATTGAAAGCATTTGCAGATGACAGAATAAGTGTGACTCAAAAATTGAACTTTTTTGTTCTCCTCTTCCCGCAATGTTTTCAAAAGTCCTCTTTTCCAGGGTGGTTAAAACTCGGGATTGTTTGGTAATGGATATAGTCCATTTGATTGGTATGAAAACTAATATTTGGCTCAAAGTAATCTTTCTACAATTTGTCATAGAACATTTCTTTGTACCTACCTGATTATTTTACAAAATCACGGGAGAAAAAATCTTTAAGAATCTAAAATTTTATTTTAATGATGTTGTCCATTTAGCTCAATGTTGAATGTGACATCTAAAAATGGTAGAGAGATTGCAACAAACAAAGCAGCATACTCTCCCACGGTCTGGTTCAAAACATTTGAGCCATGCTCTGTGAAAAGGGGGCTTAATGCATATACGAAAATTGTTCGCTATTGGTCAAATTTTTGTATGTCCAAGGACCAGTCTGCCCCATGATTAAGCCGGTTTTTAAAGAAAGTGGCTATTACGGATCCATAATTATGCGATGGCTTGATTGCTATCATGGATCACGCAGATGAATTAAGTTCTCTCTTCGCAGAGCACGGCTCATATACAAGTGAGGCAAAGCATATTGTAAAAGGTTCATAACAACTTATCCTTACAAAGGCACATCTTTAATTGTTCGAAAACAGCCACTTTCAAGAAATATTCCAAACAAAAAAACGGTAATTTACCTTTATCGGTATACATTCCTTGTTTTCTCTCGGGAACAATATTATCAATTCTCTTAATAATCGATATTTTGTATCGCATCTTTTCCGTAAGGAAGATTAATAAGATAGCTATCTGTCAAAGGGTAAATGAATTCATACTTGTCTATAAATCAATTTCTTCAGAGGTGATCATTGCAAAACATGAAATTAGCATATTTGTTTCTATTGTTATACTTATTGTGTACTTAAAAATATCATTGAATCAAAATATTGGTGAAATCAGAACAATAACACATGGTTTTATTATGTTTTGATATTGTTTATGGCTGTTCTCCAACTGTCCGTCACTCCTCTGTGGCTAAGACTAAAAATGCTAAAATATCACCGTTGAGTTCAATGGCAAGAAGCATGAAATACGAACTGAAAAGAGAAACATTCTATTTCTGCATTTTTTTTTTTTTTTTTAAATAATCATCGTTGTAACAAAGAAATTCTACATGTTTTTTTTTTTTTTTTTTTAAATAATCATCCTTGTAACAAAGAAATTCTACATCTTTTTTTGTAAATAATCATCATTGTAACAAAGAAATTCTGCACGTTTTTTTTGTAAATAATCAGTTTTGTAACAAAGAAATTCTGCATGGTTTTTTTTGTAAATAATCAACATTGTAGCAAGGAAATGTTGAAGAAGTTGTTCCATTTGAATGCTTTTGATCAAAACGTTTGCTAGAAAGTAAATAGCCTATATAGATCTATATCTATCAATATGAGTGACAGGTTTCTATTAAAAGTCTAAGATTCGGACAGAAAATAAAGCCTTCGAAAGTGATTGTGAGAGAAGAAAAGAAGGAGTGTTTTCAGGCTATTACTGCAGCTATATGTATATGTATTAAATTAACCCTTAAGCTGCTAAGCACGACTCACTGACCTTTTATGGACATTGTATCTACATTATGTAGATTAAGATCAGACTGCACAGAACGTGTATTTACATTGATCGTAAAGGAGATATTTTTCTAAAAAAAAAGTTTGAAATAAAATTATTCGGCTCTTTAGCATCTGCTTGAAAGTTTTATTTAACTTATTTCGCAGGATAATGTTTAAGACACCTTTTGTCAGACATATTCAACAACTATGGCTTTATTATCTAGGATATTTCCGACTTTGATCAATATTTTGAAATTAATCGAGGCTGTTTTTGATTCCAATCACAAAAGATTTGGGGGAGTTTAAGATATATCCTTACCAAACTCTGACAGTCGACATCTTTGCGGACGTTTGCGTTACCTCTTTACCATACGACAAATTTTAGGACTTGTCCAAACCCAAAGCATGTGCAGACATCTGAGCGAATGTGACTGAAATGATTTGATTTGCCTTGGAAAGACTAGAAAACATTATGGGAGAAAGAGAGAACGTGCTAGTTATCAGCATTTTCTTCCTTTCCTTCAATGTTTTCAAACGCCTACACGCTCAAGGTCGTTAAAACTCGATATTGTGTGATAAAGGGTTACGCATCTTTACAAAGATCGTCTCAAAATCAAATCTTTAAATATCTTTGTCAGCATTTGGACATGAACATTATTGTCAAAAACAAAAATACGGTCGATGATTCCAGACTTAATGATTTAATTATTTGTTGAGACGGTACGAATAGTCCTAGGTTCAATTGACATCCCTCTTCGTTGGGGTGATTTCAGGAACTTTACTTTGAATGAGGTGAAGATTTCGTTACATTCTTCCCTGAACAGTGATCCTCTTGCGAAATACAATACAAAATTAAATGTCAGATTACTAAAGACTAATACATACAAGATAGCTCGAACAAGTTGATCAACCGCCTTCTCTTTAGCGGACACTTTTCGTGTGGAGTTAACTCTTACCACCGTGTAAATCCAGTGTGGGCTCGTGCAAATGATGTACAATACGCTAATTGCAAATAGCATTTTCAGCGCTTTCTTCTCTCGTGCCAAACTGAGTTGATTCGTAATGAGTTTCGGGTAAATTTTTTGCTTCCGCTTTAACAGATGTGTTCCGATTAGAGCATTTCCGGTTATGATAATGGCGATCGGAATCAAGTTCAGGAATACTAGAACAATGGAGCTCCAAACAGTTTTGTAAAATCTGCCATATTCTTCCGAAGAAAAATCACAGCTCGAGAAATTTTTCGAGTTTTCCTTGCTCGCCACCAAAAAAGTACGGGAAAATAACAAATGCGCCGTAAAAACCTGAATAACTAGGACAGTTGTCATAGAAACTAAAATGGAAACCCTCGGAGTCAGTCGTAGTTTTGCCTTTATTGGGTACATGGTCAACAGAACCCGTTCAATGGTTAAGTTGACTACTGTCCACGTTGACAACGCGGTCGATGAAATTCCAATCCAGTTGACGAACTTACAATGTACGTAAGAAATACTCATATAGTCACGATCGAATAGGTAGTTATATCGAAATTTAGGCACGCCTGTCCATAGTCCCATGGTATCTGAAACAGCCAACACCAGAAGGTATACGCTTGTCGAATACCTGTATAAAGTTGAGATAGAAATAAAATTGAGCCATGCTCTGTGAAAAGGGGATTTAATGCATCTGCTAAAAGCATCGACTCAGATCAGCCTGCACAGTCCGCGCTATTCGCCATTTGTGGTATTTTCTGTATGTTAAAGGGCCAGTCTACCTCATGATTAAGTCGGTTGTTAAAAAAGTGGTCATTATGGGTTCGTAATTATGTGATGGCTTGATTGTTATAATGCATCGTGGAGATGCATTTAACCCATTTTGACAGACAATGCCTCTATTTTATTGTTCAACACAGTCACAGTCATCAATTCTAACATCTCACTGTCACCATCGTTACTATGTCAAGCATCATCATCATCATCATCATTTAAACCAATATAACTTTCAAGAACATTCACGTTAGAACTACTGAGTATTTACAACTTATACCTGACTATGGTATACGACGTGTATCTTTGCTTTTGATAAACTGGCTTTTCATTCCTAGAAAAAGACTTTTGGTCGATATACTGCAAAATAACTGTAAATTAAATGTGATATGATGCATTTATTGTGGAGACTCATACCTTTTTCACTGTATTAACTTTGCCCGAAAGAAAATGAACTTTTTTCTGAAATATTCCTGCAAAAAATCGAAGAAATCGGTGCATACAAACTGATAAACTGCTTATTCTCTTGGAGAGATTCCGTCGTAATAATCGCTCATAGGAGGCGGAGGAGGTTGTTAAAAGATTTTGATCTGGATTTATATCGACAGGCTTCTGAAATTTCATTGGTGAATTCAGGCTAATCCGAGACGGCACGTTACGACTACATAAGATTTTTTCATACAGTAGACTTTCGTGAAACAGAAAATCGCACAAAAACGGGAAGTGTCGTCTCGAATTAGTCACAGACTGCTCAGGCATATGTCCGAAAGCCCCTTTTCGTATGTTGCACGCCATACGATCGAGATCGGACCCTGTTTCATGATAAAATTAAGTCCCATAGTTTGCTAAAATCCGCTAACGTACTTAGTTTCCGACTTAAGTTGAGTTCGATATTTGAAACGGGGTTTACTAACACTAACAGACTACAGTGACGTTCTCACTGAGCTGAATCAACAGAGTTAAGTCCATATATTTTGCTGGCTTGAGTCTGAAACGTTTGTCAACTGATTTAAAATCCTAAACTGACACAACATTTCCGATTCAATTCAGCACAATAAACGGACTTAAGTCTGTTTACTGAGATCGACAACAGGTAACACTTACACTCTAGAATTCTCCGTGGTTCGAGATTTTTAAGATACTTCTTTACAGCCAAAGAGAGAGAAAAAAGGTGAAGAATGGCTCTGAATTTGGTCTGTGTAAACATGGATAAATTACCAATATATCTGCTGTAAAGGGCAAAGAAACTAAAGGTATCTGCCTTCCATTTAAAACTGAGAATGACAACAGTGATTTCTCTGAAGACCCCCAGAAAATGAAATGCGTTTTCTATCGGTCATAATCTGTGCAACCTTTCAACCGTCCGGAGAAAATTTGGCATGAAGATACAAGAATGGTTATAGTTTCATAAAATAAAGATGAAATGGGTTAAAAACTGGCTGAAAACAAATATAGATGTATCCTTAATGGACAACGAGAGAGTTTGCCAGAGTTGGAAGTTCATATAACCACAAAATTCATATAATCGCGTTAAGTACAAGAACTTACTTCGTTAGCGTGTTTAGTATTAATACCGGACAAATGCTCGTTGTCTTTTACCCTTAAACAAACAATGCCATGTTTTAACGACTCTTTAAAAATGTTGTGGAAATAGAAGAAAATGCTGATAACCAGCATTTTTCTTTTTCTTCCACAATAATTTCTGTTTTCAAAGACATAAATCTTTTGAACTACGCTGAACTTTTCGTCTGCATGTGCTTTCAATTTGGTCAACCTATCGGTATCGGTCAATTTTCTATGTGTCAAAGGACCATTCTACCTCATGATTCCGTCGGTTGTTAAAAAAGTGGCTATTGTGAATCCATAAATATGTGATGGCTTGCTTGTTCAAGTCCCGTTTTCACCGAGCATGGCTCATTTGATTGAATGAATTTGCGTTTATTTATCGTCGCCACCGGTTGCCAATATGGGCGACGCCCCCTGCAGACTGTCAGTTTTGTTACGGGGGATAGTGCAAGATACAGAACGAAACCCATCCTAAGTTACGCCTGGTTCTTGAACGTGCTCGGTCTATAGCAACGGACCTCGGTTTAGCGTCTCATCTAAAAGACCATTAGTAATTTTAGATAGCCAGCCGTGGGGCTCAAAGCCACACTCGCAAGTGACCCAAGACTTGATGTTTACAAGTCCTACGCTCTGCCACCTGAGCTATGCTGGCTGGTCGAATGGCTCATTTGACTCTTATTCACAGTGTGATTAGTACATAGAACAACCGATAGTTGCCATCGATAAATCGGGTGTTGTCTGTCGTTCATTGGACGGTTACGGGAGATACAACAGGTATTCGTATATCAAAGAAAGAAATACCAATTGCAATACCTTCTAAGTTTCGGTCGTGATAAAACAAAGATGTTGACGACATTTCCTCCAGTTCCGATGATAAGTAGTGTCAGTGGTACAAACTTCCACAGCCACTCGGCTATACGGCATTCAACATACTGACTGGAGCACTGTACCATGTTCTCGCAGTCGACAGATGTCGCAAAATTAAAATTATATTCGTGCTAAAAAAGAAAGAAATGTAAAAATGCCCCTTCCTGCAATAACTCTGCATACGCACAAATTATGACATTGCTCAGTTCGAAAGAGAGAGAGAAATAGAGAGAGAGAGAACGGAAAACAGAAACAAAAACGATATAATTGGACATTTTGATTGGTTTTATCGGATGGTATAGATCAAGATCAGACAGCACCGAACATCTATTTCGATCCTAGACCTTCTCTGTCCGAATATATATCTGGAAAAAAAAAACATCCATTTTGGCGCGATATCTGGGTGATGTCCTTTGTGGCAGAATGTGTGCAAGTTTCTTTCTTGGCAATTTACGTGTCAATGATTTTCAGCAAACATGGTATTCGCGAAAAATATTTAGGCCATGCTCCGGCAAAAGAGGGCCTAATGCATTTGCGAAAAGTATCGACCCAGGTCAGTTCGCGCAGGCTGACCTGTGCCGACACTTTTCGCTATTGGTCAATTTTCTGTATATCCTAGGACCAGTCTACTTCATGATTATGTGGGTTGTTAAAAATGTTGCTATTATGGAGCCATAATTATATGATGACTTTCTTGGTATCATAGATCACGGAGATGCATTAATTCCCTTTTTTACCAGAGCATGGCTAATTTGTGAAAATGTCTCAGAGAGTTAGAATGGATTGCCGAAAAACACAACTATTTAAACACCTTCCCTGCAATACTCTTAACCCTTAAGCTGCTAATCGCGACCCACTGACCTTTTGCGGACAGTGTAGATCAAGATCAGACTGCACAGAACATGCAGTCTGATCTTTGATCTACACTGTCCGATACGGTATTTTCTTTCCGGTGAAATCAGCTTTAAAACCGCAATGTTTGGGCTTTTAGTATTGAGTTGAAATTTGCGTTTCGTTTATTCAGCAGCTTAAGTGTTAAGAAATTCTAAATTATCTGAGCCATGGCAAAAAGGTGGGGGGGGGGGGGGGGGGGTCAATGCATCTCCGGCGTGATGTATTATACCTAGCAAGTAATCACATTGTTATGGATCCATAAGATCCATTTTGTTTGACAATCGACTGGATCTGGAGCTAGATTGATCCTTTAACATGCAGAAACTGACAAATAGCAAAAAGTTTCGAATCAGGTCAGCCTGCGTGGACCCGGCCGGATAGTTTAGTGGTTAGCGTATCTGACTTGTGACCTTGTGGTTACGAGTTCGATACCAGGTTGAGGCAACCTTTCGTTCCGGCGATTTTTCGCTTCTCACCTCTGTTGCATGTGAGAAAAGTAGTCAGCGACTTGGAAAAGAAGTTGTGTCAGTACTGTTGCGAGAAAGCCAGGAAACATACGCGTAGGTGCACTGACCGCCGTGATATGACCTAAGCTTCTAAAACGGCGTTAAACTCCAATAAAAACAAACAAATCAGCCTGCGCGGACTACGCAGGCTGAACTAAATGGATACTTTTTGCAAATGCACTAACTCTTCCCCCCTTTTTTGCCAGAGCATGACTCTTTTATTTCATTAACTCTCTTCTTTGACTCACTTTCAGCCCTTTTCCTCTTACAACTTTGGATGACTGTACCGAAAATACATAATTTACTTTCAAAATCATAAAATGGTCGATACTTGAATTAAATTTTGTATTGCGGTTTGAGCATTGTCTAACCTTTGTAATTACAAAGTATACAGATTGAAATTAAAACTGAAAAGAAAAATGAAAAAAAATATATATATACATTGTAAACTTAATGCTATTCAAATCTTGTCTATTCTGAAAATTTAATTTCAGAACTTTGATGAATATAAACTTCAAATAATGATATTGTTTACAGCAGGATAAGAATAACAAGTGTATTTCAAAACGTGCATTAAATGTTACTCCCCATTGTAAATCAGTAAATCTTTAGATAGGAAGGATGATAAAGAAGCTATTTTTACGTATAATTTAAAATATACTGAAAGTTCTTTATTTCGAAAGGGGAAAAAACATATAACAAAAGAAAAATATGTTTACCTGATTAAAGCTTTAGTGACAGCCGAAATAATTTTGAGGGTGCTGATTGCGATCACGAGCGTAAAATGAAAAAAAAAATGAGAGAAATACAAATTGCCTTCGGATCTGTTCGTTTCCTTACATCGTGCGAAAACAACGCTCAGATATGAAAATAGCGACACGGTTGTCACGGTAACAAGTAAAATTATTTTTCGCTACCTTTGATGACTTTTGAAAGCCGCTTAAAGCTTTGGTTATTGGAAGAAATTGGTAATAAATAGCAATATCTGATGTCACGAAAACTTCTAAAGAGAACAAAACAAGCCTGTCGGCTTTGAAAGCCGAGATTTTTTTCTTTTTGATGTTTATAAACCTATAATTGCCGAAGAGGCCTTTGATGATCGAAGCATCCAGGCTGCGGAATTCAGACGAACCTATTATTAGAAGCATCCGGTCATAGATCAACCCTTGTATAACGTTAATCCTTATCCTGCTAAATGAGTGAAATGAAACTCAAGCCGATAGGAAAAAAATTGCTATTTCAAAGGTAATTTTCTGGGAAAGATCTCTCCTTATCGGACAGTGTAGATCCAAGATCATACTGCAAGTCCTGTACATTCTGATCTTGATCTACACCGTACGCAAAAGATCCTTGAGTGGCGCTAAGTAGCCTAAGGGTTAACTCTTTACCACACAATCCCTACTTTTAACGATCCTGAGAAAGAAACCTTTTGAAAACATTGTGGGAAAAGAAGAAAATGCTGGTAACCAGCATTTTCTTCTTTTCCCACAATGTTTTCTTCCCTGTCAAAGAAAAATTGCACCATTTGAGCCACATTGAAATTGTCGTCTGCAATTGCTTTCAATTTGGACCAGACTAAAATTTTGTCGTTTGGTAAAGAGTTAAGTTGTGTTTGGATCAATTGTAGATCACGGTAGTGACTATTATGGATAGTATGGATAAACTCTTTACCAAACGACAAGTCCAAATTGAAAGCATTTGCAGACGACAAATTAAATATGGCTCAAACGATTGTATTTGTCTTTGATAGGAGAGAACATATTATGGGTAAATGAGAAAATGTTGGTTACAAGCATTTTCTCCTTTTCTCACAATTTTTCCTAAAGCATTCTTCCACAGAGTCGTTAAAATCTTGGATTGTTTGGTACAGGGATAAGAACATACTGCACAGAATGTGCAATCTGTTGTTAGAGCTATACTGTCCGTTTCAAACCCTTTCGGTATTTTGATGTTGATGAAAAATTGGTCCGCTGTGCTTTGTTAGCAACATTTGGTCAAAAGAAAGCCCTGAATGTGCGTGAAAAAAAAACTTGCTTATTATAACAAAGCTTTTTATCTTAAGGTATTCTAGAAAAAAGCTGTTTCGTTGAAATGATATCTCCCGCCGAAAAAAAGCCCCCTCCCCCCCTTTTCCATGGCACGGCATTGAATCAAAACACAAAAAAAGCATATCGACAGACTATCATAAGGAACACATGTATGAAGTTTCATCAAATTTCGTCATGGATTTTAGATATCTATCCCGAAGGACGGACGAACAGACGGACGGACGAAGGGACAACGCAAAAAGTATATCCTCTCACCTTCGGCGGGTAATAAAAAATTTCGCGAAATTTAAACTAGCGAAGTTCGAAACCAAGGCAGCAACGATTTTTCTTTCAAGGCTGTCGCATTCCTCAACTCTATCTACGCCCGTATTCAACAACTAATCTAAATTCCGTTGTTTTGATAATTATCAAAGATTCCCAATGTTTTGAAGAAGCGCAATTTCTGATTGGCTGAACCATATAGTTTAGCCAATCAGAAACTGTGTTATTTCCTAAATTTAGCATTAGACTAAGAGTGCAGTTTAAAACTGTTGGTGACAACAGGCCCTGGTTTTGAAACGATATACAATAATTAACCTCAGAACATCATGACTATATTTGTACTCTGCAGTAATGGTTTTGCACACTTCTGGCGCGAACTGGGCGGAGGTCGTTAAATGAGGAACACGAAATAAAACTGATGACCAGGGTCCGATTTCATAAAAAAAAAAACTTAAGTTTCTTATTTTGTGCAAGTCTGCTGACGGACCCCATTTCCAACTTAAGTTCAATTTGCTACTTGAGACCCCTTTTACTAATATTTACAGACTTAAGAGACATTCTCTGATCCAAAATTAACACAACATTTCACTCTCAACTCGGCAAAATAACAGAATTAAGTCTGTTAAAATGACTTAAGTCCATTATTTTGCAGAGCTGAGACTGAAACTTTGTGTCAACTTAGGATTTGAGAATGTTTCTAAAGTCTGTTAATGTAAGTGAAGGAGTCTGAAATAACGACGTCAGCTTAAGTTGGAAAATGAGTCTGTTAACCGACGTGAGCAAAATAAGAGAATTAAGTTTTTTCGTGAAACCGGGTCCTTGGTCCGTATTCACCAACCATTCTTAAGAATATTCTTGGTCTTGTTCTCGAAAATTTTCCAAATTTGAAAGTAACACATCTTCTGATTGGCTAAACCATTTGGTTTAGCCAATCAGAAGTTGTGTTACTTTCAAACTTGGAAAATCTTGAAGAATAAGTCTAAGAACGTTCTTAAGAATGGTTGGTGAATACGGACCCTGGTTTCTTTTCACCTATAGCTAGGGTGTTTAAGGGTCAAAACCAATTTAATTCCTGGCCCAAGACTTTTTGCTTCGAATTATACTCCAGGGCGTTTTAATTTGCCGATCTCTTATTTCATCAGACCAACGTTCTTATACCGATTGATTTGTTAGACTTTGAGTACAGTGTCATAATCATATGAGCCGTGCTCTGTGAAAAGGGGGCTTAATGCATCTGCGAACAGTATCGACCGAGGTCAGCCTGCGCAGTCCGGTTAGTTTTCTTTTTGTCAAAGGACCAGTCTACCTCATGATTAAGTCGGTTGTTAAAAAAAAATGGATATTATAGATGGCTTTCTTGGTGCCATGGATCACGGAGATGCATTAAGCCCCCGGTTGCCCGAACTTTGCCTAAAATTTTACTTATTTCATTTATACGTGTTGTTACATTGTTTATTCATGCTTTTATAGCAACGTTGCATCTGTTAGTCGCAAATATACACCCTGCTAGACATTAAGTGATTCTACCAACATCCACCATCACGACATTGGTTAGACTGGTATGCATTGTTATACTATCGGTATTTTCTATTACTAACATAATCAACACCATCGTGAAATGTTTCTTGAACACAGCGATGTATTTGAAAAAGTCATTGCCGTGTGCCTCCTGGTTTGTGACATTCTAGTTACAACTTGTTAACCTTGTATATAATGCACAGCAAGGCATCATTTTTCAACGCTTCGTCTACGCTTTTCTACGAGCCGAGCTAACCGGACTTTGCCAGCTAAAAGTATTATTATCATTGCGGGGTCTTTTGTGGTCCTCTACTCACCTTTTATATAGTTTACGGCGACCTTTGACATTTTTGGGGCCAAAATTGGCGTCGAGGCTTTTACAGATACAAATGAAATGAAACACGTGTTCAATATCATTTGTGTTACAGCATCTGTATCACTAATGTTATAATCTACTGTACTCGCGCCGTCCTATGCCGCGTATGTATAATTACCTTCACAATCGTCATAAAGTCTTCCATTCATCATATATACTTACTCGTAAATAAAAAATCTTGCAAAAGTCTGTCAATAATTTACCAAAGAAGTTGAATTTCAACATATTTCTTCTTTTAAAATACAATAGAATGTCTTTATTTTCATAAAATTTTACCCCCATTTAACTCTACCAAACGACACGATTTTTAACCAGGCCAAATTGAAAGCAATTGTAGACGACACAATAACTGTTGCTCACACGATGATTTCTGTCTTTGATAGGGTAGAAAACGTTGTGGAAAAAGGAGAAAATGCTGGTTACCAGCATTTTCTCCTTTTCCCACAATGTTTTCAAAAGCCCTTTTCCTCAGGGTCGTTAAGACTCGGGATTGTGTGGTAAACGGTTAATCGTTTAACTATGCAATCTTTATAATAAAGTCGCTAATCATGAATTTCGAAGCAACTTCGTCCCTTATGAAGACGCTGATTCCACTGTTATTTCTGCACCTGTTTTTCTTAACCCTTTACTGCACAATGCCGAGTTTTAACGACTCTGGGAAAGAAGTCTTTTGAAAACATTGTGGGAAAACGAGAAAATGCTGGTAACCAGCATTTTTTTTCCTTTTCCCACAATGTTTTCCTACCATATCAAGAGAAAATTGCACCATTTGAGCCACACTGAAATTGTCGTCTGCAAATGCTTTCAATTTGGACGAGGCTAAAATTTTTTCGTCTGGTAAAGGGTTGAACTTTCGGACACTGCTGAAATGGAAGTGGATGTAATTGGTTAGGAAAGACGTCTGACTCTATCTGTAAAACGTAGTAGGACTGAATCTAGATTCTTTTTCTAATGTGTAACGGGCTTTGCTGTAAAATACTAGAATAGTCTTTATACTTAGAAAACTTGACAATTATTACAACGTTCTGATCTCTATCGCCACCACTACCTCTCAGTCTATGAGTCCTTTCCATCTCAACCTCTCTCT
Source organism: Tridacna gigas (assembly GCA_945859785.2). Classification (NCBI taxonomy): domain Eukaryota; kingdom Metazoa; phylum Mollusca; class Bivalvia; order Cardiida; family Cardiidae; genus Tridacna; species Tridacna gigas. The sequence goes on along the minus strand of OX244042.2, from coordinate 28,895,169 downwards.
TATCAGACATGTCCAGTTCATTTATTATAAAATCTCAAACCTTAGCTTCACTGATTCTCTGATCTTCATTTTTCGTTTCCATTAACCATTGAGCTGCTAAGCGCGACTCACTGACCTTTTGCGGACAGTGTAGATCAAGATCAGACTGCACATAACGTGCAGTCTGATCTTTGCTCTACACTGTCCGATACGGTGTTTTCTTTCCGGTGAAATCAACTTTAAAATCGCCTACTTTATTATAGTTTATTGAGTATTTATGCCTCTGGCCCACTGTACACACACACACACACACACACACACACACATATATATATATTCAATATAATAAAGCTCCCTCGAATAAAATATGTCCAAAAACATTCAATGAAAACAGCACTTTAGAACAATATGAAGATGATTAGGTACTGGTAAAAGAACCGTATGCGAGGGAGAAATTCCAGACAACAGGCTAGACTCTCCGTCCCACACGGTGCTAATTAAGTCAAACCAGCAAAAATCGCAGTAGTTAGTTTTTTACTATTGCGTGGAAATTTTCGTTTCATTTATTTATCTAGCCGTATAACGATTAATATCGAGGAAACGCATGTTGTTGCGACATGAATGAGATTCTAAAGACTCAATTTTTGATTAAAGGATGCCAGTCTCAGATTTGAGTTCTCGATTCGATTGCTTCAACAGTTCATTTTCAACCTATGAATGGACGATTCTCTCCGTAATTGAGTCCATTTTAGAATTCATAACAGAAAGATCTTTCCATACTTGCTCATTTTGCCCAAATAGTTCACACTTCATTCTCCTCAAAAACTCAACCATTTCCTCCTGGTCATTAAATTTTTCATTGTATTCGGCTGGGTGAGTGTTACTTGTCTCATCATTACTGGTGGTGAAGCTTTTATTAGACTGTGCAAATGACAGGGCAGTTTGTCTTTTGTTTCCATTACTGGGTTGCTGACGTGGCTGCCCCGGGTTAGTTCAATGTCAGCGCAGGTCAGAAGAACGAGCAATAAAACAACCTCAATGTACAGGAAGTATACCTGCCTGATAATTTCAAAGTTCTGCAGTCACTTACCGACTTCTTTGGCCGACTATTTAAACCAATTCTAGCCCTCCAAAGTTCCAATCCAATCCCCACTTTAATTTTTTCTTCCTTCTTCTTCTTCTTTTTCCTCCTCCTCCTCTTCCAAGAGAGAGAAAGAGAGGGTAAAAGCAAAAGGAAAAAAGGACATCTAGCATTTTCATAGACATTTAGACGGCTGGGTAAAATTGGACATTTTGGACAATGGATCCAGCAACAGAAATAAAACTGAGACCGGCCTAATACTGACTGAATATTCCATCTTATGCCGTTTCTTTGATTTCGTTTCATAAATGGTTTAACGACCGTTTAGCGTTTCCTTGCTTCATAGTGCACACACTGGATGAAAGTCAGAGATGAACTGAGTGTAAGAAAAGAATCAGTAATGGTTGCTTGGTACGAACTGAAATTTCTGTGACTAGGAATGAATGGTCGGCCTCACTCTTTAAGCCTTAAAGCGCTGGAACCAACTTAACTTGTTTTTGCTGACAGTGTAGATCAAGATCAGACTGCACAGAACGTGCAGTCTGATCTTTGATCTACACTGTCAGCTACTTCAATGCACCTTCTGCCTAAAACAACCTTGAAATGACAATATTTCGGATGTTTTTCTTCACTGAACAGGTTTATTTCATAAATTCAGCGCTCTAAGGGTTAAGCCTCCTGATGCCGAACACTCTCTCTCTCTCTCTCCTAACCCTTATCCTGCTAAACAACTTAAATGAAACTTTCCAGCTGATCGTCAAAAACCATAATAATACAATTTCAAACTTATTTCTTTGAGAAAAACATGTCCTTATTGGACAATGTAGATCCAAGATCAGACTGCACGTTCTGTGCAGTCTGATCTTGATCTGCTGTGTCCATAAAATGTCAGCTTGTGACTTTTAGTAGCCTAAAGTTGAATAGAATTTTCAATTCACACCTCACCCAAGTTACAAACTCGTACGTGTGAGTGATTGTTTTCTGGACGAAATGTAGTTTCTGGCAATAGAGCACTGGGAAAATCCATGGTTATTTTAAAGTATACTGTTTTGTTTAAAAAACGTAAAAATGTTCTCTTTTCAATTTTATTTTCAGCACCACAGCTAAATACGCATGAACTGAAATCGTAAATTATGTCCCTTAAGAATAAGTTATTCTACCATACAGATGTGTCAAATTAACGCGTACTCGTTATTAATAGTGCAGTGCAAAGGTATCGTTATAAACATCGCGATAGTTCAAACATGTCATTGTACTCATTAAAGCCCTCAAGCCATTTGCAGTTAATTCAGTGGTCATAGAAAATGGCATAAGCATTAATTACAATAAATCTGAGCAACGCTCTGTCAAAAGAGGGTTTAATGCATCTCCGTAGTGCATCATATACCAAGCAAATCATCACAGAATTAGGAATACATAAAATTCACATTGTCGAACAACCGACTATAATTTTTTACGTAGAATGGTCCTTGTACATGCAGAAAATTTATCAAAATATCTAGTAAAAAGTTTCGACGTATTGCAGCCTGCTCGGGCTGCGTAGGCTGACCTGGGTCGATACATTTTGCAAGATGCACTACACCATCTTTACACAGAGCAGGGCTGTTTAAACTTTGATTGATAAAATAAGCATTGGAAACCCCTGTAATTACATAGGAACCATGCTCTGTGAAAAGGGGGCTTAATGCATCTTCGAAAAGTATCGACCCAGGTCAGCCTGCGCAGTCCGCGCAGGCTGACCTAGGCCGAAACTTTTCGCTTTTGGTTAGTTTTCTGCATGTCAAAGGACCAGTCTATATCATGATGCAGTCGATTGTTCCAGAAAATGGATTTTATGGATCCACAAGTATGTGATAACTTGCTTGGTATCATGGATCACGGAGGTGCATTGAGCCCCCTTTTGCCAGAGCACGGCTCATGTCTATTTGGTAAAATTTGAATAATTTCAATCAGGCGGGGAGGGGGGGGGGGTATTTTGCTTACGAGCATGCGTAGACCTACAGGCACGTTTGGTTCACACTTCCCACGCATATGACGTCATACATCAACAACAGTCATGTACTTTATTTACACGTATCAATCCGTCTGGGAACCTTTCTAACGAAATCTAAATCTGGTAAAAATGTAATAAAGCTTTTTGGCAACGGAAATGTATATCTTGACAAGAACGATTTCGATTCAAAAAAGATAAGGTGTTTGTGCATATCTGTATTTGTTCACTTTATTCCAAGCAAGGTTGCTGGGAACAGACCAACTGTTTGTGATCAGCAAAGATTTCTTAAAATTCTCTAAATAAATGTATTTTAAAGTATTGCCCAATGAGATACTGTCTGCCTCTTTCACATATTGAGGTATAGGATAGAAACATTGTCAGAAGGCATACGCTTTTTATTCCAGATGTCGTTAATAACACTTAGAGAGCTGAAATAGTTTAAATCGATGGTTTCAGTACAAAAAAAAAAATAACTTGCAATTTGAACAGAGTATCGGACAGAGCAGACTTCACTTGCTGCGCGTCCTTATCTTGATTTACACCGTCTGCAAAAGTAACCCTTGAGTTATGCTAATATAGCTGTACATAAAAATGATAACTTCGTTTGACTAGATCGTTTTCGCAACAAAGAAAGGTAAGTCTTAAATGTTCATGCCCCCTGGTGTTATAGAGCTAACAATTTGCCGCCCCCAACACTTTGGTCGACTCGTCCACAATCCCCGTGTTAACGTCCACACAGAAGCATGTACCTGAAAGTTGAAAAATCTTATTTTCACAATTTCATTTAATTATTATACAAGTTTAAAGATATTCTATTTCCATATATACCTGTTTACATAAAGAAAAAAAACTTCAAGTAAATGAAAAGTGTAATACATGCGCATTGGCGAAGAGGTCTGACCACAAGTTCTCACAACATAGAATTAAAATTAAATGATTTTAAAACCTGCTCAACTTTTGAATTTGGATGCATGTATATGGGATAACTGTTTGTCTGTAAAACTGTAAGTTTCAGGTACATAATCAAAGATTGAACGTCAAAATCGATATTAGCCGTTTACCACACAATCCTATGTTTTACTGTCAAGGGAAAGGATGGTTTTGAATTCTTTGAGAAAAAAAAGAAAAGATGAAAACCATTTCAAACACAAATTCAGTCATTTGAGCCACAATTGATTTGTCATCTGCAGTTACTTTAAAAATTGCAGAAATTAAATTTTGTTTCTTGTATTTCCGCCGGGTAATCTAAATCATGTGACGTCATAAGTGGATTATTTTCAATCCAGTCAAAAATGCGAAAATATACGATTACACTGAATACAGATACAAAACCGTAACGATCTTGAATCAACGATATCAAATATTTAGTGAGATAATATAATTAATAATAAAAAGCTAAACCAATTGATGAATCCCACAATAAACATAAACGTTTGTTTGCTTTTGTGTGCAGAGTATTACTCTTTTCGACATTATTTCAGTGATCAAGGCGACCATTGCGCCTAGCGACATTCCTTTTGTTTCTGTCCTTAAAATCTTTTTCAACCGCTCTATATCTTCCAGTATAAATCAAGCCAAAAAGAAAAACAGCGACGTTTGGAGAGGAATTCTTGTCGAAAAAGACAGTCGTCAAATTTGTGAAGAGAACATTGGGTCTAGAGCCGTGACTCGAACTCTTAACACCCCCTCCCAATTATGAGATTCCGGGGCGCGGCAACAAACAGACAGGCACACACAAGTACACCCTGGTCCGTATTCACCGACCGTTCTTAAGAACATTCTTAGTCTCGTTCGCAAGAATTTTCCAAATTTCGAGATTAACAGAACTTCTGATTGGCTAAACCAAATAGAGCTCTGCGTTCCTTTCCAAATTCATCTCAATCCAGAATCAGACTAAGAATGTTCTTTATGAATGGTTGGTGAATACAGTACCCTGAGCTACATGTAACTGAAAAAGCACTTTCAATCGGCAGAAACAAATTTGTTTTATATACGTAAATATTTCATATTTTTCGAACATGCAATTTGATCTGAATGCATTTGTTCATTGAAAGTATTTTCTCTGGCTTTGAAGTCTTGTGAAAGCAGAGGAGCATTGCAAATCTCAGTTGCACGCATATGTATATAATAATTGAGCCATGTCATTCTAACAAAAGGGGGCTTAATGCATCTGCGAAACGTATCGACTCATGTCAGCCCTCGCAGGCTGACCTGGGCCGAAACTGTTTGCCTTTGGTAAAGATTCTGCATGTATCATGCTTTAGTCGGTTGTTAGACAAAATCGACCTTATGAATCCATAATTATGTGATAGCTTGCTTGGTATCATGGATCACGGAGATGCATTAAGTCCCCTTTTGCCATAGCATTGCTCATATGCTAGTATATTTTGTCATAAAAATACATGACCAAGTGAGTCCACAGTCTTGTTGTCCTTAAGAAATAGAATATTCGAATATTTACATAGTCAAATTTTCAAGGTCTTACTGTACTCAATACCTGTGTTATCGCACTGCTGTGGCATAAAAAGGCCCTCTGGGTCACATTTAGGGAACCACTGTCCTCGATACACCACCAGTGAGATCATTGACTGTAACCGTCTTTGCTCACACAAGGTTCTTTCTGTTGAACGAGCTGAAATAAAAGCAAGATCTCATCAAAAGCAACTGAGCCATGCTCTAGCAAACGGGCGTTAAATCTCCGTGATGCATGATACCATGTAATTTGTCATACAATTATGGATCCATAAAATCAAGATTGTTTAACAACGGATTGAATCATGGGGTGTAATGGTCCTTGGACATGCAGAAACTGACCAGCAGCAAAAAAAATCGATCCGTGTCAGCAAGCGCAGATTACACAGGCTGATATGGGTCGATACTTTTTGCAGATGCATTAAAACCCTTTTTCACAAAGCATGGCTGATATCAATTGTTGTCGCAACTTTTTCCCATTTATTCATATATATCAGTACAGATCTATCAAAAGGGTGAATCAAACAATTGGGTCCGTATTCACCAACCATTCTTGAGAGCATTCTTAGTCTAATTCCCCAAAATTTTCTACATTTGAAAGTGACACAACGTTTGATTTGCTAAACCGAATGGTTTAGCCGATCAGAAGTTGTGTTACTTTGAAATGTAGAAATCTTGGAGAATAAGACTGAGAATGTTGTTAAGAATGGTTGGTGAATACAGACCCAGGTCAGTCAGTGGGTTAGTCATTCAATCAATGAGTCAATCAACCAATAAGTAAATCAATCAATTAGTTAAATCGCCGATCAAGCATTTCTGCCAGGAGATATCTTTGAAATACCTGATTTAGATCCGTTATCTTTTTTACAAGTCCCAGACCCTATCATCATCTTGCTGTCACCGACACAAACCAACCCTTTATCGCACGTGCCAAGAGGAAGGCGGCCTCTGATTGGTCGAGTTTGACACGTCTCGCCTTCTATCTAGAATAATGAAAATCACCATAGTTCATTAAATCACGATAGTTCAAAAATGAATAGTACTGCCGCAGACCGCTTTGTGACAGAAGGAGAAATCGCTCAGTTAAAAGCAATTTCTCCTTTTGTCTCAATTTTTAGGGCCATATTTTCATGTATTAAAGCCCTAATGATTCTAGATACTGATTCCAGACGCTATCATCAACTTACTTTTACCAAATTATAGCACGTGACAAGAGATGGATGAGTTTGAGATGGCTTCTTCACTACGGACGAGACCGACCCGGTCTCCGACCCTCTGAATCTGCTAACTTTTATCACTAGAATTCAAAAAGGAGAAGCACAAAAAAGGTATGACTGTGTAAAATAAAGGGAAACAAATCTTACTTTCATCCTATCTTTGTTTTCGTCGTCGCAAAAAATTTAGTGGGGAAAAAAAGTTTTGTTATAGTAAAGACACGCCTAATTTACCGAAAATGAATTTCAGCAGAGGACGGTAAAAGTATTTCTTCTTCTTTTTTATGGAACACGGGTAATCAATCAATGATAAAGTAAAGTGCATGCACCGCCTGAAAACATTTTGGGAAAAGATTCTCATGAAGAAAAAAATCGCTTTTGCGTCATTTTTACAACAGAGGGCGTTGAAAATATCTTTATGAAATACGAGAAATCAATCAATGATTAATTAAGTTAGGTGTAAATAGATCTACCCGCCTGAAAACATTATGGGAAAGATTCTCATTACGAAAAAAGTCCCCTTTTGTGTCATTTTTTCTCAAAAGTGATTAATTGCAAGATGCAAAATGTCGTCTGAAGGAGGTAATGACTTGAATCTTGACTTGAAAAAAAAAAACATGGACTTACCTTAGCACAAACATCATAACATCCACAGAGACCGCCCTCCTCGATTACGCCGCCCTTGCAGTTAAACTCTGGTTTCTTTAGATGCTTGCATATACCATTAAAACAAACCATGGCTTCTGAGTAGGCCAGGAAAGCAAAAAGATACAGTGCAAAAAGCATTTTGTTTTCTTTTCACCTAAAGGAGATTAGTGCTAAAATAGAATTTAAACGAAAAAAATCGAAAGTTTCAGTACTCTGACGTTTCCTACGCTGATTGACTATTTGAAGGTCTTTTCTTATCTTCTACTTATCTACAGGTCATGACCTGAATTAACTGTTTACCACACAATCCTGAGTTTTAACGGGGAAGTAGCCTTTTGAAAACACTGTTGGAAAAGATGAAATTGCTGGTGACCAGCAAAGACAAAAATCATCACTTGAGCTACATTTATTGTGTTGTCTGGAATCTTTCAATTTGGTCGAGTACAAGAAATTGTCTGGTTAAGAGTTAACTCTCTACCAAAAAATCACGTGTTTTAACGATACTGGGAAAGAACCCGTTTGAAAACATTGTGGGAAAATAAGTAAATGCTTGTAACCAGCATTTTCTTCTTTTCCAACAATGTTTTCTATCCTTTCAAAGACAAATTTCATTATCTGAGCCATATTCAAATTTGTCGTCTGTAAATGCTTTCAATTTGGACGTGTCTAAATTTATGTCGTATGGTAAAGACTTAATACATTACCATTATCGCATCTATGCTGTTTTAACCCTTTACCAAACAATCCCATGGGCGGCTCATGGCCCTAAGGTAAAATACCTTTGAAAATACGAGGTCGGGGGAAAGAAAATAGTGGCGACCAGCATTTACTCCCGTTTTCTCACAAAATTTTCTACCCCGGTTTCATCGACAAATCCACCAATTAGGTAAAGTTCACTTTGTCGTCTATAAGTGTGGTCTTTGAGTCGCCTGGTTGCGTAGCAACCAGGCTCTCATTGTTATCAACCCGATCTATGGGGTGACGTAAGCATGCCTCCAGCCTTGTACTGCTTCCTGTCCCAAGTTTCGGTTTACGAGATAAAACATAGTTTTCTAATTATTCGGTAAACAACCCAGTTTCTGTTGTAAATAACTTGCAGCTGTGCCTTTGTGATAATGAATATGTTTATAAAGACTGAGCTATTTAACTGTTCAAACCTTTGAAACAACCATTTCGTCCACAAGGGTACGCCATAGCCTATCGCTTACACAGATATCATCTCTAAAAATAGCGCATTATGTATGTATCTAAAAATAGCTGTCGTGAACTAAACAAGTTAAGGGACACGCTGAAACATACTCTTCGACGACAGCGTCTTTACAACGGCACGCTTCTATTTGTTGCCAATTCTCAGTGAAAATGATAATTACCCATTTGAACTACAGTCTTAATCTTAAAATCTGTCCCTAATTGTAAGTCTTATTTCAATTCAACACTCAACCTATGATCGGAAAGAGAAAGGCGATACCGAGTTAACATGGAAGCTTTCAATGGAGATTTTTCTCAACAGTAGGATTTTTTTTTTTTTGACAAATTTATAACGGCTTGGAACGGTTGCGTTGCCTTCTTAGACATTCTTACATGTGGCTTCTTCAGAGCTTTTTATTCTATACTTAAAACTTTGCACACCCGTATTCTAGGTGCACAAGCAGAGATCGTACATGCAGTATGCAGTGCGCACGAATCTAGGCTGTACCAAGTCATCGCTTAAAAGGTGTTTTCTGGAATGTAGCTGTGCGACAAATATAGATCTTATAATCACGTGACGTATAACGTCATTTGCACCACGGAATTCTCTATAAATTTATGAATCAGTCACTGGACGGGCCCACTCGTCACACCTCGGCCGATTCCGTACCTACATCTAACCTCGTCTGTATCAGGGAGGCTTCCATTTTGAACTACCAATCACATGATCTTAAACATGGCGGCGCCCCTGTAGATCGCTTAGCAACGACAGTTTTTTAGTTTTAGTTTAAACATATTTTATTGCCAAGTTAAGTTACAATAATAGAATTTACAATACAGAACAATATACAGAATCAAACGACTAGGCAAAAGGGTCTGACCACAAGTTCTCGCAACTTAGATTCGGTCATTCCCTTAATGAAATTACATTGTTTAGAGTTGCCCATTTTCACTTTTGGCTTACTAATGTTGTACTAATTTTTAATTTTGTTTTGGACGACAATTTTGTTCCAGTTACTCACTAACATGGTAATGGCAATTAACAAGTCAAGTTCTTTTCATGAAATACAATTAAATACATTTCTTAAAAGAAAGTGGAGTAGGGGGGAAAAAACTCAGATTTTAAGATTTTTAACTACAGGATTAGATGATTACTCATAGATGAATCGTAAGTCAGTGGGGTCCCAAGATCCGGGCGAACTGGTCAAATATTTATCGTTTGCTGCTGCAGGATTACTTGAATCGTTCAGTATCCTTTATATAAGTGTGTACAGTCGTAAATATCATTGTCTTCGAAACTGAGATTATCGGATCCATATAATAAAATGTTGATGTTTAATGGATGGAATCGACGTAAATTTTGAAAAAGATTAATTCTCTGTTCTGTGTAATGTGTGCATTTGAAGAAATAATGTTCAGCATCTTCTTGATCGTAACCGCACCTACACCTTGCATTTTGAGAAATATAATTTGAGAAAAGGTCATAGTTCAGGTTGCTGCATCTGTTACGAATCCTTGTATGTATGACAGATAGATGGCGTTTACCGACAAAATAGTGTTTTGGAACATCAGAAACATGAAAGGTCTGTAGGATACGAGATTTAAACTGCGACAAAGATTGCAGAGATTTAATATCGTCGGAGAGTTCATTCCATAGAGTAACTGCCGATGGAATGAAAGACTTCGCCATCAATTCGGTTCGACAAGCAACTAATTCGATATCATTAGCATTGCGGAGTAAATAATTTGTTCTTGTGTTAACATTTAAAGGAAAGATATCGTTTAAGTATTGTGGAGTCTGGCCGTTGACTATTTTAGAAATCAGTACAAGTTTCTGGTATTTGCGCCTATTGTCTAACGTTAACCAACCAATTTCTTTGTACAGGTCAAGAGTAGAAGCTGATCTTGTAATACCGGTTATAATTCTTGCGGCCTCAACTTGAATTTTTTCCAGACGATCCTTTTCCGTCATAGTACAATTATCCCAGACTACTGAGGAGTATTCAAGAAGTGGCCGCAAAAAAGACACATATATTTGGTTGAGAGAATCTCTTTTTAGCCTAAATTTTAAAGATCTCATAATTCCCAGGATCTTGTTTGCAGACTGAGTTACATTATCAATATGTTCACGCCATTTACCATTATTACTTAGAGTTAATCCAAGGTGTTTATGATTCGTAACAAACTGAATTGGGACATCGTTAAACAATAAATCAGGTGGCTGAACATTTCTGTTTGTGAAGTGAATAGCTACGGTTTTTGAGGGATTAAATGACACCAGCCACTGTTTTACCCATTTAGATACAATAAGCAGGTCATGATTTAGGATGCCCTCAATGTCTGCAATTTGGGTGGCTGTACAAGCTAGTGAGGTGTCATCTGCAAACAAACGAGATATACTTAAGAGATTGTCTGATATATCATTCACGTAGACAACGACATGAACAACCACTGTGAAGTTATTCACTTCTATCGATCTGTCGATGAAAGCTTCTAACGGAATTGATAAACCACGCTAAAACTTGAATGTACAAACTGTTTGCCGACTGAAATACTCTTAGAAAGATAACGATAGAAAATTTACTCATGCGTTCTTTCTAAAGAGGAGCCTTACAATTTCAATATCGGTAAAGCGGTGTGCTTCCGGAGATGTGCGAAATGTACCGTGTAGGTGCATATCAAGCTACGTGATACAGCCGAGGGATTTGATCACCGGATCACCCGAGGTATGCCGAATGTGGACGGGCCTTTATTTTCAGCGTACACCGACCTAGCGCTTCACCGATCCATGCAAAGAGAGCGTTTTAAATTACACTGTCTTTGATTGTTTTTCGTTTTTTTTTAAAAAGAGGCGAATTTGTCAAAGTCTGCTGTTGTTTTTTTCTTAATGTGCGATTAACCTAGGTCTGGTATATATGAAACAACAATTTCACAACAGTAAAACCTCAGATTGTCCTATTTCTGGAGAAAAGATATCTCCCTATCAAACAGTGTAGATCCAAGATCAGACTGCAGTTTGATCTTAATCTACACTGTGGTGGGTAAAAGAGCAAATGCTGGGTACCAGCATTTTCCTCTTTTCCCACAATGTTTTCCAAGGTATTCTGCCTTACGGTTATTAAAATTTGGGATGGTGTGGTAAAGTAAAACTCTTTGGGAGTATTGATAGTAGTCAATTATTTATCTCTCTCACAGCTAAACTTTTTTTCCAACAGAGTTTATGTCAGAAAGTGGCTAGAGTTCAATAGCTCAGGCCATAATGTACAGGGTTTGATACCAGGGTATGGCTGGTTCCAATCCCCAGGTCTGCCAATTTCTTTCAGAGGACTGATGATAGTCATTGCTACAGTATTTGATTCCTCTCATCACCGATCATTGCTTCTGTAATGGTTAGGAGAGAAGGCAGCGAGTGGCTTTGGAGGAAAATATACGGAATATTGGGAGGAATATATACAGAATGTTATGTTGTAGTAACTTTCCTGGTGCTTGTATTTAATTCGAGCAGCATGAGAAAATTTGATGTTGCGTGAGACCGAAGGTCAAACGAAATGTCAAAATTTTCTTATGCAGAGAGAAGTAGATACAAGCATCAGGAAAGTTACTACAAAATAATATTCCTTTTATTATATATCGACAACTTTCAACGGCAAAATTTTGTAGTTCTTGACATTTTATTCTTTTTTTTTTTAAATTGGTAAACAAAATAAACAATGGTGTAGTAGCTAGTAACCTCTTTTTTATGAATGGCGGATAAATGTGATGGCATAACTTTTGACCAATCAAATCACAAATCATTACAAATGATTTCCGCGGGTGAGTAACGTAATCAATACCATACATGTATTTGGAACTGTATTTCACAGTATAGATGGATTTTTTTTTCTGTCATGTGTTATTTTTCCCGCGTGTGATGCATGTATTTGAGCCAGAAAAATTTCAGGTATATAATAATGTGCGAAGTACTTGTTGTAGAAACTCAAGAAATACATGCAGTGGTGGACTAAAGTCTGTGATATGACTGAAATATTGATGAAAACAGCATTAAACACCTAATAAACAAATCTTACTTTCAAGATAACCTGTGTCATTGGAAAGCACAAATATCGTCCATGAAATTGCCGCTTTATGCTTCTCTATATTCCCTCATAATTTAATCCTTTACCTAAACAATCCCATTTTTTTACGACCCTGAGGTAGGAGATTCTTGAAAACATAGTAGGAAAAGAAGAAAATAATGGTTATCAGCATTTTCTCCTTTTTCAAAATCTTTTCTACCCTTCACAAGAAAAATCCCATTGATGGAGCTACATTTGATATGTCGTCTGCAAATGCTTACAATTTGGACAAGTCTAAAACTTATCATCTGGTAAGGAGTTGACATTTTACTGCACAATGTCACCTTTTAACGACCCTGGGAAAGAAGCCTTTTGAAAACATTGTGGGAAAAGCAGAAAAAGCTGGTAACCAGCATTTTCTCCCTTTCCCACAATGTTTTCTACCCTATCAAAGAAAAATTGCACCATTTGAGCCACACTGAAATTGTCGTCTGCAAACGCTTTCAGTTTGGACAAGGCTTAAATTTTGTCGTCTGGTAAAGGGTGAAAGAGTTATCGTTAAGGAGTAATCGTCTGATAAGGAGTTAAGCAAGGGAGACTGGCACTTTTTCTTTTCTCACAATGTTTTTTACACGTTTCAAAGAGTAGTCCCATGATATGATATGACTAATAGCAGACAAATCAGTTTGAAAATGTTTGTTGCTGAGCCCCACTTTCAACATCATATGTTATACCACATTAGCCAGTGAACCTATCTATGCTTTCCTAGAATTTGTTTTACCAGTGCTTCGCATGATATTCTTCCAAAGCAACTGGCTGCTTTCCTACCTAATCATTGTCGAAATAATGATCAGGGGTGAGGGAGGAATGAAACATTGTGGAAAAAGGAGAAACCACTGATAACCAGCGTTTTTTCCCTTTCCAACAGTATCTTCTTCCCCTTGAAAGACAAATTCCATCATTTGAGTCACATTTACTTTGTAGTCTGCAAATTTGTTGTCTCATAGAAGCTTCAAGTCAATCTGTGTAATGAAGGGAAAAACAACCATAAAATCAAGACATGCACACTGTAGAAAAAGCAACTTCTGCTTTGACTATTTACTAAACAATCCCAAGTTCAAATGACTCTGTGGCAGAGGACTTTTCAAAACATTGTAGGAAAAGGAAAGAATGCTGTTAGCCAGCATTTTCTCCTATTCCACAATGCCTTCAGCTCTTTCAAAGATAAATCCCATGACATAAACTATTGATTTGTCTGCCACAAATTCTTTCAACTTGTATAAGTGTACTGTTATGTTGTTTGGTAAAGGACAAATTAGAAAATAAAGCACTAATTTTTCACATTATTATATCAATTTATCAAGTGGTAGTTCACCCACAACCATATAAGCCATTCTCTGGCAAAAGGGGGCTTCATGCATCTCCATGATGCATTACACCAAGCAAGACATCACCTAATTATGGATCCATAAAATCCATTTTGTCAAACAACCGACTGAATCATGGCATCAAATTATCCCTTGACATGCAGAAAATTTAAAGATAGTGAAAAGTTTCGGCCCTCAGCCTGCAGAGGCTGACACGAGTCGATATTTTTCGCAAATGCAATAAGCCCCCTTTTCAGAGCATGGCTCACATATATATATGCATACATGAGACACACCATTCGCTAGTGTACCCTTTTGCTGTACAGTATGTGCATTCCCCCTTGGAACTCATTGGTTGTTTACTAAACAAGTAAAATCAAGTATGTATTGTTGGACACAAAACATTGCTCAATTTGATTAAACAACATAACTTTGGATGAAAAATCTAACTGATCTGTTATCATAAGACAACCTCCTTTTGGAAATCTTGTGATAAATAGCCCTGTTTTAACAACATTGAGGAAGAGGGCTTTCGGACAAATTGTGGAAAAAGGAGAAAATATTTTCTTCCTTTTCTATAATGTTTTCTACACCCTCAAAGACAAAATATCAGTGTTTGAGTCACATTTAATATGTCACCAACAGCTGCTTTCAAATTGGATAAGTCTGAAATTTTGTTGTCAGGTACAAAGTTAACTGGCCAGTTTTGTTCTTGTGATATCATCAGAGTAGCTAAACACACATCATCATTGTGAAGAAAACACTGCTTTTGCCATATTTAAAAAAATGTCTAGAGCAGTGATGTGAAGAGTGTTATGGTGGTTGCTGGATCTGTACTTTTTACACTAGTATAATGTACATCATCCATTGGTTCAATTTACAAAAATCATCGCGGCTTTGCCTTCCATATTCTGTCTGTGTTGTTCTACTTCTGTACTTTACCTAAAATTGAAACAGAAATAGAGGTAAGGAACAAAAACCACATCCTTAAGTAGGTCAAAGTTATCATTTGATTTAGCCTATTGCTGTGAAAGAATTACAAATTTTGAAGACAGGTATGAAAATCTATTTATGTGAAAATTATTGGATTCCTTTCCCTTTAAGCCGACACAATATTGCATTCTGTATCATACACCAAACATACAACCAGACAAGACTGTTCACCTAGCACGGTGTGGCCAATATTTTAGGGAATGTATCATGGGCATGTTCATGGTCATTTTTAAAATGATGCTCATTTTGGTGTCGGCTTTGCAATGACCATTCTTCTCTCATTTTTGGATCACGATCAGATGTTTTCAGACATGCCCTGGCCTAACAGTCTTTTATCAAAAGTATTAACTCACTACCATATAGACTTTACTTGTTAAGCCCCTGAAGAAGATCTTTCTTTGGAAAAGTAGTATTTGCATATTTCAAAAAATTATTCCCTCTCTCCTTAAAAGTTTTCCTGTTTGTTAACTCTTTACCAAATGACAAAATTCTAGACTGGTCCAATTTAAACACATTAGCAGATGTCATATTTTCATAGGCTCAAATGAAAAGTTTTTTCAATGGAAAGGTAGAAAACACTGTGGGGAAAGAAGGAAATGCTGTTTGTTGGCATTTTCTTCTTTTCCCACATTGTTTTCAAAAGGTTTTTCCTCAGGTTCATTTAAACACAGGCGTGTTTGGTAAAGGGTTAAAAAGACATTACTTTCAAATGTTTCTCAGCTGTGTTTCTTTTCTCATAAATCAAAAACAAATAGTCTTTATGGTAATAAGTAGAACCCATTACCTAACAAATATGCTGACATAATATCTAATGTTTATTTTATACACTCCGGACATCAGACAAGACTGTCCACCTAGCACGGTGTGGCCAACATAGGGAGGAGCATTTTCTCTAGGCATGTCAATGGCCAGTTTCTTATCTGCTCAATACAATTTGGGTGTCAGCATGTTAATGGCCATCTTGCTGTCACTTTGGGGTCACGATTACGATGCTTTCGGACATGCCTTGGCCTGACAGTCTTTATATGAAAGACACATGGGCCTGTTTTGAAGAAGTAAATATTTGGGATGAGGTTTTGAATCAGACTTGGCAGAGATCCTATAGTCTCTATAGATGATCTCCGCACCAGGGTTGCGAACACACTCCATGACAGTACCATCTTAACCTACAAAATACTTTGTAACAGAAAAAGCATAAGGCCCTATATCCTTTCTGTACATTGGCCATATCGGGTACATTTTTGCAGGCCGGTACCTAGGTTATCAATGTGGTGATAGCACTGTTCACAAAACCTCTGCAGAAGTTTGAAATAAGCATGAAAAAATGTACAAACAAAAACAATTTTGAATTTAGAAAATTATTAGAGTTTGTTATATAGAGGTTTTCCGGTATGTTTTATTTCATTCATTTTGACATAGCATAGCCTTACCAGACAACAGTCCAGATGCAAAATTAAGAAAGATGTAAGACATTCACAGTGTTGGCTTGAAGTGTACAAAGTTTGATTTTGACAAAGGCATTAATTCTTTACTTTCAGACTCATCTATAGTAAAAGCATTTGCAGATGGCCAATCAAATGTAGTTTAGACTATGGGAATTTTTGTAAAAAAACAAAAAAACATTGTTAGAAAGAGAAATAACTGTTAGTCTAATGAATTCAGATGTTTAAAGGAAATTTCTGTAAGCATGAGTTTTATCAAAGAACTTTAACCCTTAGCACATGGCAAAATTTTAGACTCGATCATGTTGAAGGTATTTACAGAGTAACATTCAAATGTTTTTCAAATGATAGCATTTGTCCTTAACTACATAAAAAACATTGTGCAAACAGGAGAAAATGCTGGTAGCAAGCATTTTCTCCTTTCCCCACAATGTTTTCAAAAGGCTTCTTTCTCAGCATTGCTAAAACTCGGAGTTGTGCAGTTATGGGTTAAACCTAATGCTAAGATATCTACCTGTTAGTTTTTTTTTTACTTGGCACCATGATATGCATTTCACCTGTTTACAAAATAGTTGACAAAAGGTATTGCCAGCAAACTAATAGCTGAAATTGCCATCTTGGTTGTAAAACCCCTGTCCCTGGTCACAAAGTATATGAAGGAAATTCCAGCTGTTAGTTAACTGAACCTCAACTTTTTATAGTAATTTAACTTATGTACAGAAGTTGCTTAAGTGATCTCTTTTTGTGGCATTTGTCGAAGACAATGCCACTATGAGTTCAATACGACATTTTGAAAATCATGAATCGTATTTTGTGCAAAACCGAAGGAAGTAAACCCAATTAAAATCAACTTTTCGGAGAAAAATAAATATTTCGATTGCACTCAGATATGAAATTGAAAATGGCGTATTACAATAAATTGGATTAGGCCATCGATCGTGGAAATACGTCCTTTTTATCGAAAATAGCTTGATCCGCTATGGCCTTCTATGGTGGCGTAATGACACACACATACCATGCTTGTTCGTCCCAAAACCAGTTCGTTCCTGGGCTTATTCATCCCAGGATTGTTCGCCCTGACTTGTTCGTCCCACAAGATTGCACCCTTCTCTATCGGATTTTGCATGACTATATAGTAGATTGACTTTCAAGCGAATATTTTGAAACTGTTTCTGTTGTTTATTTTTCAGATTATTAATTCCACACAATGGCTCCCTTGACAAATGCCACACCAGCGTTTTCAACGCTTTGATTTGATGATGTGTTGTACCTGGCCCCTGTATAAACATTTGTACAGTGAAAATTCTGTCTCTAGGTTAACTTAAGCTTGCCTTCTTAGGGGCATTTAATGATAGTGCAAAAGTTTAATAAAGTGACTGAAAAGAACTTTATGGTTTCATACTTAATATATATTTGATGTATTACATATGATTTGAAAGTGGTGTTGCAAGCAACCTGATAGTTGAAACTTTCATTTTGTTCTATAGAGCCCCTGTCCCAGGCCACAATGTATTAACTGGTGATGGAAATTCCAACTGTCATTCTGCCGATAACCACATGTCTATACAACCCTAATGCTTTATGTTTTATGTAAGAACTTTTAAAATTAATCCTTTGATTTATATATAACCTAGCAGTTCAAATATTTATATATTATAGATGGGTTTTTTTAGAACCAGACTCAAATGTTAACCAAACTTGCTAAGATTTGTATTTAACCTAACAGTTTATATAATTCAAAGAGGATATTTTCAGGAGCTAGATTTTGCAGCCTGTATTTAGTCCAGAGCTAAATTCCGTAATGAAAGAACATTTTATTGGCTACTGGAGGTATATTTTACCTATTTACAGTTAAAGTATTGCTAGCAACTTTAAACTTGCATTTGTGCTTTATAATTCCTATCATCAGTTAAATGAATCTCACTTGTCTACTTTATATGGGTAAAACATTTTATTATAAGTTGACTGGAAAGAATCTTTGGTGTGTAATTTAAAAATACATGTGCAAAAGCTTTTAGATACAAATCATTGCAAACATTCTCTTGTTATTGAAAAGCTTCTATACTGTGAAAAAGTTCGTTTTTCTTATCGTTTTAGCCTTTCCCAAACAACAAAATTGTAGACATGTCCAGAATGAAAGCATTTTCAGATGACAAATCAAATCTGCATCAAATAATGGTTTTTGATATGATAGAAAACACAGAAGGAAAAGGAGAAAATGCTGCTTACCACCATTTTCTCCTTTTCCCACCATGTTTTCAAAAGCCAGTTTTAGTTAAAGCTCAGGATTTTGTGGTAAAGGGTTAGCCTATAATCTTTCACAGTTATTCAGGTAACTGATGGATGCAAAGCTACACAAAAATATAATACAGAAAATATGAACTTGCGGAACTTTGTACAATGAAGACGAGTATGAATGTCTTGCACCCAGTACTCTTACTATTGCATCAGCACTGCCAAAATGAAGTGCATTGCAGACAAGGATTTTATGCACAAAATGATGAAATAAGAAATACAATATAACCTTCTCTAGCTCTACTGATGGAAAGTTCTATTGAGCCAAAGTAATATGAATTTAGAAAAAAATATTGAAAACTGACAACTTTGACCTACCTCCAGTCCATGACCATGCCAAAGTGTCCTTATCAGCTAGCTAATTTCCTCCCTGAAAGAAATTTAAAAGGAACATTAAAACACTGAAAATAAACTGTTCATCATCTACATATACAAATTATATGATTAACAAAATTCAACACCTACTTTAAAGACATGTACCACAATGAATGAATGAATGAATGGTGTTTCATAGTGTATTGGCAGCTACGGTATTCTAATACCTATGAACAGATTTAATGATTAATTGATTAAATGGTGTTTTTCACCGTTTCAACATCATTTCAGTGATATGACTGTTATATCTCACATATTCATGCAAGTCCTAAGGTTTCACTAGTACTAGGCTAGGCCTATGAAGTGTCTTGCCAAGTAAACTCTGACAAACAACCCAGTGCTATCTGCGAGATCAAACCTGGGGTCTCCAGGTTATGAGACCTATACTTTACCACGGAGTCATGCAGGACCCCACGTGAACTGGAAATTTAAAACAAAGGATGAAAAACTTAAGAAAAAATAAAGGTTGTAAAGGGAGGTCTACATATGAGCCATGCTCTATGAAAAGGAAGCTTAATGCATCTGTAAAAAGTTTGGACCCATGTTGTGTTCTTACCTCCCATGGGTGTTTTAAAAACCTTTTGGGAAAAGGGGGGAAAACGGTAACCAGAATTTTCTTTTTCCACAATATTGTTTACAACATAAATCTCGTCATTAGAGCAACATTTGTTTTGTTGTCAGCAAGTACTTTCAAAATTTTGGACAGGCCTAAAACTTTGTTGCCTGGTAAAGAGTTAACTCTTTACCAAACTAAAAATTTTAGATTGATTAACGCCATTTTCAACATTATTTCAGTTATATCCCAGCAGCTATCCATGCTTTAATGGATTTCCTTTTACTGGTACTATGCATTATATTCTTTCTGAGCCACTGGCTGCTTTCCCACATAACCATTGGTGAAACAATGGTCAATGGTGAGAGAGGAATAAATCCTGTCACAATGACTATCATTAATCCCCGGAAGAAATTGGCCGAGCTGGGGATCAAACTAGTGACCCCCTGTTCCAAAGTCCTGTATGCTACCGACTGAGCTACCAGGGCTAGGCTACAAAATTTCAGAACTGTTGGTACTGAATATACATGCAGACAATGTACTTAACCAAAATCTGAAATTTGCTTGTGAGAGAGAAGAAAACTTTGTTGGAAAAGGAGAAAATGCTGGTCACAATGAAGAGTGTTAAGCAAGCTTTCAGGGACTTCCAATTCCTGATGAAATATTTTTGGGTTTTCTGCAAAATACAATCATGTTCTTTGGAAAATATTGTGGCTAAAGGTGTATTCCTTATTTAGCCAAATTGCATTCGACCTAAATAAATGCCAGTAATGCCTATTTTACAAAAATATTCTCATAGGTACCTGCAGCAAATTTGTTTCAGGAGTTTGCTTAATAAACACGGTGACTATTTTCAGTTAGTTTAACCCTTTACCACACATCCCAAATTTTAACCACCCTGTAAGAGAAGGCTATAGGAAAACATTGTGGAAGAAGAAGAAAATGCTGGTAAGCAGCATTTTCTACTTTCCCCACAATGTTTTCTACTGTATCAAAGACAAAATCATCAATATAGCAACATTTGTCATCTGGAAATGCTTTCAACTTGGACCACTCCAAAATTTTGTCATTTTGTAAAGAGTTAACCCCTTACCACACAATCTCAAGTTTTAATGAAAAAAATGCTTTTGCAAATATTGTGTGAATAGAATAAAATGCTTGTAACCAGCATTTTCTTCTTTTCCCCAAATGTTTTCTACCCTTTCAAAGACAAATCCATTTTTTGAGCCATATTTAAATAAGTTGTCAGCATAAGCTAATAATTTGGACAAGCTTAAGAATAGATGTTTGGTAGTCAAAAGACTTTCCAGATATTGCATTTTTATATACTGGTATTACATCGGAGAAACAAGAGGGCCATGATGGCCCAGTATCGCTCCACTGGCTTATAAATACAAACAATACAATACAATACAATACAATATTTTATTGGTGACTTAGGCCTCCGGCCCATTACACATGAAAATAACAGCATAATACATATACAACACCAGGAATAAACATACGAATACAAAGGTAAATTTTACATATAATACAATACAATTACGATACAATACAAACAACTTTAACTTTATACTTCTCATCGGGAGTATGCATGTAACGTCCCATTGGGAAAGCCTGCATGGCTGTATAGGCAAAAATTTAACTCTTTACCAAACGACAATATTTTGAACTAGTCCAAATTGAAAGCATCTGCAGAAGACAATATAATTGTGAATAAAATAAATGAAATCTGATTTGGGAAGAGTAGAAAAATGTTGTGGGAAAAAGAGAAAATGCTGCTTACCAACATTTTCTCCTTTTCTCACAGCGTCCTCTACTGGCTTCTTTCTCAAGGTCGTCAAAAGTAGGGTTTGTGTTAGAATAGGTTAAATACACGTAGGTAGCAAAACAACAAACAATCAAACGTTTTGAAGATCAAACGTCGATTTTTTATTTTTTTTTTTTAAACCGATCCAAATTGAAAGCACTTGTAGACAACAAAATAAACATAACTCAAAAATTGAAATTTGTTTCCAGCTGATTTTCCAACATTGTAGGGGAGTGGGAAAAAAAAAAAAAAAAACGGTTTCCAGCTGATTTTCCAACATTGTAGGGGAGTGGAAAAAAACGGTTTCCAGCTGATTTTCCAACATTGTAGGGGAATGGAAAAAAACGGTTTCCAGCTGATTTTCCAACATTGTAGGGGAATGGAAAAAAACGGTTTCCAGCTGATTTTCCAACATTGTAGGGGAATGGAAAAAAACGGTTTCCAGCTGATTTTCCAATATTATAGGGGAGTGGAAAAAAAAAAAGGTTACAGTATAAGTGATACATTTTTAAACACCGTCAAAACAAGTTGTAGTAGATTATACTAGATAAACAGTGTATAATTATGCCAGCTTACACAAGTATTGGGAAAAAAGACAACATTTTAATTTTAAACATAAATGAGATATCAGACTATTCATAAAAAGTAAGTGAATTATTGTGAACTATATGCCTTTCGCCTTTTAATTAAGAGAAAAACGAAATGAGCTACGTTTTTCAGAATTTTTGGATCTTTGATTGAGATTAACCTGCTGAATTCAATTTCCCTATTTCTTGTAGGTACTGCGTAAGGGCTTATATACTGTTGGCGCAGATCAGAATACAAATTGCAATCAGAGAAAGCGTGAATTTCATCCTCTATAGCTTCGATTTTCTCTAGGTTCTCACAGTACGGACAAAATCTTAGATCACGATCAATTCCGGTTCGTCTGCACATTTCTATATTTAGAAAATGGTTTGAACATCTAAAGTTAGACATAGCTTTTCGTAGATAAAATGGTAGGTCGTATGTTAGATAACGTTCTACGTTCAAAAGAGTTTTGAAGTACTTATATAGACGACACCTGCCGGATGTGGCTATATCTTCAAACCAGTTTTGAGAAGCACAATCCATGATTCTTTGTTTAAACTGATAAACAAATGCGTCTGTATCACCAACCTCTTGTGAGACCCAGACAAAACCGAATCCATAACGAAATAACATATTTTTCACATTGGTTGCCCAGTTTATCCGTCCATTTTCGTCTTGTTGTTTCAACATTATATAAATATTTCTAGGGTATCTATTGGGCGACATTTGCAAAATACGACACCAGTATTTTATAGGTTTAACATAATAAGTTGTACAAAGAGGCAGTCGTCCACATTCCCCTAACGCCATACTGTTGTTTATATGGCGAGGTAGGCCAAGGAAAGTTTTACAAAATTGAGCATGAATAGATTCAATTTGTTGCACATATTCAAAACCCCATAGTTCTCCCCCGTAACAAAGAATAGGTTTTACCATAGAGTCAAATAATTTGAAGATATCATTGTGATGAAAGTAACCAAATTTGCGCTGATAGTTAGATATTGACATTATAGATTTCTGGGCTTGTGCAGCTAGTGTTAATTTGGCGCGAGTCCATTTTAATTTAGGTGTAAATAGTAGCCCCATATATCGATAGTAGGAGACCGATTCAATTTCTGTTCCTCCGTAAAACCATCGCTCATTGTCACGCAGAGGTCCACCATTTCTAAATACGATTATTTTTGTCTTTTCAATATTGATTTGCATGCCCGTTTTTTGGCAAAAATTATCAACAGTGTTAATTTGTTGTTGTAGCTTATTTACAGTTTCTGCACAACTTGCGATGTCATCAGCATACAGTAAACTTAAGATATCTGGAATTTGGTTGGTTATAAATATTCCTGTCTGACAAGATTCACGTAACAGAGTTGACAGATCGTTTATGAAAAGGGAAAATAAGAGCGGGCTGCTCACACAGCCTTGACGGGTGCCGACTAAACAAGGGAAATAACTCGTAGTACCTGTTGTTAATTTAACACACGCGGGTAGTCTCCCGTACATTGACTGTAATATACGTAAAAAATTTCCATGAATGCCTTTATTTCTTAAACTATGCCATAGGACGTCATGATTAATACGATCAAATGCTTTTGAAAAATCTATAAATAAACAGTAAAATCTGCCGCCTGTTCTAGTTAGGTATTTTTGAGCAACTCCTTGTAAAGTAAACAAATTATCAATTGTTGAGTATCCGGCACGAAACCCAGCTTGTGCTTCATCAATAATATTATTTTCTCCTGACCATTCCATTAACCTCTTATTTAGAACTAAAGTAAATAATTTGCTTATAACATTTATAAGTGAAACAGCTCGATAGTTATTTGGATTTTTGCGAGAGCCCTTTTTGTGAATAGGGCATATTATGCTTTCCCCCCAGCTTGCTGGAAACTCTCCGCTGTTAAAGATAGCATTAAAAATATCTCTAAGATAAGGGGCGATTTCGGTACACGTGAACTTAAAAAATTCCGACGTCAGACCATCAGGTCCTGGGCTTTTTCCGGTCTTAAGACTCCGAATAGATGAGACTATTTCCTGTTCATGGAACGGATTATTTAATGAACTTGCGGCTTCAAGCTTTTCCTCGTCAATTTGTTCAGAGTTCAGCGCATGAACGGGCCCCATTAATCTATCGGAAAATAAGGTTTTAAAATAATTATACCATTCATACGCCGAGATTTCGTCGGAGTTATTATTAGAAACAGTAGATGTACCATGTTTGACAATTTTCCAAAAATTGCCTGGACTACGTCTAGAATTGATTAACATTTTACGTTGATTTGCTTCATACAGTGAACGTTTAGTTTTGCAAATATATTTAAACCGGTTTCTCCCTGAAATATATTTATTAAGGTCCTCTGGCGAGTTAGTTAATCGAAATTGACGCAGATCTGCAAGTTTTTCGGATTTAGCACACTCACACTCATCATCCCACCATAAACCATAAATAGTAAACATTTCAATTCTGAGCCAAATGATTTCAAAATAAAGACTTAAGTTTTCTCTGTAAAAGCCCATGTAAAAGTTGAGACCCGCAGGGCAAAGCCATTTTTGATCCCAGAGCTATAATTACTTGAACCCTGGTAGAGGTCCACAAGATAAAGCCACATGCCAAAATAATACAAGTCTATGCTGTATGGTTATAAATAAGGTGATTTTCAAGTTTTGTCCATATGAAGCCTCTGTAAAAGATAAGACCCCTGATGCAAGGCTAATTTCAAAAAAAAAAAAAAATCAAAACAGGAAGATTTCTTAAGTTGTCACTATGTAAGCCCATGTAAAACTTGTGACCCCTGTGGCAGGGCCAATTTTGACCCCAGGGCTAAAGTTTTGGCCCACTTGGTAGAGGCCCACTAGATATAGCTACATGCAAAATTTGGTAGCTCTAGGCCTTGTGGCTAGGTACAGGAAGATTTTTAAAGTTTTCTCTATATAAGCCTATGTAAAACTTGTGACCCCTGGGGCAGAGCCAATTTTGACCCCAGGGCTATAATTTGAAGAAACTTGATAGAGGTCTACTACATAAAGCTACATGCCAAATTTGGTAGCCCTATGCCTTATGGTTTCAGACAAGAAGATTTTTAAAGATTTCCAATATTTTTCAGTTTTGTTGCCATGGCAACCAGAGTTTTTGAAGGAATCAAATTCTTTCAAGAAATTCTGAAGAGGACGATGGCAGGATCATTTCTGTGAAGTTTCATGAAAATTGGATGGGTAGTTTCAGAGAAGATGTTTGAAATAAAAGTTAACGCACAGACGGACGGACGGACGCACGGACGGACGGACACGGACGGACGGATGCACGGACGCACGATGGACACCGGGCCATGACATAAGCCCGCTGACCTTCGGCCAGTGGAGCTAAAAAATTACAGTGTAGATTTAAGATCAGATTGCATATTCTGTACAGCCTGATCTTCATCAGCACAGAACATCGTTTAAATTCATGCATTTAGTCACACGATTTCTTCATTTTACCACTTACATTTCCAAATGGTATATAATCAGATACTAAATAAGTGAATAAGTGAAAGGGATATTAATATACCTAATCCATGTTAAACTTACCATGTAGATGCTCTGCTGACTTGTTGATTGTTCACATAACTGCTTTGGGCAATGTGTCTGTCATCATCTTTTCCAAGTACTATCACTTCAAAGCCATGGTATCTTAAATTGAAAAAAACAACAAAAAAGGAAAACCTTTTTTTTTTTTGTGGGGTGGGATTGGGGGAGGGGGGGAAAACAGCTAATTGTAGGGAAGGAACACTTTTTCAAGAAAAATTCACATGTTACATTGTTCACCTTTTTTTACATGTCTGATTTTCAAATTTTTTTTTTTTTTTGGTGTGTGTTTTTATCATCTCAATATGTTGCTGTGGAAAGCTGACTGTATGCATTTTCAATGTGTCAGTTTCATTTTATACATTCCACAAGTGTTTCTTGCTAATACATGTGTCTGGGAGTGAGAATGACCTGCTGCTATAGAAAGCTGTGTGCATATCTAACTTGCTACGTAACTTTACCTTTCAAGCAAATATAAAGTAGAGTTTAGTTCTTTCATGTTAATATTTTCATTTTCAATCACAGATTTTTTTTTTCATTCTTAAAGTAATGGAAAGTTTTAGTTTATACTCCATATGCAGTTTCATGACTGTTGATTTACAGTTTAAATATTTTTTAGAATCTAAGTTTGTATCTAAGGTAATTTTTTGAAGATTCCTTTGCACTTTGCGAATTTGTTGTTTTAGTTCCTTGTGAAAATTGATGTGCAAATTCCTTCCATTACTCTTAAAATTAAGATTTAATGGAAAATGCTAGCTTCTGATACTTATTGCAATATTTTTGCCAGGGACAGGGGGTATCAGAAACAAACATATCCCAACTGAAATTCCCTACATTTTTTCTTAATCCTTTAATACTTCATTTTCTGTTTTTGATTTTGATTTCTCTTTTTATGATAATATTTTTCTTTTCATGTTATTTCTTTTTATTCTTTTTCAATTTATCAATTCTTTTATTAAGATTTCTTTCAGGTTGTTTATGTTTATTTATTTATTATTCTTTTTTTATTTATTTTTTGTTTTTGTTTTGCTATTTTTTTATACAATTTTAATTCTTTTTCTTGTATTGTTAGAATTTTCTTTCTTTTCTTTTTTTTTTTTTTTTTTATAGTTTCCTAATTTTTCTTTTTATTTTTAATCATTTTTGTTTACTATATTATATTTTTGTTTACTGTTATATATTTTTCCATCGTTTTTTTCTGTTGATGTTGTTTTTCATTCTTTTTGTTTTCTATTTCTCCAGTTTTATTGCTTTCATTTTAAATTCTTTAATTTTTTTGTTTAGTTATTTTTTTCCTTCATTCTTTTCATGCTTCTTTTTCTGTTTTTCATTTTTATTTCTCTTTTTATGGGTTTTATTTTTCGTTTCATGTTATCTTATTTTATTCCTTTTTCAAGTTTTTCATTCTCTTAGTAACATTTTTTTTCTTTTTTTCATCGTTTTTGTTATAATTTTATTTCTCTTTGTAACTTTTTCTCATATTCTTTAAAGTTTTCATTAATTTTCTTATCATATTATTTCTTATTATTCTTTTTAAAGTTTTTCATTCTTTTGATAAGATTTATTACAGTTCTTTTATCATTTCGTTATAATTTTTTCTTTTGTAGTATTTTCTTATTTCTTCTTTCTTTTGGTCTTTATTCTTTTGTTCTAATCTGTTGTCTTTTTCATTTTTTACACATTTTCTTTAAAAAACTGTTTACTTTTTTTTACATTTGTTTATTTTTTGTTTTTGTTTTGTTATTTTTTTATACAATTTTTATTCTTTTTATTATATTTTTAGAATTTTCTTTCATTTCTTTTTTTATAGTTTCTTAGTTTTTCTTTTTATTTTTAATCATTTTTGTTTACTATTATATATTTTCCTGTGTGTTTTTTTTTTTTTCTGTTGATGTTGTTTTTCATTCTTTTTATTTTCTATTTCTTCAGTTTTATTGTTTTCATTTTAAATTCTTTAATTTTTTTGTTTAGTTATTTTTTTCCTTCATCCTTTTCATGCTTCTTTTTCCGTTTTTCATTTTTATTTCTCTTTTTATGGGTTTTATTTTTCTTTTCATGTTATTTTATTCCTTTTTCAAGTTTTTCATCTTTTAGTAACATTTTTTTCTTTTTTTCATCATTTTTGTTATAATTTTATTTCTCTTTGTAATTTTTTCTCATATTCTTTAAAGTTTTCTTTATTTTTCTAATCATGTTATTTCTTTTTATTCTTTTTAAAGTTTTTCATTCTTTTGATAAGATTTTTTTCAGTTCTTTTATCATTTAGTTATAATTTTCTTTCTTTTCTAGTATTTTCTTATTTCTTCTTTCTTTTGGTCTTTATTCTTTTGTTCTAATCTTTCGCCTTTTTCATATTTTACACATTTTTTTTAAAAAAACTGTTTACTTTTTTTCACATTTGTTTTTTGATCATTTTAGAATTTGGTTATTAAAGTTTTCTTCCCTTTTTCTGTTGATGTTGCTTTTCTTCATTTTTTAAAAATTCTTTTCATAATTTCTTATTCTAAATTTTGCCATTTTCAGTTGTTTTTATACATGTTTGTTTTACAGACTGTTTCTTTCTTTTTTTACATGTTTTTAAATCATCTTTGTTTATTATTATCATATTCTAATTCTTTTTCCTTTTTTCTGTTGTTGTTGTTATCTTTTTTTTCAATTTGTTCCCCCCCATTTTTCTTTTTTTATGAGTTTTTATCTCTAAGATTTTTTTTTTTTTTTTTTTTTTTTTTTTTTTTCCTGAATTTTCAATTTTTTTTTTTTTTTTTTTTTTTTTTTTCCCAACTTTCTATTAATAAGATTCTTTTTGGTTTTTGCTTTGATCAATTTATTTTGTTTCCTGTCTTTTGTTTCAAGATTTGTCCAATTGCATTAAACAGAGTAGAACCTTTTTTTGTGTGTGTTTTGATCCTTTTTATGTACTACCCTGGTGAAATATAACCATGTGTGTAACATTTTTGGGAATAAAACATATTCATGAACAACCCAGCTAAAAATAAAAATCACCCTTTACAGAAGTAAGTAACAAATTCATGTCTTGGGGATTGGTTTAGTAAATTGATTGGTAAGATAATGGTATCTGCTTTAAAAGGAGAATTTGCTTTCCAATCTGTCCCCAATGTCAAGATTTCATGTCAGAATTTGCTTTCCAATCTGTCCCCACTGTCAAGATTTTATGTCAAAGTCTCAGTATACTTGTGTAAATGTCCCTAGTATATTATGGAATACTATAAGCCCAGACAAATTGGATGGGAACCAGGTTACTCAAAGCTGAGACAGCTCTGTTTCATGTTGTGTGCTTTTGCTATTTCCAAAGTATGTTTGTAAAGAGATATATTATCAGTGTCCTTGATCTACTATGACCTATACTCCACCAAATGCTTCTCACAAAAACTCCAAATGATGATTAGAAATAACTACCCCTGATTACCCATTAAAAAGTTGATTTTGAAAAAGTGTTGCAAAAATGAAGATGGAATTTAGGAGATATTTATTGAAAAGTGCTTGAATTATGCTGTTTTTTAATGTTATTGACACAATTTAATGTGTAGTGTACTGGAGTCATCCAGGCTATGAGTTCATGTGAAATAAGCTAATGTTCCTAGGGTTAACAAATGTTTCTAGGCTTGCCAAAATTGTAGAAACCAAGACAGTTGTCATTTATCCTCATATTTGCATTTGAACTTTGAAATAGCACTTGAACTTTGAAATAATCAAGCAACACTTAAAAATTGTGATGTCTTTGTTTTCTAAATGACAATTTGATACATCACAGGAAAAAACAATACATGTATGTGACAAGTTTCCTCAAACAATTAAGCCTGTAATATACAAACTTGGACCGTGCTGGTAAACTGATGAAAGTATTATTGATTAAAGATCATGGGGATGATCTTGAAAGGTTGCACTATGTACACTTTAGTGTAAATAATTAGCATCTTGATTTTGATCAGTATTTCTACTAAAAACCTAAGCATTTAATGGGGAAATTCTTCTTTCTCAGACATTCCTTCAATGCTAATAGATACTTAAATAGTGAAGGTGACATTGTGTTCAATGCAGTTCAACCCTCTTCCCCTATATCAAACAAACAACAGTAAAAATACTTAAATTCCTTGCAAATACCAACCAACTTCATAAAACAACTTCTGTAGATGAAAGTGTAAAGACCAAGCTTATGAATATGATAGTAATTGTCAGATTTAACCACAAATATAAATATCAGGGCTCTGCTGAAGTATTTGAAATCAGGCATACATTTTTTATCTGAATTCCTATATTTTTAAACAAGATATCTTTCTGTTCTGATTTAACAGGAAATAATATTATTAAAACATCCTTCAAATCATTTGTTGTTTTGGCTTTGTGGCTGGTTCCAGTATTCAAAAGTATTCCATATGCGGATTTGCATGCGTTCCTGAGTTGAAATCAAACAGTGTCAATATATAAATAGAGAGCCAACAGATTAATCTTTTAAAAGCACAAAGTCTTGGATTTTCCTCAATATCTGTTTGATATTGTTTCCCCAATTAAATCTAAAGTCTTTTCACAGACCACATCTTTGAGATTTTTTTTAAACCAACAGGGATTACATTCATGTGGAAAAAAATGACTACTTCTCATCATGAAATACAGAATACAACCTAACTATGATAAACATTCTATATTAAAAGGTACATCA
This sequence comes from Tridacna gigas, assembly GCA_945859785.2. Taxonomy (NCBI): domain Eukaryota; kingdom Metazoa; phylum Mollusca; class Bivalvia; order Cardiida; family Cardiidae; genus Tridacna; species Tridacna gigas. Next base: position 28,864,895 of record OX244042.2, on the reverse strand, counting down.
TTTCTAAAATTGTGTACCTCCTTATTTAAAAACAACAAGTGCATGGCATGCGGGTGGCAACACTCAGCTGAACTTGCTTGATTTTCAGTGAAAATTCGAAGTCGCAAAAAGGGCATACCTGTGTCGAAATATTCTAGTAATTACCTGCCCTAGTTCTATGGCTTCCCCTTTTCATAGTCAACAATTTGTTCAAGTTTGAAGTAAATAGCTTCAGTAATATCAGAGATATTATAAAATGTCAAAGTTTTTGCACGACATTGCAGACGGCGACAGGGCTATGACAAGAACTCGACTTTTTTTTTGAAATAGCCGAGTTAATAATAAATGAATATCTATTTTTGCTTGTGGAAATAAGATCCTTAGCCTACAACATTGTGCAAGGCTCTCAGCAACTTAAATGGAATATGAGGCATACCTAATTGTAGAGTGTGATCTGAAGTCTTACGTGAGTGGAAAAAAAGAACAGGGTCCACTCTTCTATCAGCACTGGATTTAATTTTAAAATTGCCCCAAAGCTGTTTTACAGTCAATGATCCTATTCAACCAGAGTACTTGCCTTCACAGGATGCATTAAAAGACAGTCAGATCACACAAAAGCAAAAGCTTCCATACTGAGAAATAGCAAACTTGTTATTGTAAATCAAAACGAATGAATGAATAAATGAATGAATGAATGAATGAATGTTGTTTTATGATGCATCAATTGACGGCTTTGGTAATTAAGTGTGCATGTCTGTATTAAGAGATGATAAAGTAGAATGGTTGCACTTAAGAAGATTTGAACAAAATGATGAATTCATGGCAAAAAAATTAAATGAAGTAAGACTGTATAATGCATAAAAGACATTACTGAGTGGCTGGGCAGTCCCTGCCTACTCAAAAAGTTTTCAATGAAAAAGTCAAAATTAAAATTAAAAACATCTGAACAAAGAAAATCTAAAAATAAAATCAAAGAAATATCCATACACGTTGCAATAACTACATAAATAAATGTACCATTAAGCCCTACATATCTATTGGATAAAACCCTTGAAGTGCCAAACAAAGTGAACAAGGACCAGATAAAATGTCATTATGAGACTGAATTTTGCAAGCCATGTCTATCCATAGTATGCCGTGTAGATCTAAGAGCAGGCTGCATTGTGCAGTCTGATCTTCATCTGCACTAGCCAGAAAAAAAAAAAAAAAAAAACTATTGTTGTTAAGGCGCTTTGCTCGCTAAGATCTTTCTCATGAACCTTGCAGAGATTGACACACAAAAAAACTGTTGTGTGGTCTTAACCCATTACCAAACAATCCTGATTTTTATTTTAACAACCTCTGGAAGGGAAGCTTTTGCAAACATTGTGGAAAAGGAGAAAATGCTGGTTACCAGCATTTTCTCCTTTTTCCTCAATGTTTTCCTACCTTTCAAGGGCAAATCCTATCTTTGTGCCATATTTGGTATGTTGCCTGAAAATGCTTTCATCTTTGACTATAAAACTTTGTTGTTTGGTAAAAAGCTAAGTCTTTTTTTGAGTGGACAAAAAACCAGTACCTTTCACAAATAAAAAGGTAAGATAAATGCATTCACATAACTTTTGAAAATGGTCTTAGGAACCGATTAATTATTTTTCAGTTACATGTACTTGGGTTTTGACAAAAATGCTCAGACGAGGTTAACTTTGCAGATGAAACACAGTTGCTGCCCCTGAATAGACCGACAAACCTTTCTGGATTGTCTTGATCCGTCATTGGTAACAGTTTAATCTCTACATTTTTTGTTTGTTCATGATTTAAAACTTTTGAACAAAAGACAAATCTTTCCTGGATCCCACCCAGTAATCAACTCTGTCTACATGTATCTTTCTGTGTTTCCTGGATGCTAACCAGTCCAATGCATGGATAACCTCTCTTAGCAATGAATTATAAAAATAATTTTGTTTCATAAATGCAATATTTTTCACCTATATCTTTGCCAAAGTAATTATTTTACTTTATTCAAGCCATTTTCAAAATTTATATGAACAGATTTAACTTACTAATCTAACTATAATTCAAATTCTGCTTTATTTAAGATCACTCTTATTATTTGCATGAGAAAATTAGTTTTTTCAGTTTTTTTAAAATTACTTTTGGATTTAAGATCCTTAACATCAAACATTGCATGAGTTTTTCTTTTCTTTTGGATTTAAGATCCTTAACATCAAATATTGCATGAGATAATTCTTTTTTTTTTTTTTTGAATGTAAGATCCTTAACATCAAACATTACAATGAGATAATAAACTATTTCTTCTTTACTTTTGGATTTAAGATCCTTAACATCAAACACTGCATGAGATAATAAATTATTTTCTTTCTTACTTTTGGATCAAAGATCCTTAACACCATAATAATTTCATAGGTTTTGGTTTAAAAAGAACTGCAGGGTTCATTTCAAATTGAATTTGTGTACAAAAAAAAGATGCTTTCATAACAGTGCAACAAGAAAGTAACCCTTAAAGCGCCAAATAAACCCAAGTGTCATTTTCATTCTAGAATAAACCAATATAATTGCAAATTCATGGGACAGTGTAGATCAAAGATCAGGCTGCATGTTTTGTGCAGCCTGATCTTGATCTACACTGGCCGCAAAGGCAACTATTTTAGTGAAAGGGTTAAAAAACTGAAATAAACCCTGAAAATTAACTCTTTACCAAGCAACAAATTTGGATTTGTCCAATTTGGAAATATTTGCAGATGACGCATTACATGTGGCTCAATTAATGGTGCAAATTGTCTTTGTAGAAGGAAAACATTGTGGGAATATAAGAAAATGCTGATTCTCTTTTTCCCACAATGTTTTAAAGGCCTTTTCCTCAGTGTTGCTACAATGCAGGATCATTTGGTAAAGGGCTAAATAAGGCAAATAGAATTTTTAATAACAGAACAGACAAATATACTTAAGTAATAAGAAATTACATGCACTTTCATTTTTTATCTGATATACATATAGGATTTAAGATTCTCAACATCACATAAGGTATGCTGACAATACTTTAGTGGCTATTACAACTCCCTTTGGTTTACAAAACCTCAAACATGTTTAAGTTAATGTGTGTCTGATAGACACACATCATGTAAGGATACTTCAATATGTATCACACCTACCAATTTGATAGACATGGTGCTGATTTAAAGGATTCATCCATTGTTAACGTTATGCCATTCTGTACTTCTCAAGTAATGAAATACTTTGAATACACAGGCCACAAAACTAAAACTTAAGAAACTCCTATAAGACTTTTTTTTCTGCTCTACTCTGAAACTGAAGCCTTTGAGCAAAAATTTTCGGAAGTCAAATCCAATTAAGAGCTAGTCAGAATTACAATTTCAAGAGTAATACCCTATGCAGATTTTTGACATACTGGACCCCTTGTATGTAGGTGTCAAACACTGAATGAAATTTGTTGTTGTTTCTGATGTTTTTTTATTTATTTAAGGACAACAACTATGTAACTCATACTTTATATGATGCAGACTAGCATTGGGGCAACAAACATGTTCTTTACTGATCTGTTACTAGCAGGAAATCAAAGTTATATTTAAGTGTTTACCTGATTGGTCTATGATAGGTCAAATTCAAATATTTTGTAAAGTGACAGTAAATTATTATGTGATTCAAAAAAAATTAACAAATTTCAGCCAAAATAACCGTTTAAAATCATAAGTGATGTAGTTATTATATCATGTGTGATATAAAGAATATGCTCAATTATTTCGACTGTCCCATCCACATAGCCCCACTTTAAGATGAATTCTTAGACATAAACAATGTGTAAGAACAAATACACTAAACCTATAGCAAGCCACTTTTGAGTTGTTTTGTGAAAAATAGTGTGATCTATCAATGAATGATGACCAACACCGACCTACAAGATCAATGTAAAGTGATTGATCCCTGATAATGTTAGATTATTGAAAGCTGAATGAATTAATAATTGTCATTTTATGGCACGATGACAGCTCAGGTAATTTAGCGCACATGTATGTATTAAAAGATAATAAAATGCAATTTTTGTGCTTAAAAAGATAAAAATAGTAGGAAAAAGTGTTAAATTAAGAAAGATTATGTGTATTCCGTATTTGCATAAAAGACATTATTGATGGACTTATTGAAAGTTATTGTTCCTACCGTACTTCACCTAATTAATGCGCTGGGGCACCATTCAAAACACCCAACAGGGCACTCTTAGTCCATAGCCAATTTCCCGAAATTTTCACTGCCATCACTTAGAGTAAGTATGGTACTTTGATCCAAGTTTTAGTCAGAGCCCAGTGCAAAGTGATAGCCATTTTGAAAGACTTCCTGTAATGCAGTAATGCAGAATATTGACTTTACCGCCAATCATGATTCATTTAGACATTTAATAGCATTCACGATTAGTATGGGACACTGAAATTCAATACTTAACCTTTTTAATGTTCTTCCAAGTTAGTTGCAAATTTTGTTTTATGGGAAGTTTATAATGTTATTGGAAGTGTATGTGTATTCAGACAGTCAGCTGTTAATGACATTGATTGCTGAAGTAATTAGGATTATGTCGACGCCGTACCTGTAAGTTTGTTTATGAATAATCGGTCATTAGTCATTTTCACCAGTCTGTGTTTGAAAAGTTTTAGTGAAGTTATCTTGCGTTTGGAAGTTTGTGTGTGTGTGTGGGGGGTGCTACTATTAGGGAGGGAGCGTTAATTAGGTGAAATACAGTATTTTATCAAAGCATCATTGCAAAATAGTACCGGTCATATTGACATAATAATGATAAAAATAAAGTATGCAGTGTTTTTTGTTGATGACTGGGGTGTACCAAGAAGGGGTTGGTCAAGGAGTATTACCAAGTTTTCACTTTATAGTCTTAAAACCACAAGAGATGTTACCAGATATCAGAGGCATTATGTAAAGATATGCATAAACTGATGTCATTGGGGTCAGAATATATTTGGAACTGCTTGAAGATGGTTTGTCTTGGAGACTGATAATGTATCACATGTTTCAACTCAGCAGTCTGCAGGTTTAGTAAGGCATTATTTGTTGGTAAATTTGGTTCTTTAGTACATGGGATTGGTCTGTATTGATTTATTTGGTATATTTGAAATTACTTTAAGAAATAAAAAACATGGGTCTGGCAACAATGTAAGTTTAACATTCATGACACTATGCCCTTTTTTTTAACAATGCAAACTTCATACTAATATCCATACTAGCTTATGTTTCTGTCAAACTTTGGACCTATGTAGCTGATTCCAGGGCTTAGCCTCATAAAATGAGGCAGAATGCTGTACTTTGAGGGCAGTGTGTGCCATCTTAGTAAAATGGCTTCATTTGTGTGTGGTTCATATTTTGAAATTACATACAAACTTTCTCAGTTTGCTACCTTTCAACACTGTAAGGCAACCATAATATTATTGTCTTACACCTTTGACTTCATGGCAGACGATCAGTTTCTACCGTGTTATATTTGAAATATGACTTTTAGGCAGGTAAAAAACATCAAATTCAAACCTCCATGTTTTGAAATATACATATCACAATTTTTTACAAATTTTTATAAACTTGCCCATCATTAATCTGACAGACTTTGTATAATTTATCATGCACTTATTTTAACCCTTGATTACCCAATGTTAAGTGACTCTTACCTTAACAAAGTCCAAATCTGGTCATACTGTAAATCTACAAAGATAAAGATAAGTTTATGTAGAATTATTAACAAGTAACATAAGCACCAAGTTGTTCCAGGTGAAAAAAATTATTTCTAAATAAATGTGTATATTTATTAGTGTTACCACACCATCCCAACTTTTAATGACCCTAAGGAAAAAGTCATCTGAAAAAATTGTTGGAAAAGGAGAAAATGCTGGTAACCAGTATTTTCTCCTTTACCCACAACTTTTTCTATTCCTTAACAAATTACATCATACAAGTCACATTCAATTTGTTGTCTGCAAAGGCTTGCAATTTGGACCAGTAAAAAGTTTTGTGGTCTGGTATAGGGTGATTAAAACACTTATTATAATTATACTCTTTGGCTTGCCTCAGTATGCTGTAATGGCCTATAGGTATTTTCCTGCCCTAAAATATTTAATTCTGCACTGAACATAGGCCCAAGAAATTCCCAGAAACATTCCAATGCTTATATGACCTTGAGTAGGATGGATATTGAAAACATTGTTGGATAAAAACAAGAAAAAACTCCTTTTCCCCAACATTTTCTACCTTACAAAAGATGAATACCACTATTTCAATCACAATTTGTCGTGTGCAAATATTTTCAATTTAGACAGGTTCAAAGTTTTATTGTCTGGTAAAGAATTAAAGCATAATCACCCACAGTTGACTTTGGCCTTGCTGTATACTACAATAAAAAAATAATGTGGCAAAGGAGAAATTGTTGGGAATGACCAAATTATACTGCATTTTGCCACAGTATTTCCACTTGTATTTATGTCTCAAACATTATCATCCATATTTCAAGAGGACATTTTTAAAATCCTCTGCCACAAATTTCACCCAAAGAGGTTAAGGTATGTTAGGTTTTCAGTCATCATGTAAGTTCTTGGTTTCTGGATTTTCGTCATTTTTTTTTTTATATGGTTCAATCCCTTGATAATACAAAAGATTGGGATAAAAAAAAATGTTGATTTTATCCAGTAAACACGATATGTAAATTTTCAACTTTAAGTGGCTACTTTTCCTTTACTGATTGTCAGATTTTTTCAAAATCAATAGGGTTCAAGCTATTGATTAGATAAACAAACTGTGCAAGTTTCACGAAAATCCAACAAAAATGCAGAATTTATCATGTAAACAAGAAAAAGATGAACAGACAGAGTGATGGACTGATGGACGACGGAAACCTTGCTATGACATAGGCTCTGCTGGCTTTCAGCCAGTAGAGTGAAAAACTGAAATGGGTAAAAATCTGGCTGAAAACAAGTAAAGATGTATTGGGTTTAGACTATACCCAATATGTAATCTGATCTGGGATTTACAATGTGTGCACTATATTTTGCAATACATCCTGACCAAGACTGTCTTTAGATTTTTATCTTATAATGACTAATATTTTCAAATTGAAAAAAAAGAGACCTAAATGCTGTATTCAAGGCTTCTTTTAAAAAATATTTCACAGAATAGCAAGTGGTTCAAATCATTATTGGATAAAAAAATTTTAGACTTGCCTAAATTGAAAGTGTTTGGAAAACTACAAATTAAATGTGGATTAAATAATGTAATTTATCTTAAACTCTTTACCAAACGACTGGTCCAGATTAAAAGTATTGCAGATGACAAATCAAATGCAGCTCAAATATTAAATTTTTTTTGTAAAGGGTAGAAAACATTGTGGGAAAAGGAGAAAATGCTAGATACCAGCATTTTCTCCTTTTCCCACAATGTTTTCAAAAGGATTTTTCTTCAGGGTCAATAATAGTCTGGATTGAGTGGTTAATAATAAAAGTGGTAGAAAACCTTGTGGAACAAGGAATAAAATGCTGGTAATCAACATTTTCTCCTTTTCACCACACTTCAGGCTTCTCTATTAGGGTCATTAAAACTTGGGATTGTATGGTAAAGGGTTAAATCCAAGATCATGTACTGCCAAAGATGTTTAACTCCTTACCAAACGACAATCTTTTGGACTTCAACTATATTGAAAGCCTTTCGCACATGACATAACAAAGGGGACACAAAAATTGAAAACCGTGTTTGGAATGATAGAAAACATTGTGGCAAAAGCAGAAAATGCTGGTTATCAGCATTTTCTCCTTTTCGCACAATGTTTTCAAAAGGCTTCTTCCAAAGGGTCATTAAAACCCAAGTGTGGTACAGGGTTTAGAGAGGGAAATAACGTCCTATGAACTAGAGCAAATACATGTTTTTGTTTTTAAATAAGCTAGACAAATGCAATCAATACTTATTCTGAAATGAAGAGAGGGAGAAATGCCAATCTGTGTGCCTTATGATGGGACATTATCGCAGAATACCTACCTTGATAAAACAATTAATCCTTTACCAAACGACAACATTTTAGACTGGTCCAAATTGAAAGCATTTGCAGATGACGAAATAAATGTTACCAAAAAATTGAAGTTTGTTTTGGGAGGGTAGAAAACATTGCTGAAAATGTTTTCAAAAGGCTTCTTTCTCAAGGTTGTTAAAAGTCGGGATTGTGTGATAAAGTGTTAAGATCACACTGCATGTTCTGTAGTCTGATATTGAATGACACTTTTTGCCAAGACATGTAAAGCTGTCCTTAGTTCTTAAGGGGGACTATTCAGATTTTTAATAATCTCAGCAAACTTAAAAAACACTACATCTCTAAATTAACCAATGCAATAGCTGGCAAACCATCAGTTAAAAACAGGATGTATGTAAGAAAAAACATTTTTCTATCTATTCCTTGATAGGCTATGTAGAAAAGAGTATTTTGTGGTATTTATCAGTGTTAAAACAAAACAAGAAATAAATAATTTGCAGCAAAAACAACTTAAGAAGGCCTCTTTACCTTTTATCACACAATCCTGACTTGGAGTGTACAGATCAAGATCAGACTGCATACAACAAACACACAGTCTGATTTTGGATCAAAACAGTCCAACATAGGGAGATTTTCCTGGCAAAGAGAACCTTGAAATCACAATAAATCTGTTGGATTTTTCTTTTGCTATCAACAGGAAATTTCTCCTTTATTTGTTTAGCAGCTTAAGGATAAACATTCAATAAGAAATTCTGATCTTAATGGATTTACGGTATTGCTTTCTCTAAGCAAGGATCATACAGTATGTAGACATGTCTATGATCCCTACACTAAGCAATTTTTCTACTTTCCACAATGTTCCCCTAAGTAGTAAATGCCGGATGTATAAAACTATATCTCCATGCACTAAAGAATGAACCCATTGCAACAAGATGCACATTTTTATGCTCCTTGTGCGAAAGGCTACGATTCCCGCTCACACCAGTGTTCCCATTTTTTTCTTTTTTTTTAATTTCTAAGATGTCTGCGATCTCCAAGTTATTCAAGGAAAACTTTGTTTCAAAACAAATTTCAAAAGGATATGCATATTAGAGCGACATTTTAAGAAGGAAATCGGGAGGCGGGCGCAAACATAGGCACAAAGACGCTGGCGTTTTACAAATCCGAGGGAAAATTATACGAAAACAATCACAAATTTCAACTACAATGCCAGATCTAGATATACATACATGTACTTTACTTATTCACGGAAAAAAATACAAAGATTACGAAAGAAAAAGAGACTTACTTCATTTTTTTTCCCGGATCAACCTGCTTGGCTCTTTGTTTGAACCTCTATTTTGCCCGATTAAACGTTGACAAAGTTCACACTGAGTAACAATCACCTGGGTGGATTAGGAGTCACGTGATAGGGGTCAGCCTAAAATCCAAGTGACCAGTCGGAAACAGGAGCAACGATTGGCCCTTAGGCACCGTGACAATTATAGTTGCCAATGCGGCCGGAATAGGTCGAGATCAGACTGCATAAAATTACAGTCTGATCTCGGATCTACACTGTCCGCTTGCGCAGATATTCTGGGTAGTAAGGCTCAAAATTGCAACCATTTAGGTCTTATTTCTAGAATGAATTAATTAAATGGACCGTTTCAGTTAGGAAAAACGTCCAAAATATTGTCATTTCAGAGTTGTTTTAGCAACAATATGCGACAAAGAAGCCAACAGTGTAGATCCAAGGTCAGACTGCACGTTCTGTGCAGTCTAATCTTGATCTATACTGTCCGCAAACAACAACTTAAGTCGGTTCCAGCGCTTTTTGGATTAATAGTTTAGGTGAATAATTTAGGTGGTGTGTTACGCCCCTTTCAACAGTGTACGAGTACACTTATATCACGGTCACTCGTATTCATGTCTTTGCTGGGTTTCACCAGTACTAGGTCTACCCTGCCAGGGCACTGTGCACAGTGCGCCTTGTACCCTGCGTTTTCTCCTTTTCCCACAATATTTTAAACCTTTCAAAGCCAAATCTTATAATTTTAGGTACATTTTATTCGCCGTCTGCAAATGCTTTGAATTTGGACGCTTCCAAACTTTTGTCGTCGGGTAAAGATTTTAACGCAGGGGTCAGGGACAAAATGACGTCGCGTTCAATTCTATAGGTTTCTGCGGGATTTTGGAAGAGTTGAAATCCGAGAAAATGATTTATATCTTAAATCTGTTTCTGCCAAATTTCTCCCTGGCCAGTATTGGAAAAAGATAAATACTCCGAACTTCCTATCCAAGAAATGTCAATAAGACTCAATCGACATAAGGTTTGACATTGCTATGACAATTGCGTCCGGATGTTTCGTAACAAAGTCTGAACGAACTATAACTCTTTCAGCGCCGTGCTTATTATAAAATAATCTGGACCTCAAAGAGCAATCTACTGAATATCTGAACGAATTTTAGCACATAGTCTTGAATAAACAAGCGGAAGGTATATATCTACGATCAGAACGTACGTTCTGTGCAGTCTTATCTTAATCTATTTCGTAGGCGAAAGTTTCTCTATGGTTCTGAATGAATTGCAGACGTATTTTTTTTTTTTTTTTTTAGGGGGGAGAGGGGTGGGGAGTCCTTGTACCTTTGAGATTTTTTCCCGTTTTCAATAGTATTTTAGTTGTTATCAGGGCAACATTTTACTTTTCTGATAGTTCTATCAGTTGTAGGCTTGGATTCTGCTCCGCCCCTGCCCTCAGATCATTTTGCCGCCATATCAATCAACTCATTTTTAGACACGATAAAAATAAATAGACTCGTCTTTATTCAAAGCATTTGCAGACAACAACTCATTCGTGGATCAAATCTTTGGATTTAGTTTAACCGGAAAAAAAAAAAAAAAAACATGGTGGAAAAGGACCAAATGCTGATTAGATCTACAAGAAGTCTCTTAATTTGGCACTTTTGTTTTCAAACGCATTGTCTGATAAAGGTAAAAGGAAGGTAAAATATGTAAATAACATCGAAATCCATAAAATTAAGAATGGTAAAAACGCTGGATTAAATTAGTACTCTCATGGCCAAATGAAGCAGTTCGTGATTTTTATGGGAGGGGGACGGCGGAGAGGGGAAATATACCGCGAGTGCCAATACAGAGACTAGGCTACAGAAGGGCTGAAAAAATACTTTTCCATAGCTAATGAAACTACTTTTTGATTAATGTTCAAAATACAATTCTAGTAAAAAAAAAAAACTTTTTGGTGTCTGAAAACAGGGCCTACACATTTCCAATGCAAAGGAAAAGACTTTTTTTAAGACTGAAGAAAATACATTTTCCATTCGAACGGCTTGGCAATTTTTTGGACTCGAAATAGACCTGCTTCCCATATAGAGAGGTATTTTAGAGACACACAATGCGATTTAATTGACTCTTTACCGCGCTTGAAAATTTAGGGTCATCCAGTATGCAAGCAGCTGCAGAGGACAAATTAAATGAGCCTAAAAATGAGGATTTCGTCTTTGAAAACTTAAAAGACAATGTAAGTAAAGTAGAAAATGCTGATCACCAGCATTCGTAAAGGGTTAAATCTAAAGAGGAGACTACCTGAGGACCGAAATACATTTCTAGCGCCGAGTTGGAGACCTTACGTGGACTGCAGACTAAATGATCTCCTGAGACTCAAGATACATTTCCACTGCCAACAATGCGACTTCATCAGGAATAAAAAAAACACTTCCATGGTACAAGAAGGGACATTGTAAAATCTGAAAATACATCTCAGCTGCAAACGAAAGGACTTTTAGGGCGTTATCTCCCGCTGGGTGGCATTTTTCAAATACATCATCTTCGAAGAATACGACATGCGCAGACAACGCTTTTAGGCACTCAAAATACATTCCGTCTGTCAGCAAGGAGACTTTTTGTGGACTGCAAAAATACAATTTCAACCTCCAACGGACAGTACTCGTACATGAAAAGAAGATACCTCTTTAGGGAGAAAAAAATGGTACCATACAACTGCCAACGAAGTGATTTGTTGAGGACTTGGAGTATATTTTTATGAATATGAACATTCTCCCTCCCCTCCACACACTTACGCAGATATTTTTTTTTTAAACATTTTACCGAGTAGATTTTTTTTATTATTATTTCTGGGTTCCGTTTAAGAAATTTCTGATTGTTTCCCTTCTTATTGTTAAGTGTTGTGGACAACTGCAATTTCTACCAATAAGTGTAATTTGCTTCTTTGAATAGATATCCTTTTCGCCATTTAAAGTTCATTTCCGTCATTAAATGCAGACGACATTATCGAACGCCATGTTGAAAAGCGTAAATTACACGTACCCAAAATCACTTTACAAAGTTACACATCGCTGCTTCTGGTAAAGACTTCTGTTACATCGTCAGTGAACGAATTGCAGACTGCAAACTACGGAATCCTGTTTCCGCCATCCACTTTTCGACCTACGAGGAACTCGAAAAGTAGAAATTAGGCACACTAACTTCCACTTTTCTAGCAAAAAAGTTACCTCGAAAAGTCGAAAAGTTGAAGTTTTTGACCTGACAATTGTCAAAAAACTTTCGACTTTTCGACCTGACGTTTGTCTAGAAAAGTAGAAATTAGGAAGTACTAACTTCAACTTTTCGCGTTAAACTGCTAGGTCGAAAAGGAGAAAAGTGGAAGTTTTTCACATGACAACTGTCAATAAAACTTTCACTTTTCGACCTAGAAAAGTCGAAAAGTCGAAAAGTCGAAAAGTCGAAATTAGCCGATTAAAACTTCCACTTATCTAGTTAGGACTGATTATCACGGGGTGTTTGTTTATCAGCACCGAATAATGTTGGAGCCGGTGTAGGGGTAAAAATAAACTGGTACTCGTTGTATTAAACTGGTACCCGTTGTATCTCCCGTAGCCGCCCGATAGACCATAAAATAAAGATCGATAACAGGCTGCCAGTTTAGGGTAAAAATTCCTGTGTCACCGGTCGCGCGGCCAATTTATCCTACGAAAAACGATACGATGATCGATAACAGGCTGCCAGTTTACCGTTGTATCTCCCGTAGACGTCCGATAGACCATAAAATAAAGATCGATAACAGGCTGCCAGTTTAGGGTAAAAATTCCTGTGTCACCGGTCGCGCGGCCAATTCATCCTACGAAAAATTAGTCCTAACTAGAAAAGTGGAAGTTTTAATCGGCTAATTTCGACTTTTCGACTTTTCAACTTTTCGACTTTTCTAGGTCGAAAAGTGGAAATTTTATTGACAATTGTCATGTGAAAAACTTCCACTTTTCTACTTTTCGACCTAGCAGTTTAACGCGAAAAGTTGAAGTTAGTACTTCCTAATTTCTACTTTTCTAGACAAACGTCAGGTCGAAAAGTCGAAAGTTTTTTGACAATTGTCAGGTCAAAAACTTCAACTTTTCGACTTTTCGAGGTAACTTTTTTGCTAGAAAAGTGGAAGTCAGTGTGCCTAATTTCTACTTTTCGAGTTCCTCGTAGGTCGAAAAGTGGATGGCGGAAACAGGATTCCGTAGCAAACCGAAAATATCTTCTCAACAGACGCGAAAGACGAAATTTAAGAGAAGCAGTTTGTAACGACGATCTTAACTTTGGCGGGAACAGAAATCTCGTAGTTAGTTGCATTGCCTACATTTTCGTCATTTTTGCTGGGTCTCTCTGCGACGCTTAGGTCTGGTTTGTACATGCTTTTTATTTTCTTCATTAGTTGACCCGTATATTAAACAAATTTTTTCTCTACAGTTGGCGTTTTAATAAATTGACCTGGTTCCTCACGGTCCAACAATGAGGGTACGCAGGGGATAAATTAATTTGTTTTACTTCATTAATCTAGTATCAAGCAAAACAAATAAATTTATTCCCTGTGGGGGTGGTCCACAAAGTTCTTTTGGCGTGGTCAAAATGGGGTGGTTTTATGAAATTTGAATCCTTTTTCTATAGATCAAGATCTAGCTGGCAAAATGTGGTCTGATCTTGATCGTTATCGTCTGATATAAAAAGAAATTGAGAAATGCTATAGATCTATTTAGATTTTTTGAGTGGCCTGATTGCGTAGCAACCAGGCTCTCATTGTTATCATCCTGATTCATGGGGTGACGTAAGCATGCCTCCGGCCTTGTACTGACTTCCGGTTTGCGAGACGTTGCGTAGTTCATTTGTAATGTTGCATTATCCTCAATGCTTCTATCACGGTGAGGAAACTACATAGACGGAGCCATTGGCTCTGTTAAGGAAATCTTGTGTGGGTTTTTCCGGTCACGTGCGGCGCCGTCAATATCGGCTGTTTCGGTGGACACGAAAACGTAAGTTTTCCATTTATTGTCAAAATTTGATTTTATACTGAACACTAGCGAGAAAAGGGGAATTGTATGAGGGGCCCATGACTTTCAACTTACTTCCTTGTCCGTAGGGAGTTCCAAGTCGGCGCGGTTTTGTCTGAAACACTTTTGCCGTGAGCCACGGCGAGGTAAACAAAGGTCATTTTCTATAATGACCACAGGCTTTCTATTGCTCTTTCTGCATAAATATTACTTATCTAAATGTTTACACCGTCCGAATGTATGAAGTGATTATCTAATCCTTCCCCACTCACGAAAAACAAAATTTGAATCAAAATAAAAAAAAAATTGAGAAAAAATAAACAATGGCTCCGTCCATATCGGCCGGCTCTGTCTATATCGGCTGGCTCCGCTGTATGAGGGCGAGTTTTAGAAGCGACGTATATGCACAATTGAAACAAAACTCATACACACACTTCAGACATACCTGCAAAACTTTTACAAAGGTTATTCTCAAATATTGGTTTTATTCAGTTTTGCGTCCCCCAAGCTGTTAAACTGGTATTGAGACGAATGGATCGGTAAGTGGGAGGAAACGGGAGTACCCCGGGAGTATCCCGGGAAAAACACCCGACACACCCGCAAGCAGAACTTGGCTTGTCCACGTTGTCCGAGAGTGCCCTGTACCCACAGGGTGATATGGTCGAATGATCAAGAGCACTGAAGTCAACCACTTTAACCACTCAACCACGTGACCGCCCTTTTTGAAATGATAGATGGTTCGAGAAAAGCATCACCATTCCAAAAATAACTTTCAAAAAATCTAACTTTTGACTGGTAAACCCAATAGCGAAAAAAACCTATCGCTTCTAAGACTCGCCCTCATACAGCGGAGCCAGCCGATATAGACAGAGCCGGCCGATATGGACAGAGCCATTGTTTATTTTTTCTCAATTTTTTTTATTTTGATTCAAATTTTGTTTTTCGTGAGTGGGGAAGGATTAGATAATCAATTCATACATTCGGACGGTGTAAACATTTAGATAAGTAATTTTTATGCAGAAAGAGCAATAGAAAGTCTGTGGTCATTATAGAAAATGACCTTTGTTTACCTCACCGTGGCTCACGGCAAAAGTGTTTCAGACAAAACCGCGCCGACTTGGAACTCGCAACGGACAAGGAAGTAAGTTGAAAGTCATAGGTCCCTCATACAATTCCACTTTTCTCGCTAGTGTTCAGTATAAAATCAAATTTTGACAATAAATGGGAGACTTACGTTTTCGTGTCCACCGAAACAGCCGATATTGACGGCGCCGCACGTGACCGGAAAAACCCACACAAGATTTCCTTAACAGAGCCAATGGCTCCGTCTATGTAGTTTCCTCACCGTGTCTATCGTACATAATTTTCAGTTGCTAAATTTTCAGATATATCGAAGACGTCCCATACAGCTCAAGTATTCAAATGCGTAAATATTTGAAATAATTGTCTCCTGCTCTAGGATACACGAACACTGAACTTTCATATTGGCATCGAGAATAATCGGTCCGTGAAAAACCGGATTTCGCTTCGAACCGGATTTCACCAAATTTCACCTCTTGATGACCGCATTTCACCCAAGTATGACAAATTTTATTGCCATAGTGATAACTTTTGATCTGAAATGAAATATATTTATGAACAGCATAATTGTATGCTAATTTTCTGGAAAATGTCTTACTCTAACCATAATTTGTTAGGGTTTTTTGGAACAACATGTAACTCCTTTTGAAAAGATTTTTTTGACAGGTGGATAAGCTATATTACATAATAGATTCGCTAAATGAGAAATCACCATGGCGAAGAATTCATTATTTGATGTGAAATATGGTCATACGAGGTGAAATACGGTTATCAAGAAATGAATTTCGGTGAAATGCGGTTCGAAGTGAATTTCGGTTTTTCCATGCACCCGAGATAATTTGCATATCTGGATGTCGTCTGGCGTGTGCTCTGGAAGCCCCGTTATATATACGGCAACAGTTATTAATAAAACTATTCTTTTTTCATTGGCCAAATTACCAACTTTAAGCGCATTAATTTGGTTCCAGCCCTCATACCCTTTTCTGATTTAAAATCAGTCAATGACAGAAGGAAAAGGCAATGTCGAACGGCAATGGTGCTCGGTCATAGAGGGAAATTGCGTCGTAGGCTAACTTGTTCAACTGTGAGAGTTTACTCTCCTAGGAAGATTTAACCAACAAAACTTGACCCAAAATATATTAAGTATACAATAGATAAGGTTGTCTTTTTTCTCAAAGTATTTTCAAGCCAAAACATCTTTATATGCCGTTCAAGATGTGCTGAGATTCATATTACCGGTGTCTATTTATAGCAACAACCTTCACGGGAACAACACAGTTCCCCGACAAGATAATTCCCTGACACATCTGTACACTGTTTCCCGACAATTTCAGACAACTATCATGGCATGTATACATATGCAATTTCTCTTGAACTGCAGGTGGTGTAAACTCGGATCACACTGTATGCAATGTATAGCCTGATCTTCTGACTCTCATCGATTTTGATTATATTTTGAGGAACCTTAGACAGTACTTTTATGATGGGGTATAATTATTTCTTTCAGTTTCTTTTTTACTTGATTTCTGACAACTCTTAAATTTGCAATATTTCATATTTCAGTAAAAGATTAACATGTTATTATAGCTGTGAAATGTCACGTATTTCCAGAAGCTCGAATCATTATATTTTAACGGTTTTGTGTGTGTTTGCCTGATGTAGTTTAGGATAAGACTGCCATCTACGGACGGTGCGGACGCCAACCAGATGATTTTGTTGCCAAATGTTTATAAGATATATAGAATAACAGGTACAAATTATCCAATCACAAAATATGTTATCAATAAATATCCTTAATTTTCAATGATTACCAACAATAACTGTTAGTGATAGCAAGTAGTAGGTACATGTAGTTTGACTTAGAACAAAAGTGTTTGGGAACTGCCTCTAAAAAAAACTGTCGTCCAGGAACTGGCTTGTCAGGGAAAGTTCTATGTTTATTCCGCCTTTCCACGCACTCGTCACAACGCAGCCGATTCCGTACCTAGTAACCTACATCTAACCTCGTCTGTAACAAAGGAATTTCCATACTGAAATACTCCTTGTCACATGATCTTAAACAGTCGGTATAGTAGCTAACTATGGTTGAAGGTCACAGGAGGCATTTTATTTTTGCATTTTTTTTTGCCACTTAGAGTAAAAAGCCACGTCCTTTTGATTTTTATTCACTAAAAGATCAACCCCCTCCTCCAAAAATGGGGGGTGTGTGTCAAAATCTGGTTTAATGTCCCTTAAACTTTCAAACAACTAAGCAACAGGCGACACTCAGGACTATCAGTCCTTTGATTTTTTACGAGGACAAGTCTAAAATTCTGTTATCAGGTAAAAAGTTTAGTCTTGTCTCACGGGTACGATTAACATATAAAAAAGAATTTTGTGAAAAGGCATAAATTTGTTTTCCCAGTGATATTAAAAACATTACTGGAGCAATCGGTTGTAACTTGATTGGTCAATTTTAACAAAAGCAGTATCCTGTGAGATTAAATTTGGAGTCCAACAATTCAGCGCCAGTGTCTTCATGAAAGGGATTCAGCGTCATGATTAAAGTAAGGTGCACAAATAATTTTTTTTTATAGGAATGGATAAAATCTGCATCGAGACCAATTAATCGATGATCTGCGTTGAATAGAAAGAGTAGATGTAAAAAAAAACAACATAGGTTTGAATTTAATGAGACCGAGAAATAAACCATATTAGCCCTTTACCACGCAATCCCGACTTTTAACGACCCTGATGTTGAAGCCTTTTGAAAACATTGTGGGAGAAGGAGAAAATGCTGGTAACCAGCATTTTCTCCTTTTCCCACAATGTTTTCTACCCTATCAAAGACAAATCGCATCATTTGAGTCACGTTGAAATTGTCGTCTGCAAATGCTTTCAATTTGGATGGGTCTAAAATTTTGTCGTGTGGTAAATAGTTAACTCTTTACCAAAAGACAATAAAGCAAACTGATCAAAATTCAAAGCTTTTGTAGACGAGTTAAAGTGGCATCATAATTTTTACCCCAAAAGAATAGAAAGAGACAAAATGCTGGTAACTAGCATTTTCTCCATTTCTCACTGTGTTTTCAAAATCCTTCTCTATCAGAGTCCTTACAACTCGGGATTGTGCGGTAAAAAGTTAAAAGGTATCAACTGAACTTTCTGCCGATTTTGATTGACAGGTCATATCAGCTAATCAAAACGAATTACGGACATTTCATACAATAACCATTTCGTACCATAATTTTAGCATTTCATACCATAATTTATGCAATTCCGTACCGTAATTTTACCACTTCATACCACAGTCGTACCATGTTTTTTGGGGGTTTTCACTGAGAAAAACTTTCGTTATGACGGTATTAATTAAGGAAGAAACCAAAAACAAAAACGCAATGTTAAATATTACTATTTATATTAAAGAAACTATGCGCAGTAAAATTTTCTGATTAGCCCCTTTTCCCATTATGTTTTCAAAGCATTTTCTCCGAGGGTTGTTAAAAACGAAATGCTTTTGTAGGGATGGGGATCCATCCATCCATCCATCCATCCACCAACCAGTCCGAGAGATTGCAGTCGGACAAGCCCATGGACGAAAAGGTTCGATTCTGTCTAACTACGCTATTTCACCTGACCGACTTCGCTGTAATTCATCGAAAGAGAAAAAAAGAATCTACAGTTTGACCTAACCTGATTCGTGGGGTAGACCTAGCTCTGATGTTATATTAAATTTGTAATTGTTACCACCATTTTTTCCCGGCTATTCTCACAGTGTTTTCAATTGCTCTCATCTCCAGTCCAGGGTAATTAAAACGCGGGATTGTTTTGCAAAGTGTCAAAGAAACCCAAGGCACATTGATTGGTGTACATGTACTGGCTACAATAACTGAATGTTGAAAACATCACTCAGTTACTTAAACAAAAGCAACTTTTTTTTTCACATGTACTTGACTCTTTCACTGCTAATGTTGCCAGGAGTGGCGTCTGCGGGCGGCGTAGATAAAGATCAGACCACACAAAACGTGCAGTCTGATCTTGGATCTACACTGTCCGCTATGATGCTAATCCTCATATGAAAACAGGTTCAGCTGAAATGAAAAATATACTTATTGTAAGTCGCGCTTAGCAGCTTCAGTGTTAACGGTCCCAAAGTTGACATCCACTCCCGGGAATCGAACTTGGGACCTGATGGTTGCGAGGCTGGCGCCCTACCTCACGACTACGGACACCCACTCCTCATCTTTCATGTTGTGCATGATGAGGAATTCGCAGACTTGTGTTCTGGCCCGTATTCTGCTGTATTCACCACTCATTCTTTAACCCTTATCCTGTTGAATAAGTTAAATGATACATTCAAGTCGATAGTAAAAAACCAAAGGTAGCCATTTCGAAATTATTTTAGGGGTAGAAATATCTCCTTATCGGAGAGTGTAGATCCAAAATCAGACTACAGGTTCTGTGCAGTCTGATCTTGATCTACACTGTCTGCAAAAGGTCAGTGAGCCGCGCATAGTAGCTTAAGGGTTAAGAACGTTCTCTGTCTAATTCTCAAGATTTTCCTAAATTTGAAAGTATTTTGATTTTTGCTAAGCTCAACCAAAACGGTTTATTCTATCAGAAATAGCGTTACTTTCTAACTGGAATAAGATTAAGACTGAAATCTTAAATTTTTGAATACGGTTCCTGACATCAGCATACCGTCGAATAAACCGATCGCTGTGCAAATACATGTACAATGTACGACATTTTAACACAGCCTCCCTCTTTCAAATGACAGAATTTCAAACATGCGATGTACGAAATTTTAACTTCGCATTAGAGCCTTACTTGAAGCGCTGAGTTTTTCTTGGGATTGTCCTTGGGCAAGACATTTCAGAGCCCTAGCTTAGTACTTGTGAAACTCTGAACATTCATTAATATTTGAGTTGTTGCTGTGGCATGACTAGAAAAATGTCGAAAGCGTAAAACACAATCAAACGATCGACCGACCGACCAGCCGATCAAATCAATCAATCAATGAATCAATCAATCAACCAATTTCCATATTTGACACCAAAACTAAGGGTCAGTTATTTTGATACTCTCCCATAGCACGATTTCTTTAACCCTTTACCAAACGAAAATCTTTAAGGAGTGCTCGAGTTTTTACTCTTTACCAAACGACAGAACTTTGAACGTTTCCAAATTTAAAGCGTTTTCAGACAGCAAATCAAATCTGGCTCAATATTGAAAATTAATAGTCGTTCCAAAGGTGCTCGTTATATGTATTTTCTCCTTTTCCTACAATGTTTTCAAAAACCTTCTTTCTCGGGGTCGTTAAAACACGCGATTGTGTGGTACTGGGTTAAAGCGTAGGAAAAATGTAGCTGAAGTGGTAGGCTTTTGCCTTCCGAAAATGTAGAAAATATTATGGGAAAAGAGAAAGTGCCGCCAACCAAAATATTTGAGCCATGCTCTGTGAAAAGGGGACTTAATGCGTCTTCGAAAAGTATCGACATAGGTCGGCCTGCGCAATCCGCGCAGACTGACCTGAGCCGACACTTTTCGCTAATGGTCAAATTTTCTGTATGTCAAAGGGCCAGTCTAATCATGATTAAGTTGGTTGTTAGAGACAAAATGGACTTTATTGATGCATGATCATCTTGCTTGGTATGATATATCACTGAGATGCATTAAGCCCACTTTTGCCAGAGCATGGCTCATTTTCTAAGTGTCGTTAAAATTCGGGATCTTAAGGTAAAATGCTTAACCCTTTCCCAAACAAGCCCTGGCTTTCACTTGTCTGCAGTACAAGTCTTTTGAAAACAATGTGGGAAAAGGAGAAATTCCTCGTAACGAGTAATTTCTCCTTTTCCCACAGTGTTTTCTACCCTTTTTGAGAACCTCCTGCCATTTTCATCAAATTTAAAATTGTCGTCTGCAAACTCTTTCAGTTGCACATCAAATATGCAACCCTCTCAGTCAACTCTATAATCAATCTTTGAATACCTGTAGATTTCCCTCTTCTTGGAAAATTTCAAATGTATGTCCAATATTTAAAAGTGGTGACTCTGCTCTTGCAAGTAATTATAGACCTGTATCTTTATTAAACACCATGGAAAAGGTTTTCGAAAGAATAATATTTAAATATGTATTTAATCACCTGAAAGATACTAATTTTTTCACACCTAGTCAATCAGGATTTATGCCTGGAGACTCAACCATCAACCAAGTTGTATTTTTATATGATAAAATTTGCAAAGCCTTGGATGAAGGATTAGAAGTCCGAGTTGTATTTTTTGATATCAGTAAAGCCTTTGACAAGGAATGGCACAAAGGCCTTTTATTCAAGCTACATAAAGCTGGAATCGGAAGTAATCTTCTTTCATGGTTCTCCGACTACCTCTCGAATAGGTATCAGAGGGTTGTCCTACCTGGTGTTGTCTCAGATTTATGTCCAATTAATGCTGGAGTTCCACAGGGATCTATTCTCGGACCTCTCCTATTTTTAGTTTATATTAATGATATTGTAAATGATATTGAATCAAACATAAATCTATTTGCAGATGACACTAGTTTATCCATGGTTGTAGGTGATCCTAATTTAGCCTGGACAGTTTTACAAACAGACATCAACAAAATAACAGATTGGGCAAATAGGTGGCTTGTAAAGTTTAATCCCTCAAAATCAGAGTCATTAATAATATCTCGCAAACGAAATAAACCAGACCATCCCAAGCTGTTTATGTCTGGTGTGGAAATTCCATCAGTGCATGTTCATAAACATCTAGGTATTTTCATTTCTAATGATGGCTCTTGGGATCATCATGTAGACCAGTTTTTGGAGAAGGCATGGAAGAGAATTGGAATTATGCGAGGGCTAAAGATGCGGCTAGATCGAGCGTCTCTTCAAACAATATATTTTTCTTTTATCCGACCAGTTCTTGAATATTCAGATGTTATTTGGACTAATTTATCACAATACCAAAAAGATCAAATTGATAAAGTACAAAATGAGGCAGCACGAATCGTAACTGGGTGTAGTAAACTTGTGTCTCTAGCTGATCTTAATATGGAGTCTGGATGGGAATTACTTAATGATAGGAGATCCAAACACAAACTTATATTATTTTTTAAAATGGTAAAGGGACTGGCTCCTGCCTATTTGAATGCTTTAGTACCTACATCAGTTGGCAGTACATCTTCCTATAGCCTAAGATGTTCTCATAACTTACAAACTATAGCATGCAGAACTAATCTGTATTTAAAGTCGTTTTTACCCTCTGTTGTTAATGATTGGAATGCTCTACCCACTGATGTTAGGAATCTGGACTCTTTGTCAGCCTTTAAAAGTTTCATTAATAGAGAAAAACCGGTTCCAAACAAGCTTTATTTTTTCGGAGAAAGGAAGATTCAGGTTATTCACACTAAGCTACGGACAAAATGTAGTGCACTTAATCAACATCTTTATTACAGAAATTTAATTGATTCTCCTCTATGTGCTTGTGGTGAAATAGAATCAAATCAACACTATTTTTTTGACTGCAGATATTATCGTGAAATTAGGAACCGTTTAATCAAACGTGTGTCAGAAATCGGCCATGTTAGCCTACAAACAATTCTTTTTGGTGACGAGAATCTCAGTATTGCTGATAATGAAAAGATATTTACAGCAGTTCATTCTTATATTGCGGAAAGTAAACGATTTAAGGTTTGAGATGCCATTTCCGTTACTTTGTAAAAACTCCGCACTTTTAAATATAAAGGTACCATTATTGTTTATATTGGTACTATTTTTTCCCCCCTACATTCTTATCTTTTAGGGTCAGATTGTATTATGTTGTAAAGGGTTGATAACTAATGTTTTTTTTCTCTCTCTTTTCTCCCGCAAATGTTGTTAAAATGTCAAATGAATATTTGTTGGTGACACTCCATGCTACATACAATCGCGCACACACACACTCACATAAACACACACACACACACACATACACAACTGACCATATTTTGTCCTTATCATACTATTGTTAAATAGTGACCACTTATCGGAGAGGAACTTTATAAGCTTATAGCTTTCGTTCCGATCCTTTTCATGTAGTTAGCTGTTGTTAATTATGAATACGTATGTTATCAATATATGAATAAAATATGTTTAAACTAAACTCTTTCAGTTTGGAAGGGTCTAAAATTTGTCGTTTGGGAAAGGGCTAAAAGACTGAGAAGATATTTGATTTTTCTCCCCCACTAACTTTCCCTAGAGAGTACTCGAGTACTTGGGGAGTCCGAATATTGAAGAAGATAAGAACAAGAAGAACCTACAGACAATTTTGTGATGTTCTAATGTAATAACTTTATGCAATAAAGACAATACACCTGAGTCCTCCCAAACATTGAAAGAAACATGACATGTCTAAACGTAACAGTACTGACCACGTGGTTCAGTCATTCTTTTCGGTCGCAGAAGTTCGAAACATTAATCTATCTACTATAACTGGTGGCCAAGCCCCGGTGCCTCAGTCGGTATTGTACAGGACTTGAGAACAGGGGATGGCTGGTTCGATCCCCGGCTCTGCCGGGTTCTTTCCGAGGATTGATGACAGTCATTGCGACAGGATTCATTCCTCTCTAACCGCTAATCATTGTTTCGACGATGGTTTTGTGGGAAAGCAGTCAGTGACTTGGAAAGAATATTGTGCACAGTACTGGAAAAAGAAACCCCAGGCAAGCATGAGTAAGTGCACTGGCCGCTGCGATATAACTGAAATGATGTTGCAAACAGCGTTAAACACCATACAAAACAATACCAGAACTGGTGTTTTTCTCAGCATAAAAGTCATGGATACTGTGTTTAGTATTGGAATTATGCATGATTTACAAAGTTTATTTTTGAGTCGTCTGGTTGCGTAGCAACCAGGCTCTCATTGTTATCATCCTGATCTATGGGGTGACGTAGGCATACCTCCGGCCTTGTACTGCTTCCTGGCCGAGTTCCGGTTTACGAGATAAAACATAATTTTCAAGTTATTCGGTAAACAACCCAGTTTCTGTCGTAAATAACTTACAACTGTGCCTTTGTGATAATGAATATGTCTACAAAGACTTCGCTTTTTAACAGTTTAAACCTTTGAAACAATCTTTTCGTCCACATGGGTACACGATATCCTATCGCTTACACAGACGTCATCTCTAAATATAGCGCATTATGTATATATCTAAAAATAGCCGTCGTGACCTAAACAAGTTTGCGGACACGCTGAAAAATACTCTCCGACGACAAGCGTCTTTACTACGACACGCGTTTATTTGTGGACAGTTCTCAGTGAAAATGGTTCGATAATTACCCATTAGAAGTACATTCTAAATCTCACAATCTGTCCTTGATTGTTAAAAGTCTCATTACAACTCAACACTCAACTTATGGTCGGAAAGAGAAAGGCGATACCGAGTTGACATTGAAGATTTCAATGGAGATTTTTCCCAACAGTTGGCTATTTTTTTAAAACAAATTTATAACGACTTGGAATGGTTGCATTGCCTTCTTAAACATTCTTACACGTTGCTTCTTCAGAGCTTTTTATTCTAGACTTTAAATACTTTGCACACCAATATTCTAGGTGCACAGAGATCGTACATAGCGTATGTAATGCGCACGGTTCTAGGCTGTACCAAGTCATCGCTTAGCAGGTGCTTTCTGGAATGTAACTGTGCGACAAATATAGATTTTATAATCACGTGACGTGTAACGTCATTTGCACCACGGAATTCTTTATAAATTTACATATTTATGAATCAGTCGCTGTTCAAAGCGGCCCTTATTTTCAGCGTACACCGACCTAACGCTTTACCGATCCATGCAGAGAGAGTGTTTAAAGTGTACTTTTTTTTGATTAATTGTTTTTCGTTTTTAAAGAGGTGAATTTGTAAAAGTCTGCTGCTTTTTTTTTTTAATGTGCGATTAACCTAGATCTAGTATTTATGAAACAACAATTTATTAGTGCGGGTGTCAGAATGCAAGGTTGCCAAAATCTGAATTCACACGGGAATTCGACTTGGAAACTACGCAGTTCTAACAATCAGCAATCTGAGAACTTGACTTTTTACTCCACTATATTTCAAATATAATAGAACATATTAATGTTAACCCACTCGAACAAGTTCTTTATTGGCGTGTTTGTAATCTTGTAAAGGGTTGTTGTAAAGGGTAATTTAGAGCGAACCGCAAACATTTAGTTTAAGCCAAAGCAGTATACATGTAGATCTCTAAAATTTTCAATTGGTGTGGAAGCAGTACTAATTCCTGGGACGTTATAAAACAGAGACAAAGTTAAAAGGCTGACGATCATGCCATTGTATTGTTTTTCTTAAGCTGTGGCAGCCACATTCTTAGAGTCCACTGTGGACAAAAATTGAACCCAGATAGCAACAAATACAAATTATTTCCAAAGGACAAGTAGATTACTGAGTCAAATATTTGTGTGTGCTCCAGAGACATTTCAGTCCAATGATCATGAAATTGCCAGGCTGTTTGTCTTAATAATAATTTTTGACAAAACTGAAAGTAGGTCACCAGGGGTTAAAAGAAAAAGGCTGTCACTAGGTCAAATCAGACAGAACCGTAATAGATCTAGTACTGTAGAATCCATTTATTTTCAGTCCAGTACTCACGGAACTTGTCAGGCTTAGATTAGATATGGATGAGTTGCAAAAGAGTATTTTTGGTCTGAAAGTTTGTCACTAGATCCAATACCAGAAGACAAAGTTCAATTGAGTTCCATACTAATGTTGCCTAAATGGTCCTCTTGTAAACTTGTTCAAGTGGTTCAACTCTGTTTCTATAAACTTCACAGAAGCTTCAGAACTGAGTAGTAACATTTCAAAATAACAGCCTCTGAAACTGTATAAGCAATTATACCCAAATTTCATATCTAGCATCCTGTATTTGGAAAGGACAATTATTGAAATTAAACGATATATGTATAACCATGTTGTCCAATTTTCGAAAATTTGTGTCATATAAAAACAACTTGCTCTAAATCTGGGGAGAAAATGTATTCCCTATTCTACTGAAATTATTTAGAATGCTTGTTTTAGCAAAATGTGTAAGAATGAAGATATACATGTAAGTTAAGTCACCCAGATTCTGCACTAGAAAAACATTTTTATCAAACTAGAACCATAATTTTTGTCCACATTCTTTACAGGCATTATCAAGCTAGGGAGGAACTGTAAATGTTGATTTAACTTAGACAGTTATTACGCCCCGTTGAATTTCGGGGTAGGGGAAGAGATATGGTTTTCATGTTGTCTGTCCGTCCGTCTGTTCGTCCGTCCGATCTTCCGTCCATTCAAACAGATATGTTCTAAAATCATTGACGAAAGTTAATGAAACTTCATACATGTGGTCCTTATGATAGTCCGCCGATACAGTTTTTTTTTAAATTAATGCCCTGTCATGGAAAAAGGGCGCTTGATGTCTTTCGGTTGTATTTTGTTTTTGTTTTTAAAGCGGTGTCATAGCAAAAGGGGGTTTGATGTATATTTCCATTCTGGACCAATCTCTTAAACTACTGGACAAAATTTTATGAAAATTCATATTTATATTGTTTATCATAAGCCACAGACAATCAGTATTTGTTTTTATTTAATGAAATTCCCTATCATGGAAAAAGGGGGCTTAATGTATATTTTCACCAATAACAAAAAAAGGTCATTTACATGCAAAACAAAATACCTCTTATAATTATGTTTCTATAAAAAAAAAGTTTTTTTTCGGAGGTGGATATCATTTCAACGAAATGACTTGTTTTGTATTGATTGTACCTTTTGAAAACCACTTTTTAAATGAAGTCGCCTGGGGTAAGAGACTTTGAACTTTTTAAACCTGTTCCTTGTGCCTAAATTTTAATTCTCACCACATATATTTGTTTTAATGTAAATTTTAATATGTTTGTAATTTTAGGATGACAACTTAGAAATATGCTTGCATGTAATACTGTCTTATAGTTGAGTTATTTTGTATCTCGAACGCGTTTAATAGATTTGAACAAAAAAGGGTGAAAACTTCTAACCCATTACCATCCAGGCGACTCTCAGGACTATCAGTCCTTTGATTCACTTTGTTGGGGAACTATTGTAACATATAAAAAAAAAAATTCGAAAACTAACCTTTGGCCCATCAGGAAGAGATGCCATTAGGTTGATAATCATTTCGTCCTCCATACTCCTCTCTAAAGGATCAAAAAGGTATATATAAGAGCCATGCTCTGTGAAAGGGGGATTAATGCATTTGCAATAAGTATCGATTCAGTCGGCCTGCGCAGGCTGACCTGGGCCGAAACTTTTCGCTTTTGGTCAATTTTCTGGACGTCAAAGGACCAGTGTACCTCATGATTCAGTAGATTGTTATACAAAACGGACTTTAGGGATGTACAATGTGATGACGTGCTTGGTATCATGCATTACGGAGATACATTAAGTCCCCATTTGCCAGAGCATGGCTCATATATGAGAAATATAATACTTTAAACAAGTGCTGGATTGGAAGATTTTGAGGACATTTATTTGATCTTTTCCCTCTCAAACTTTCTCGACAGATTTCATGACTAAAAAAGGAACGGTTACGCTGGAATATGAATATGGAAAAAATAAGAGGGAAAATGACCTATCAGCAATTTTGTGATATCCTAATTTATAAGCTTGATGCAATAAACGGTGTGCTCCAGAGACGTGTCAAAAATCAATCGACAGAAACATGGCATATCTAAATATACCAACTGATCACGTGATTCAATCATACTTTTCGGCCGCGGAAATTCATAACGGAAATAGTGCTGCTAATTTCCTACGCTTGTGAGTTGAATTTACTTTATTTTGGATTAACAAACGACTTTTCGGTATGGACACCATGTGTCATCGGAATTATACTAATTGACAAAGTTAATTGTTAATTTTGTTGAGGAATTGTTGTGTAAAAGCGATTTCCAAGCCTAAAATTCACCAGTAGAATGTTCACAAGAAGAAGTAAGAAGCATGGCGCGGCTAATTATAAATTGATAGGCTGTTGTCTCCAAGATCAAGGTTGCACATGCGCTGACGTAATCAATTCTTTCCGGGCTAATTATAATAATACTGGTCACATGGTCCAGGGAACTAATCAGCGCATAGCCTGCTGATCATCTGGTCTAGATAGCCAATCAGCGCACAGCTTTATGGTCACATGATCCAGATACCCAATCAACGTACATAGTCGTTCTTTTCGGCTGCAGCGTTCGAAGATGGAATAAGAACTCCTGCTTTTTCTCTGTTTAAAAGTGAATTTTTATGTAATAGGAATTGAATACGGCTATTCCAGGTATGGATTATTTAAATTTTTGGAATTATAAACATTTTACCAGGTTTATCTTTTATTTTTTGACGTAAATTCTGTGTTGAAACGAATCCAAAAGCATTGGCTCAACGTCCTTCTTTGAGTTTGAAGCAGTCCTGTTTTCATTTTAAGTCTCTATCCGTTTCCCGTGTTTTTCCACATAAAAATATTATCTTTTCCTCCAAAAATAAATATGATAGGCACTCCCTGTTACTGAAAAGTAATTGCCATCCTCTATTTTTTTCATAATAATATTTACATGGCAAGAAAGAGCGAAATTGCTCGACATCCAGTTTTACCATTTCTTGAGCAAGGGAAGGTGATACGACCGAAAGGTTAATTCTTTCGGCGCCAAATTAATAACTGTCTTCTTTCGCTGCACAAGCGGAAGGTATAGATCCAAGATCAGACTGCATGCACTGTGAAGTCTGATCTTGATTTATGCCATGCGCAAAAAGCGTCAGTCTGCGCCTATCGAAGATCAAACTCACGGATATTTAGCCTGATGTTGGTCCACAAAAAGTGCCTGTCTGCGCCTATATGAGATCAGACTTCACGAACGTTTAGGCTGATCTTGGTCTACCCTTATCGCAAAGACAAAAGTCAATTTTAGCTTGTGACGAGGAGAATGTGGGTTAGGCTAAGGACGCTTTTCACCGTTAGAACAACAGAGTGAGCCCTGTCTTGAACAGTTTTGGATTTTTCTTTTTGTCAATAAATTCCGCTTATGAAATTAAAAACCCTTCGGCAGTTAAGCGGAACACCAGGCTCTCTGGCGGGCTGTGGAGACCAAGATCAGACGTCAAAAGATGTGCAGCCTCATTTTGAATCTACACTGTTCAATGCGATGATTCTTTTTACAGGGGAAATGAACTTGCTAACAATCGACTGGAAGTCCCATTTAATCAATGTGAGGGGGGGAAAACGGTTTCGCTTCAAGACGGGTACTTGTAAACAACCACTGCAAACACGAAGGTAAGATTTCTAAACACTATTTTGTTCGGTATTAATCTGAAGTTTTTTGTGATGGTTTACCTACAATAAATCAGAAGTTACTCCCTGCAGCCTGCACATCGTTACACTGTTGTGAGCAAGGTGTTTCTTACCAGCCGAGCCATTAGCTCAGTCGGTAACCCCCAGGCCTAGTAATGCCTTGCTAGTGAGTTCGAATACCAGTGCATTTTACCTGCCCTGTAGGTCAGTTGGTAACCTACAGGCCTTGTACTGCAAGGCTCTTGAGATCAAATATCAGTATTTCTAACCAGTCAACCCCGCCCTCCCAGCTCATTTGGCATCCTTCAAACTCAGTTTTGCAGAGGTCGTGAGATTGAATCCCAGCTCATACTCTTTTTAAGACTGATGATAGTCATTGCGATTACTCTCTCTACTTGGAATGTTATTTTGACAATGTTTAAGTGGAAGAGCAGCCAGTGGCTTGAGAGAATGTTGTGGGTAGCACTGGTAAACGAAACTCCAGGAATGAATGGAAAGTGCACAAGCCATCAAGATAACTGAAATGCTATTCATGCAATTTGTTACCATCCCATTTCTGGTTGATTTAAAAAAAAATAGACTATTTTTTTTTTATACAAGCTCAGCTGAAAAGTTTGGTCTTTCTATGTTATGTTTGTACCAAACTTACATTGATGTAAAAGTTGATGTAAAAGTTGATGGAAAGTTTTGCTGAAATTGATTCAGTTTGAAGTTACGCTGGTAACTCAAATTTGTCCCAAGTGCAATGGTTTTGGTGTGATATTTTTAATGTATCATCAATTTCAAACACCTTCCACAAAGCACATGTTCCATTATATCCAAAAACAACCTTAGGATGTCAAGCATCATTAGGTCACTCATAGTTTACAATGTAATTTATACGTATTTTGTCCTATTTACCTGTTCAAAGAAAACTATTTTATACAATCAATGGAAATAGCCTGGTTTAAGTTGCAGCAGTAAGATTTCCCAAACTATATGTAGGAAATGTAAAACATGTTGTAAACAACAAAACATAATGTCTTATGGTTAATTACCTGCCATCAAAGATTTGGAACTCTTGATATAACTTCAGAAAATAGGTGCCATAATCTGTTACCCAGATTTGTTGCAAATGCAAATTCTGTAGTTTTTTTCTCACCATATATAACCGTATCCTGTATACTTAGTTATTTTGTTTCATTTCTAGGGCAATACTAGCTCCTCTTAACAACAAAATTTTGGACTCGATCAGATTGGAAGCATGTGCAGACAACAAAATAAATATGGCACAAATGGTGATTTTTGTCTTCGATAGGTTCAAAAACATTGTGGGAAAAGGAGAAAATGCTGGTTACTAGCATTTTCTCCCTTTCCCACTATGTTTTAAAAAGCTATCTCTCTTAGGGTCGTTAAAAATCAGGACTGTTTGGTAAAAAGTTAAAGCAATCTTTGACATGTGGTGATGCATGGGTTGCTAAAAACTTGTTTTGCGGAAGTTTATTTAACTGTTTACCAAACAACACGAAATTTTAGACTTGTCCAAAATTGAAGCATTTACAGTCGACAAAATGAATGTGACTCAAAAGTTGAAATCTGTTTTGGGAAGGGAAGAAAACAATGTGAAAAAAGGAGAAAATGATGGTTATCAGCATTTTCTCCAGTTTCCATGATGTCTTTCTTAGATTTGTTAAAACTATGAATTGTGTTGTAGAGTTAACCCTTTACCACACAGTGTCAACCTCTAAGGACCCTGAGGAAGAAGCCTTTTGAAAACATTGTGGGAAAAGGAGAAAATGCTGGTAACCAGCATTTTCTCCATTTCCCACAATGTTTTCTACCCAATCTAAGAAAAATTGCATCATTTGAGCCACATTGAAATTTTTGTCTGCAAATGCTTTCAATTTGGACAAGTCTACATTTTTGTTGTGTGGTAAAGGGTTAGATGCATCAAACCCTCCCCATGCCAAGCCCTGATAGCTCAGTCGGTAGCGTACAGGATTTGATAACAGGAGGTCGCTGGTTCGATTCCTGGCTCAGCCAATGTCTGTCTGAGGATTGATGATAGTCATTGCAACAGGATTCATTCCTCTCTCTGCCCCTGCCCATTGTTTCGACAATGGTTATGTAGGAAAGCAGCCAGTGACTTGTAAAGAATATTGTGCATAGTGCAGGTAAAAGAAACTCCAGGTGCACTGGCCGCCGCGATATAACTGAAATAATGGTGAAAATGGCATTAAACACAATACAATTAATCAATCAATCATTCAATCAAACCCTCCCCACCCAACAGTCAGGTCTAGCCTAATTTAATGCTTACCACATACCAAATTTCTTCTCTTTTTTTATTTGACATCTTAGCCAATCAGCAGAGATTCCTAGGGACTGTGTTTGTCCTGAGTGCAATATAATTTTCAAAAAATAGACCACTGTTAGAAAGCTCACTTTTACTGGAACTAATGTTTTGATTGAATGGAATTCATCAGATGTATCAAGAATGCTTTTAATTTTAATGAGAAATACTTTTTGCATAAATGTTTGGAAAATTTGAGCGAAAAAGCGAAAAAGAAAACTTCTGTAGGTAAAGAAAGCAATTTCAGCACTGAATTTATGAAAATAAAAAAGGGCAAAAAAAGAATTCTGCTGCAAGATATTCAATTCAGTGGCATAGAATCATATCTTGATATACATGTATGTCTTGTAAAACAGTACCAAAATACTGACTTAACCCTTAAGCTGCTAAATAAATGAAATGAAATTTCCCAATCAGTAGTAAAAACCTAAATATTGTAGTTTCAAAGTTGATTTCACTGGAAAGAAAATACTATATCGGACAGTGTAGATTAAAGATCAGACTGATCATTTTGTGCTGTCTGCTCTTGATCTACACTTTCTGCAAATGCGCTCAGAGTCACACTTAGCAGCCTAAGGGTCAAGAAATATCTGAAACATTTAATGTAGCTCTAGTTATACAGTCTATCCCATGTTCAGGGAAAAAAAACAAATATTACCTGAAATTGGAAATTACAAAAAAATGAGTAGTTTTCTAGAGCAAATAACATGAATTCCCTACACTTTGATGTCTTAGAAAGAAATTGACTTAGAAATCATTCAGTTTAAACGTCATCTAATTTTTAAGCTCTCTGTCACACTTTGACTTTTTTTTTTTTAAATTGCCCTTTTTTTCTTTGCTCTCTGTCTCCCTATCACTCAATTTGACAGCTGAAAATACAATCCACAGTAGATCTACCTTAATTTTTCTTTAATCTGTAACTCTGTACCACACAACAATAATGTACAAGTATACTAGTCCAAATTGAAAGCATTTGCAGACAACAAAATGATTGTGACTGAAAAAATGAAATTTGCTCTGGGAAGGATAGAAAACATTATGGGAAAATGAGGAAATGCTGGTTACCAGCATTTTCTCCATTTCCCAAAATGTTTTCAAAAGGCTTCTTTCTCAAGGTGGCTAAAAAGTCGGGTTTGTGTGGTAAAGAGTTAATTTACTGTTTACCAAACAACAAAATTTTACTTTATTAAAGATGTTGCTCATGACAGGTAAATTGTGGCTACAATAATAGGATTTGGTTTTTTTTGAAGTGTAGAAAGCATTGTGCGAAAAGGAGAAAAGGCTGGTAACTTGCAACTTCTGACAATACTTTCAAATGTCTTCATTCTCAGGATTGTTAAAACTTGTGACTGTTTGGTAAAGGGCGAAAGAAAAAATGGATGGCATAGATCAAAGATCAGGCTGTGATTCCTGTGCTGTCTGATCTTGATCATTGCCTTTTGCCTATGCACTGAGTGGGCTTATCCCCATTGTACCTCTTTTCTGTAAAAGTAGACAATATGGACACAGGTCAGATGCACCAAAAAGCGTCTGATCTTTGTCTATCATTTACCCTCTGAAAACAATTATTTTGGCCATGCTCTGTGAATACCGACCCAGGTCAGCCTGCATAGTCAACGCAGGCTGATATGAGACGAAACTTTGTAGTACTAGTAAATTTTCTGCATGTCAAAGGACCATACTACATCATTATTCAGTTGGTTGTTAGATAAAATGGATTTCATAGATCCATAATTATGTGATGACTTGCCTGGTAAAATGCATCGAGGAAATATCTCTCACTGCTGATCAATGTTTTGATGATGGTTATGTGAGAAATCAGCCAGTGGCTTTGAAAGAATATTGTGTAGAGTACTGATAAAAGAAACTCCAGGAAAGCATGGATAGGAGTACTGGCTGCTGTGATATATCTGAAATAATGTTGAAAAAGCTGTTAACCCTTTACCACACAATCCCTAGTTTTAACAACCCTAAAGAAAGAAGCCTTTTGAAACCTTTGTGGGAAAAGGAGAAAATGCTGGTAACCAGCATTTTCTCCTTTTACCACAATGTCTTCTACCCTTCCCAAAACAAATTTCAAATGTTCAGTCACATTTATCATGTTGCCTGCAAAAGCTTTGAATTTGGACTAGTCTAAAATTTTGTCGTTTGGTAAAGGGTTAAACGCCATACAATCATTCAAACATCAAGGAAATGAATTGAACCCCCTTTTGACAGGGTATGGCTCATTTGCATGGAGCATAACCTGTATTACACTGGCAGTGCAAGAAGTGGATACTCTTGTAAAAGCATAATATTAACCTTTTACCAAACAATCCCAAGTTTTAACAACCCTAAGGAAGAAGCCTTTTGAAAACATTGTGGAAAAAGGAGAAAATGCTGGTAACCAGCATTTTCTCCTTTTTCCACAATGTTTTCTATCCTTCCAAAGGTGACTTTTATTTTTGAGTAACAATTATTTTGTTGTCTTCAAAAACTTTCAATCTGGATAAGTCTAAAATTTTGTGGTTTGGTCAAGGGTTAAAATAATTCTGTTTTAAAACAATGAGTTACAGGCTGATGGCTAACACAGAAATAACACTTTGATGGAATCTGCGAGCAACAAAATTTGCAAGAATTTAGCTGAGACAGAAATTGCATGTAGTCTGAAGAATGGCAAATGCAAGAGCAGGAAGTACCACTTAGTCCTGAAGCAGAAACTGTATGTTAAAAACAATGGTTAAAATGCAGAATTCATTCCTCAATGACCTGGCTGCTGTAATTTGTTTTATTGACAAGCCCTTTTGCACTAAACACAACTTAACCCTTTCCCAAACAAGCCCTGTTTTTCACGTGTCTGCAGTAAAAGTCTTTAGAAAACACTGTGGGAAAAGGAGAAATTGCTCGTTACGAGCAATTTCTCCTTTTCCCACAGTGTTTTCTACCCTTTTGGAGAACTTTCTGTCATTTTCATCAAATGTAAAATTGTCGTCTGCAAACTCTTTCAATTTGGACCAGTCTAAAATTCATCGTTTGGGAAAGGGTTAAAGAATTTAATGAACAGCATTCTAACCCTTTACCAAGCTATCATGTGTTTAACTTTTACCACAGGATGGAATTTTAAACCTGACCAAAAATGAAAAAAAAAATAGATAACAATTTAAATGCGGTTCAAAAGAAGGAATTTGTCTCTGATAGGGTAGAAAATATTGTGGGAAAAGTAAAAAATTGCAAGTTATCAGCATTTCCTCCTTTTCCCACAATGTTTCAAAAGGCTTTTTCCTCAGAGTCCTCAAAACTAGGGATTGTGTGATAAATGTTTAAACATTCTTGCTGTTCAAAACAATACTGGAAAATGAGAAAATGCTGGTAACCAACATTTTTCCCTTTTGCACACCGAGTTCTACCATTCCATGAGAAAATGTAATCAATTGAGCCATATTTAATATGACCCATGCAAATGCTTTTCAGTTTTAGAAAAGGCTTAAATTTTGTCTTTTGGTAGAGAGTTACATTATCCTGTGGGAAAAAAAAGTGTTGGAAAACATTTTTGGAAAAATGAGAAAATGCTGGTAACCCTACAATATTGCCACTATTTCAAAGACAATTACCATCATTTGAACCATATTTAACTGTTGTCTGCCATGAATGAATTGAACTGAATGAGTATAAAATTGTGTCATAGAAAGGGATTACTAAATACAAGCTAATAGAATGTTTGCATATTGATGTTTTTAGTGTCCAAGGTTAAGCACTTAACCCTTTACCACACAACAAAAGTTAAGACTGAGACAATTTGAAAGCATTTGCAGATGACAAACCAAAATTGGTTTGAATCATGGGCTTTGTCTGTTATCAGTATTTTCTCCTCTACCCACAATGTTTTCAAAAGCCACCTTCCTCAAGATTGTTAAAATTTGGGATTGTGTGGTAAAAAGTTAACCCTTAACCCGTTACCGCACAATCCCGACTTTTAACGACCCTGTAAAAGAAGCCTTCTAAAAACATTGTTGGAAAAGGAGAAAATGCTGGTAACCAGCATTTTCTCCTTTTCCCACAATGTTTTCTACCCTTACAATAACCAATTTCAATTTTTCAGTCCCATTTATTTTGTCGTCTGCAAATGCTTTCAATTTGGACCAGTCTAAAATTTTGTTGTTTAGTAAAGGGTTAAAGCACCTTCACAACTGTGGCTGACATTGCAGCCCGTGTAAATCAAGATCAGGCTGCACAAAGAATGTAGGATGATCTTTGATCTACACTGTCTGCTTTGCTGAGACAGTCGGGACAATAGCAACCTTCTTGTTTACAATTATTTGGACCTTATTCCCTGACTGAGAGTGTTAAAATGGGTTTACCTGGCACTGTAAGTATTAATGTTTTAGCAATGAAAAATTCTTGGACTGGCAATTTAGTGCAATTCAAGCCATGGAGTTTTTCTGGGAAAGGGCAGAAAAGATTGTGGGTAAAGGAGAAAATGCTGGTTACTAGCATTTTCTTCTTTTCCCACAATCTTTTGAAAAGGATTCTTGCTCAAGGTCATTAAATTTGGGATTGTTTGATAATGGGTTAAAGTGCTGGAAGCTGTTGCTTTTACAGACGGCATAGATTAAGATCAGACTGCTCAAAACATGCAGTCTGATTTTAACCTACACTTTCTGCTACTTTGTTACATACTCTGGCTGTTGTCTTTTAGTTAATTTATTACACCACCCACTCCCAATTTTTCTCTAAATAATGAGCCCATCCACAATAGATGTACATAGCCATAATTATATTACTCAGTCAGACGGTTTGAGGTATTTAAACAAATAGGGTTTTATCATAGCTGCCCATTTGAAGACGAATGAATTCTGCATAGACAGATATACTACAAACACTGAAACACAATTGTACTTTAAATAATTGACTTGTCCACAGTGAAGGGGTGTAGGGCATAATTATGAGGGGTCACAAACTTTCAAATTTTTAGTCAAAAGCAGAAGGTGTAGTCTTACCCACTAAATTAGCCAGAATGACTAACTGAAACATTTAAAATGATAGAATTTAGTTCTATTTACACGTGGGCACTTTAACCCTTGGGCTAATATACATGACTGAAGGACCTTTTGTGGAAAGTGCAGATCAAGATCAGACTGCACAGAACATGCAGTCTGATCTTGGATCTGCACTAAACCATAAGGAGATACTTTTCACCCAAAAAATACTAGTAACTTTGAAATTTTAACATTTGGGTTTTTACTGTTACGGCTTGATAGTTTCATTCAACTTATTTAGCAGGATAAGGTTTAACAGATACCTATTCTCCCTTTTACTGGGACCTGTTTGCTCAGTCTTTGTGGTATATCTAAAGTGTCGTTATTTTACATTTCTCTCGCCGAAGAAAGTGTAATCAAACTTGAATCTCAGCTTCTGAAATCAAACTCAGTTTGAGTTTGGGGGGGGGGGTTGCTGTCTTTGACTATAAATCATTAACCCTTTACCTAAAATTTAGACCAGCCTACACATTGAACAGAAAGAAAGAAAAAAAAAACCCGCAGAGGACAAATCAAAATGTGGCTCATGTTTCTGTAATTGTTTTTGAAAGGGGGAAACTGTGTGGTAAAAGAAAAGTTGAAAATGCTGGTTACCAGCATTTTCTTCTTTCCAACAATGCTTTCAAATGTCCCAAGGTCGTCAAAACTGTGAAGATGTTAAATGAAAATGTATAGCAAATGATAAAACTTCAATTATCGCGATATCAGAGGTCCGGTTTTTGGTCAATGCAAATCAAAGAACAGTCTGCACTTTCTGTGCAGTCTGATCTTGGTCTAGATTGTCCAAAAAGGGCATTGAGCAGCACCTTGGAGCCCACTTGTTAACTCTTACAATGCCAAGGACAGCAGCAGGTTTTTCCTGATCGAGTAGATCAAGTTCAGTCTGAACCAAACGAGCAGTCTGATCTTGGATCTGCACTGTCACTGTCCAGTGCCTTGCGCTAATCTGGTTAAAAAGGGCTTGAAATTACATTTAAGTCATGCTTTGTGAAAAGGGAGCTTAATACATCTGCAAAAAGTAACGACCCATGTCAGCCAGTGCTGACATGAGCCAAAACTTTTTGCTACTGGTAAATTTTCTATATGTCCAAGGGCCAGTCTACCCCCATGATCAAGTTGGTTGTTGAAAAGAACGGCTATTATGAATCCATAATTATGTGATGGCTTGAATGGTATAAAGATCACGGAGATGCATTAAGCCCCCTTTTGCCAGAGCATTGTTCATTTTTTCCCTGCTTGGAATATCAGTCAATTTCATTTATTCAGCCTTCGATGGTCTAGTTTCCCTTGATTACCATTTGAAACACGTCAGACTTCAGATTTCAAAGGTCAAATGTACTCGTACAGATAGGGAACACATTGTGTAAACAATGTTCTTTTTAAAGATTTTTCTACACGAAAAATACGTCAAAGAGGGAAACTGAGAGGTTGATTTCCGCTTGGTGACACTTCCGACGGCATATTTTGTTGAGCCAATCCCATGCATCTGCGTGCACCTGTTGTTTTGACTACCTTATCCACCCGACGATTATTAACCCTTAGGCTACACAGCGCGACTCAAAGACGTTTGCGGACAGCATATACAGATCAAGATCAGACTGCACAAAACGTGCATTCTAATCTTGAATCTGAACTGTCCGACAAGGAGATATCTTATCCCCACAAATACCTTTGAAATAGCAATATTTGGGTTTTTACTACTGACTTGAAAGCTTCATTTAACTTGTTGCGCAGGATAATGGTTGACCCTCTTCCAAACAATTCCGTGTTCAAACGACCTTGAAAAAGAAGGCTTTTGAAAACATTGTGGAAAAAGGAGAAAGCGCGCATATCCAAGATTATCTCTTTCTCTCTACCAAACAATCTCGTGTTTTAAAGACCTTGAAGATGAAAGCTTAAAAAAAAAAAAAAAAAAACCATTGTGAAAAAGGAGAAAACGCGCATAATCAGGATTTTCCCCTTTTAACCCTCTACCAACTATATCTTGTTTTAAAGTCTTTGAAGAGGAAGGCTTTTAAAAACATTTTGGGAAAAGGAGAAAACACGCATAACCAGGATTTTCTCCTTCAGTTTGCAGCCTCGGCCTCTTAAGGACAAATCACAATATTGGAACTGAGCCATGCTCTGTAAAAAGGGGCTTATTGCATCTGCGAAAAGTATCGACTCAAGTCAGCCTGCGCAGTCCGCGCAGGTTGACCTGAACTGAAAGTTGTCGCTATTGGTCAGTTTTCTGTATGTCCATGAACGTGGCTCAATTATATTTGATTTTTTTGCCTGCAAATTCTTTCAAATTCACATTTTGTCATTTGGTACAGTGTTAGCCCACTACCGAACGAACCCATGTTTTATGGACCGTGATGAAAAGGCCTTTTGAAACATGGAGGGAAAAGAAGACTGCTACTTTCAAAGGCAAATTAGTTCGTCACATTCATTTTGACATCTGTGAATACTTTTAACCCTTTACCATACAATCACAAGTTTTAACGACCAAGGCTCTTGTAAATATCGTGTGTAAAGGAGAAAATGCTTGTAATCAGCATTTCTCCTTTTCCCACAATATTATTACTGTTTCTAAGAACTGTGTCATCATTTGAGACATATATAATTTGTCGTCTGCAAATTCTTTCATTTTGGACGAATCCCAAATGTTGCCTTTTGTTTGGTAAAGAATTAACTCACTAACTGTCGAAACAAATTTTCGGTTGATGACATTAACCCTTTACTACATGGAAAAAAATAGACTCGTCCATATTGAAGGAATTTACAGACGTCACTTCAAATGTTTTCCTAAAAGATATTTTTTGTCCTTGAAAAGGTAGAAGACAGTGTGGAAAAAGGAGAAAATGCTGGTTATAGGCATTTTCTCCTTTTCCCACCATGTTTTCATAGGTCATCTTTTTTGGGGTAGTTAAAACCTATCATTTTCTCCTTTTCCCCACCATGTTTTCAAAAGTTTTCTTCTT
Source organism: Tridacna gigas (assembly GCA_945859785.2). Taxonomy (NCBI): domain Eukaryota; kingdom Metazoa; phylum Mollusca; class Bivalvia; order Cardiida; family Cardiidae; genus Tridacna; species Tridacna gigas. The sequence continues at coordinate 28,824,862 of OX244042.2, read as the reverse complement.
TTGGGTCGTTCAAACTCGCTATTGTTCCGGTAAAGGGTTAAAAAGAGCTTTGCATCGTATGGAAAATCAACTCAGCTTATTATAGCATACATTGATAAATTAGCCTGGGTTCCAGTCCGATTATTTTTTCCTTTGTTATATCTGGATGTTACTTTGTCAAAAATGACAAAATAACGTCCGAATATAAAAAAGGAAAAATGATCGGACTAGAAACCAGACTAGAATAAACGAGGCAGAAGGATAAAGCGCGGGGTACGTACAATTTCTCCTCGGTCACAGTGTTTTTTTTTTTCCAACAATGTTCTGTTGCAAGACGCAAAAAGCCATTTTCAGATAGAAAGGGTTCTCCCTATGTTTAGCTGGTACATACATTAAATGCTGAAGTTGGATTCTGAAGAAATGATATCCAACTATTAAAGATCCTCTCAGAATGTCAGAAGACGAAATTCAACCATGCTGCTCAGCGCGACCTGGTGCGCTTTTGCGGATAGTTTAGACCAAATCAGACTGCAGAGAACGTGCAGTCTGATCTTGGATGTACATGTACTCTGTCCGATTGAAGTCGCGATGTTTTTTTTTATGAATATCGGCTAAATTTTTTTATCTCATTTATTGAATAGTTAATACACTCAGTGGCCAAAAGTGAGTTCCCAAAATTAAAATTGCGACGTTATCGGTAGATAGACAAGTTTCATTTATCACAATGTTTTACAGAAATTGCAACTGCACATTTAACAAACTTGTGTTTCAACTTTTCAGCGCTGACAAATGAAATGAATTTTTTCAATTCATTAAAACAGCCGATATGATTGCTATTCCAACATTGTTTTGGTTAGAGCATTTTTTAATGTAGTGTGCAGTGTAGATTCATGATCAGACGACACGTTCTGTGCAGTCTTATCTTGATCTATACTGTTCGCAAAAGCAACATAAATTGTGATTGGCTTTGTTAGGGTTAAAATAGTAAAGGTATAATAAAACAAGACATTTTTTTTTTTCAGCACTGCATTGACCATTTAGAGTGCTGAATAATTGCCTTAGGTACTTCTCAGGACAGTGCAGATCAAGATAAGACTCTACCTAAGTGCTGACAGTGTCATGTGATCAAGATCAGCCTGAACATAGAGTGCAGTCTGATGTTTGATTCACCGTAGACTGCTAAATAAGTTAAAAGCAGCCTTCAAGCCGATTGAAAAAACCCGAATAATGTTATGTCAAACTTATGTTTAGGACAGTGTAGATCGAAGATCAGACTGCACGTTCTGTACAAACTGATCTTGATCTACACTGCCCGCAAAAGATCAGTGAGTCGCGCTTAGCAGCGTAAGGGCTAATAGGGACTGGATATTTTATCCGGTCATGCGCTGCTACTATATGGTCGAAGATAATCCAGTATATGGGTTGAGTCTAATCTTATTCTACAAGTTACTCCATTCGATCAATCTTTTTTCTCACGACTGTTAATGAACTTCTTGTACTTCAGTGAGTAATCTTCAGACGATTCTAAAGATAAATAATTTTCTAGGGAAGTTCATAACTTTCTAAAAACTGTTTACTGTGTAATATACAAGGGCTGCCTTTTACTAAACTGCGTACGTAGTTTAGGTAAGCAAGCATCAAGTCTGAAAACGATTTTAACTAAGCTGCATAACTTAACGATTTGATTAAATATTTGTATAACTTCACGCCAGCTCACAGTTTTGGAGTAAAGCAAGGATTGTATGTGTTTATATACATTTTCAAGTATTTCGCATAAATATACGCTGTTTATTGAAACGCAGCTCCGGCACTTACTATAAATTTCTGATATAAACAAAGTCTAATGGTTTGCAATGACTGGTACAATGCATCGGATAAATAACGGAGAAAAAGATCAAGTAGCAAAAACATAAGATTGTTGGTAGACACGTGTAAGCTGCATACATGTATAATATGGTTAAATTTAGTATGTAACCATATTCTGTCCATTCTCTCTCCCCAAACCCGAAGTTTGTCGACAAAAATCGAGTGTTTGAATTTTGCAACGTGAGTTTATGACAATTTCAAAACCTTTCGCGTAAATCTAGAGGGAAAAAAATGATACCTTAATAATTTGAGCCATGCTCTGTGAAAAGAGGGCTTAATGCATGTGCAAAAAGTATCTACCCATGTTAACGTGCGTGGACTGGTTTGCTGACATGGATCGAAACATTTTTGCTATTTTTTTTTTTAATTTTCTGCATGTCAAAGGACGAGTTTACCGTATAATTTTGTCAGTTGTTAGATAAAGTGGATTTCATGGATCCATATTTATGTGATGATTTGCTTGGTATAATATAATGTACATCCCGGAGAAGCTTTAAGCCTCCTTTTCCAAGAGTATGGCTCATTTATGATATCAAAATTTTATATTATAAGTTTATCAGGGCACTAATTCTTCATACACACGTGACGTTTATTGTGTAATAGAAGAAGTAAGCTTACGTTTCAATCACTTGATTTCTGGCGTAATTAACTATGTGCATGCTTGTTTCACACTTCGTCATATTTTTTTCTGTTAGTTTTCATTGTTTGCATGTGTTAGATTTTCAGCGAGAAATTCTGGTTGAAGCGGGGACCTGTAACGAAAGGTAAGTGGGGAAAAAGCCATTTTTCTTACCCATTTACTAATCAATCAAGTGTTTCAACAATCCTGTAAAAGATGTCTTTGGAATACATTGTGGGAAAAGGAGAAAATACTACTAGCCAGATATTCCCCATTTCTCCTCAGCGTGTCTTACATTTTAAAGACAATTCCTATCATTTGCGTATCATTTAAATTGTCGTCTGCAAATGCTTTTGATTTTGAGACGTCTGAATTTTGTGGCCTGGTTAAGAATTTAATCATAATGATCTTGGATAACGAAAAGAGTTCAAACAGTTATTGTATGGGGCTTGAGGTTGGAGGGTATAAGATAGATATAAGGTTTTCGTGATAAACGTGGAAAATTATTTCAAGCCAAAAATTTGTTAACCATTTCCCAAACGACAAAAATTCAAAGCATTCGCCGACGAAAACGAAACGTAAATATGAATCAAACATTGAAACTTGTCTGTGGAACGGTAGAAAACCTTGTGGGAAAAGGAGACAGTGCTTTAAAAAGTCTTCTTTAGGGAATTTTAAACTGGGGATCATTTGTTAACCCCTTGCCAGACAACCACGAGTGTTAACGACCTTAACAAAAAAGTTTCTCGAAAAAATAGCGGGAAAAGGAGAAAATGCTTGTAACCACCATTCCATTCAACAAATTCCATTACTGTAGGAACATTTGAATCGTCGTCTCCAACTGCTTTGAATGTGGACTAGTCCAAACTTTTGTCATTTGGTAAAGAGTTAACACGTTACCACACAATCCCGAGTTTCAACGACCCTAAGGAAGAAGGATTTTGAAAACATTGTAAGGAAAGGAGAACATGCTGGTAACCAGCATTTTCTCCCTTTCTCACAATGTTTTCTACACTTCCAATGAGAAGTTTCAGTATTTGAGTCACGTTTATTTTTTCGTCTGCATATTCTTTCAATTTGGACTGGTCCAAAATTTTGTCGTTTGGTGAAGAGTTAAAAAGTTCAGAATATGAATTTCTTGCTCACCTGTGCAGAAAAGTGCTGAATGTGAGCTTTTATGATTGTACTGTGTCCGTCGTATAAGAGTTTCAGATCAATAAAAAAAGGGAACTAATCTAAATATATAGAACTAAAGTTCTCCCTCCTTTAATTCTTTAAGTCTTTTAAAGATCAGAAAAAAAAAAGCTATGGAGCCCAACTGGTTGAGTCCGTCGTTCGAACTTCAATAGTAACCTTGTCTGTACTCTAGGACTACATATCCTGTCTAATACATATGAGCCATGCTCCGTGAAAAAGGGGTTTAAATGCATCTCTATGATGCATTACACTAAGCAAGTCATCACATAATTGTGGATTTTGTTTTGATTTTGTTTAACAATTGACTGAATCTTGAGGTATAATGGTCCTTTGACATGCAGAAAATTTAAAGGTAGCAAAAATTGTCGACCCATATCAGCCTGAGCGGATTGTGCAGGCTGACATGGATCGATATTTTTGCAGATGCAGTTAACCCCCTTTTCACAGAATATGACTCTCTGAAGTTTTTTTCTAAATGTTTGTCTCGACGATATTTCGCATGAGATGGAAAATGGGTCAGGTCAGGTCATAAAGTAGGTCGGTGCCGTGGGACAAATCTTAGAAAAACTTTCTTGTGTACTGTACCAGAGGCGACAATTTTAATCCAGAACTCCTTGAAAGTTGGTCAGAATGTTTTGCCTGATGATTTTTTAAAGGACTGTGAAAGCAGGTCACACGGGATCGAAAAGTAAACCACTGGGACATATCGTAGAAAAATATTGTGTTCACTCTAGAATGCGCGTGTTCAGTCCAGTGCTTATGAAAGTTGATAAAAATGTTTGTCCTGATAATTATGCCGCCGGGTCAAAATGTCTTTTGGACAAACTTTAGATAAACCCTGTGTACTTTTCAGAGGCCACATCTCAGTCCATTTCTCATGTAATTTGGTAGGAATATTGTCTTGATGGTATTTCGGAGGATCATGGAAATAGGTCACTTTGGGTGAAAAGTTGTTCCAATGGACAAATCCTAGAAAAAAACTTGTGTGAATTCTAGAGGCAAGATAAGTGCGTTGCTAATGAAACTTAGTCATAGTGTTTGCCTTGATGATATCAGGGATGAGGACAAAAGTGGATCACCCCATAGCATAAGGTAGGTCGGGGGGGCTAATCTTGGAGAAACTTTGTGTGCACGCTACATGCCATATTTTCAGCCCAGTCATTATGAAACTTCTTCAGGATGTTTGTGTAGATGATAATTTAAATTTGCGAGTTTGAAAATAGGTCACCTTAGGTGAATAAAAAGATCACTGGGACAAAGCTTAAAAGACTGTGTGTGCATTCTAGAGGCCACCTTTTAAACCCAGTGGTAATGAAAGTTGGCCAGAATCTTTGTCATGATGATATTTGAGACCCTTTTTGAACTGGTCAAAAGGGAAGTCACGAGGTCAAATCCTTGCGGGCATTTGTGAATCATATTTGAAATTTTATCTTTTCATACAAAATTAGCAAATTTCGCTGAACATAAATACGCACGGCCAATTCAATGCTATATCAAACTCAACTATTATCCCTTAGATTATCGAATAAACCAAGGCTCATTTGTGATTTTAATAAACTCGTTTGATAAAAACGATAATACATAAACACTCATGTAAGATTCTATCATTGTTATACGGTAACTACACTTCGTGTAATTCTCTCAACGATATACGGGCTCAGGTGAGCGATTCAGGACCAGTTTTGTTGTATGAAGATTTAATCGTTTAATACAGTAAACGTCAAAAGAGTAAAACTAGCCGCTAGAAGAGGTTGAATTTGTTTTGATGCAGAATTTCATATTGTGTGTATGGGTGTGTGGAGTGAGTGTGGGTGTGAGAGAGAGAGAGAGAGAGAGGCACATCCTATGTCAAGGAATCCTTGACGCACTGTTAGGAAAGAATCATGTTGATGAAGCTTTCTTTTGTAATTGATCATATATGAAAGGGGACCATGTTCATAGAAATAAAACAAGTTTACGATCCAGTTTTGCACGACATTGTTGGAAAAGGAGACAATGCTGGTTTCATTCCCCCTTTCCATCAGTCTTTGACACCTTTCCACTAACATTGAATTTGTCTTCCTCAAAATGTATTATAACGGAAGAATCGAAACATTTGTTGTTAGGCTTCAAGTAGATTCACTATGTTTGAAGCAATCTCGGAGACTCAGAAAGTGAAAAGTGGATTCGGATTGCTGTTGAATGATTTCGGGAGTCAAACCTCAAAATTAGGTGCAAATTTTGGCAAAGGTGTACAGAGTTTTAGATGAATTAAAGACATACAGCTGATCTGAACATAGAGCGAATTCTTTAAATACAAAAAAAAAAAATATGGAACCCAACTGGTTGAGTTTAAAGGAATTATAATGCTGTTTAATTATTGCTTGGATGATGATGATGATGATTATGGTGGTGATATGGCGTTGCTGATGGTGGTGGTAGATTTATTGCTGGAGGGAGATTTGGTTTGTTTGGTGCGTTAAAGACGTCTTCAATATTATTTCAGTTACATCACGTTAGTCAGTGCACCTATCAATGCTTTTTTGAAGTTCTTTACTAGTACTACACATTATTCTTTCCAAACCACTGACCGCTATCGTCGAAAGAATGAACTGTCGGAATGACTATCATCTATCCTTGGAAAGAAATTGGCCTAGCTTGGGAATCGAACCAGCAACCCACTGGTCTCAAGCCATATTCGTAACCGATTGAGCAAACTGGATTAGCAATGTGGTTGTGAGACAGAGAGACTCAGAGAGAGAGAGAGAGAGAGAATGTCAGACTTAGACACTTAACTTATTCTTGATGGGTTGTAGCTACGGACAAGAATGTTTTTTCTTTATAATGACGGAATAGCAAAATGTATGGACCATGGTAGATTTTTAAGTCTTTACCATACGACAAAATGTCAGGTTTGTCCAAATTCAAGGCATTCGCAGACGACAACTTAAATGTGGTTCAAATGGGGAAAGGTGTGTGAGAAAGGGTAGAAAATATCGTGGCAAAAGCAGAAAATTCTGGTTACCAGCAATTTCTCCTTTTACCACAATGTTTTCAAAAGCCTTCTTCTTCAGGGTCGTTAAAACTCAGGACTGTGTGGTAAAGGGCGTATGTTAAACAGTTTGCAGATGTTAACTTTGATGGAATTGACATTTTCTGATAAGTTGTGGACTGAGGAAAAAAATCTTAAAAAGCATGTTGAGCGAGATAACTTGTATTAAAAAAATATGTACCTCAGTCATTTACCAGTGTGATTTATCCTCAGCGCTAGAGACCGAACCCACAGTCCTTCAGGTCCTATCCTAAGCCCCTAGGATCTGCCCTTAGCAGCCAGTGAACCTATTCATGATTTCTAAGAACTTCTGTACCACGACTTCCTCCTAAGCCACTTGCTGCCTTCCCACACTTGGTCAAAACAACAATCATCGGTGAGAGAGAAATGAACCTTTTCGAGATGACTGTCACCACATTAAAGTCACATTAGCGGCCAAAAGTAAACAAAATGAATTCTAACATCAGATAAAAAGTAAACAAAAGGTAGAGCAACCTGGCAACTTTGGACCTAATTTTAAGTCATTTTCCTGCCATTGACTCACTCTTTGACAGACTTTACAATAACAGATTGTCCTCTTCACAATAATTTCCATGCTTTTAAACGGTATGATTTAGATTTGAATGTATCCATCACCCCATTCTTTACTCTTGGTCGCTATTGGGCCTTTAAATGAAACGCACCCTCAGCCTAAGGGATTGCATCCTCAGTCCGCAGTGTAACTCTACATTAGATATTGTGTATCTTGTGCAATCAGATGCTACTGGTGTAGCTGGAACAATTAAGGCAGACTTGTCAGATCACAAAAAAAACAAAACTGCCAAATCGCCCTGTGCATTAACCATTATCTTGCTAAATACGTGGACTGAAATTTTCATGATGATAGTATCAGTTCAAATTTTACTATGAGTATTTTAAAGGTATTTTTTGGGGAAAGATATCTCCTTATCGACAGTGTAGATCAAAGATCAGACTGCACATTCTGTGCAGTCTGATCTTTGCACATTCTGTGCAGTCTGATCTTAATCGACGCTGTCCCCAAAAGGTCCTTGAGTCGTGCTTAGCAGCCTAGGGGTTAATATACACGATCGCTTTAAATGCTGTATAAACCTCAACTAGTAACCTTTAGAATGCTGACTAAACCAACGTTCGCATAATAATTATGATTAAAAGCAACTTGCTTAATAAAAATGAGTCATGCTCTGTGAAAAGGGGGCTTAATGCATCTGCGAAAAGTATCGACCAGGTCATCCTGCGCAGTCCGCGCAGGCTGACCTGGGCCGAAACTTTTCGCTACTGGTGAATTGTCTGTATGTCAAATGACCATTCTACCTTATGACAAGGTCGGTTGTAGGACATAATGAATTTTAAGGATCCCTAACTGTGTCATGCCTTGCTCGGTATCATGCATCACGGAGATGCATTAAGCCCCCGTTTGCCAGAGCATGGCTCAAATGATATCTTTTAACTAACCGGATATCCATGCAATAACACCAATGCGATATATATGTTTTTTTTATATATATATACCACGGATATTTATAGATTTTTTGATATACCACGGATATTTATAGAACAGTAATTGCCAGTGACTCCGCCCCCTAACACCATTTATGAATGAAATGCATTCCGAAAATAGTAACGATTACTTCAGAAAGCCCGCGAAAAAAGAACGAGGTCATAGCACACGCTTCCTTTCCGATGATTTGCGAAAAGTATCGACCCAGGTCATCTAATTCCTGTCCGTGACGTAATTTGAATACTTGTTTACCGCGTCTTCTCAAATAGAATGATCCAAAGCGATCCCAATCGCAATTTTCGGACATTTAATTACCACGATAAAGTACTATATATGTGGGTAATGCAATTTTAAAATGGGAGTTCCGATATAAATAAACTTAAAATGTATTTTTGTCAGCAACATTTTTCACATCTTTTTCACAATGAGCACAAATCAGAGGTTAAAAGATAAATAGAATACGTACAGTGTACATAGTGTTGTCGTAAATCAAAAATATCTAATTTGGTTGTAAGAATTGATAATTGTCTCGCCAAGGCTCGACAATTATCAGTTCTCCCAACCTCGTTAGATATTATTGATCTACGACAATACTATGTACGTATTCTCTGTATACATAAACACTCAAGTAAAGTTCTCCATACCCCAGTTTCACAGTAACTACACTCGGATGAGCGATTCAGGGCCACGACCCTATTGTTTTATGGTTTGTTCGTATGGTGTTTCACTCCGTTTTCAACATTATTTCAGCTCTATCGTGGCAGACAATGCATGTATTCGCGCCTGTTCAAAATTACATAAACCAGTACTCCGCACAATATTCTAGCCACTGGCTGTTTTCTACCAAATCATCGTCGAAACAATGGCTAGCAGTTAGAGAGAAAGGAATCTTGCCCCAATGACAATCGTGAATCCCCTGAAAGAAGTTTGCCGAGCTGGGGAATCGAACCAGAGCCCCCAGGTCTCAAGCCTTGTATGTCACCGACTGAGCTACCGGACTAGGCATTGTTTTATTGATTGAAGATATAATCATTTAATACAGTAAACGAGAAAAGGGTAAAGGAAGCAGCTCAAAGAGGATAAATTCGTTTTAAGATAGATTTTCATGTGTTAACGGAAATGAAAGCTATGTTTACGATTTATGTTTGCACGACCTTAGAGAGGAAGACTTCTGAAAAAATTGTTGAAATGCTGGTTTTGTATCGCCTTTCCCCCATTCTATGATATCCTTCTAAAGACAAATCCCATCATAGAGCCGTATTGCATTTATCGTCCCCAATATAGTTTATTAGGGACAATCTAAGCATATCTTACATAGTATTGACGACGGACGAAGTTCAAGTTTATAACGGGGACACAGGAAGTTGAAAGTATATTTTGGATTGCTGTCCAGTGATTTCCAAAGATTCAAAATTTAAAATAAGATGCCAGTTTCTGAAATGTTACGAAAGAGCTTCAGATCAATGAAAGAACTTATTTGAATGTAGATTTTTTAAATCAGTTTTAGAGAAGAGAACAAAAATTTATGGAGCAAAACTGGTTGAATTTAGAGGAGTAGTAAAGCTATTTAATCTTGGGTTGGATAATGATGTTGATGATGATGATGATGATGATGGTGTTGGTGTTGGCGAATTTGGTGGTGGAGATTTCTTTGTTTATGTTTTAACACAGTCTACAACCTTATTTCAGTTATATCGCAGAGACTAGTGCGTCTATCATGCTTTCTCGGTGTTTCATTTACCAGTACTTTGCACATTTTTCCATCCATTGGCTGCTTTTCGACATATTTACGTCGCAACAGTCATTAAGGAGAATAGAATGAATTCTGTCCCTTTGGCTGCCATTGAACCTCGGACAGAAAGCAGAACAATTAGGGAATCAAACCGGCGACTCCTATTTTCCGGCCTAGTACGTTACCAACTGAACCGCTGGGCTTGGCAGTGTCTTGGCGAGAGAGTAGAATAGAGACGGGTAGAGATAGATTGATAGATTAACTGATTGAGAGAGAGAGAGAGAGAGAGAGGCACATCAAATGTGTTAGAATCTTTGACGAGTCGTAACGTTTAAGTAATAGTGAAACTGGAAGATTTATACGGATGAAGTTTTCTTTTATTTTTGACACGATCTTAAAGGGAGCCACGTTTTCCCAGAATTTTTAGTTTTCTTATCACAAAGCTATGGAGTTGTGAAGCTATTTAATGCTTGTTTGGATGAGGATGATGGTAACTGTGGTATTGGTGGTGTCGGAGGTGGTGGTGATGATGACGATAGTGCTGATGGTGAATTTGTTGATGATATATCTTTTTGTTTGCTTGGTGTTTGAACATCGACTTCAACATTATTCCAGTTATATCGCATCTACCCCTGCGTTATTGAAGTTTCTTTTACTAGTACTTTGCAATTTATATTTCCCAATCCCTTGGCTGCTTTCCAACATAACAAATCGAAACATTGATCAACGATGAGAGAAGAATGAACATAAACAGTCCTGAAATAGATATTTAAGTAGATGGGGAATCGAACCATCGACCCTTGGGTTGCAAGCGCGGAACGTTACTGTCTGCGTCATCGGGTTCAGCGATGTTGGCAGAGAGAGAGAGAGAGAGAGAGAGATAGAGAGAATTTAAAAGTGATGAATAACAAACGAATCTTAAGGTTTGTCGTCGAAATTTAATTCGATTGACAATGGTAAAAGTAATTCAAGTTTATAACGAAGACAGGAAGTGGAAAGTGTATTCGGGTTTGGTGTTCGATAAATTCGGAAAAGAGTTAAGCCTGAAAATCAGATGAACTTTTTTGGAACACTGTGGAAGAGTTTCGGATCAATTAAAGAAATGAACCCGATTTATTTTATACATATTTATTTTACATCGATTGAGAAACAAGTTCTTGTTACTTATACTGATCTCTCTCGATTCTTCTTCCTGGGAACTACACCATTACTCACCGAATGTGTTGGCCAACGAGCAGTCCTAAAGTTGACACCCGCTCCCGGGAATCGAACTCAGGACCTTTTGATTAAGAGGCCGATGCTCTCCCTCACGACCACGGACACCACAACATATGGAACATTTTTTCCCTTTTTTAAAAGAGTTTTAGAGCAGTGAATAAAAAGTTATGGAGAAAAACTGTTTGAGTTAAGAGAAGGTGTGAAGCTATTTAATCAGTACTTTGATCATGATGATGGTTGTGGTCGTGGAAACAAATTTCCTTGTTGGTGTACTGTTTTAACACCGTTTTAATTATTTATCAGGTATATAGTGCACAATTCTACGCTTTCTTGGGGTAATTATCAGGGATAAGATAACAGAATGAATCCTGTCGCAATGACTGTCATCAAATACCTGACAGAAATTGGAATGTCTTGGAGAGAGAGAGAGAGAGGCATGTCCAATGTCATGGAATCTTTGATGCGTTGTAAGTTTTTTTCAAGAAGAAGTCAATAAATATGCTGATGAAGTTTTCTTTTGTAATTGGTCGGATCTTAAAGGGAGCCATGGTAACGAAAATGAAAGTCAATCACGATCTGTGTTTGCAGAGGTATAAAAAGACAAATCATATCATTTGAGACACATGCAATTAATCATGTCCAAAGTGTTTTATTATGGAAGCATCTAAACATTTGTTTTCAGAGATCAAACTGATTTACATTGACAAAGGCATTCAAGTTTATAAAGAAGAAATAAGAAGTAGAAAGTGTACTTTTGATAGCTGTTCACTAACACTGGAAATATTGTGAAAGAGCTTCAGATCAATCAAAGAAACCGAACCGAGCTATATTTAGAAGTAACATTTTTTTCTGAGTTCTTTTAAAGTTTTTAAAATTAAAACAAAGCTACGGAGATGTAAAGCTATCTAATAATTGCTAAGATGATGATGATGATGATGATGGTGATTTTGGTGGTGTTTGTGTTGTTGGTGGTTGTGGCGGTGCAGTTATTGGTAACGATGATGGTCGTGCTGATTGTGGATTTTTTGATGGAGAAGGACTTACTTGTTTGATTGGTGTTTTCACGCCGAGCTTGTTTTTGTTTGTGTTTTATTGAACTGGCCAACGCTTTATTGGATTTTTTTTTAAACTAGTACTTTGCACATTATATTTCCAAATCCACTGACTGGTTTTCTACATAAATAAGTCAAAACACTGATCAAGCATGAAAGATGGAACAGCTGGTGAATCGAATCATCCACAGCTGTGTTGAAAGCGCGGAACATTACTGACGGCGTCATCGGGCCAGCTATGTTGGTAGAGAGAGAGAGAGAGAGAGAGGCATCCGATGTTAAATGTATCATTAACACGTTGTAAGTTTTTAAAGAAATATAAAAAGCAGCGAATTATTATATTGATGAAGTTTAACAGATGGGATCTTAAAGGGAACCAGATTTACGTAAACGAAAGACATGTTCGTGAATTATGCACAAAGCTAATGCATTGCAAAGCTATTTAATCATTGATTGGATGATAATAATGATGATTCTGTTGGTGTTGGTAGTCGTTGTAGTGGTTGAGCCGTTGTTGATGATGATGATGGTGGTGCTGATTGTCGATTTGTTGATGGAGATATATTTGTTTGTTTTCGTGTTGTTTTAACGCCGACTTCAACACCATTTAAGTTATATCGCATTTATTCATGATTTATTGGAGCCTGTTTTACCAGTATTGTGAAGGACTTCAACGCCGACTTAAATAAAATTTGATTTATGTTGTGCTAAACGATGCATTGTTGGAGTTGGTTTTACCGATACTTTTCACATTATTTTTGCGAAACTACTGACTGGTTTCCACAAAAAAGTCAAACCATTGATCAAAGATTGGTGAAAGTTGAATCTTGTTGCAATAAACGTAAACCATCCTAAAAAGAAATTGAAACAGTTGGGGAATCAAACCATCGACCCCTGGGTTGCAAGCGCAAAACCCTGCTGACAGCGCCATCGGGTTCAGAGAGAGAGAGAGAGAGAGAGAGAGAGAGAGAGAGGCAGGCGCATCCCATGTTTAGGAATCCTTAACACAGCGTTAGTTTCTAAAGAAACAGTTAAAAAAGCAATGATTTATGTTAATGAGGTTTACATCTGAAATTGATCGGATCTTAAAGGAAGCCATGTTTAGGTAAACGAAAGACGTGTTCCTGAATCATTATTGCACGACCTTGGAGAGAAGATATGGTTGCAATAGGAGAAAATACGTATACCATGTCGCTTATTCCCTCCACTCATAACGAAGACACAGGAAGTGAAAAATGTATACAGGATTGTTCGTCAGTGATTCTGGGAAAGAGTCAAAGTTCAAAATAAGACAACAATTTCAGGAACACTGTGGAAGAGTTTCAAATCAAAAAGTAGAATTTATCTGAATGTGGAACAAAGGTTTTTTTTTTTTTTTTTTTTTTTTATTTTTATTTTTTTTAAAGACTTTTAGAGAAGTAAAAAAAAAAAAACTGTTAGAGTTCAGATCAGTTGTGAAGCTATTTAATCATTGCTTGGATGATGATGATGATGATGAAAAAATAATGAGAAATGTTTTTTGTTAGTGTGGTGTTTTAATGCTATTTTAACTTTATAAGGTATATTTAAGAATTTTAGAGTAGTGGACAAAAAACCATAAAGCATAACTGTTAGGGTTCAGATGAGTTGTGAAGCTATTTAATCAATGCTTGGATGATGATGATTATGATGATGATGATGAAAACAGTGATGAGAAAGTTTTTTTGTTATTGTGGTGTTTTAATGCTATTTTAACTCTATAAGGTATATTGTCCAGTGCACCTATCTCAGCTTTCTTAGCGTTTCTTTTACCAGTGCCATGCATGACAGTCTCCCTAAGCCTTGGCTGCTTTCCAACAAAACTCTTGTTGAACCAGTGTTCATTTTTGAGTAAAGAATGAATCGTGTTGCAATGACTATAGTCAAACCTCAGACAGATATTAGCACAGCTATTGTATCGAATCTGCGGCCACCTTGGTTTTAAGCCATGTACGTTACCGACTGAACAGACGGACAGTGCATTCTAGTAGAGAGAGAGTATGATCTTGACATGCTTACTTTATTCCTGAAGGGTTGTAGCATGGGACAAAAAACTTTTGTAAAGGACAATGACTGAAAAGCGAAATGTATATTCCATGGTAGGTTTTAATATGCATCTGTTAAGAGGCGTGATGAAGTTTATTATTTGGGGCTAGATATTTTATGCAAAGTTATGGATTCAGTAAAAAGAAATGTGAAGTAAGTGGAAGGAGATAACTAGTATCTTTTACTAGTGCTTTGCATATTTCCAAATGACTCATTAAAGCTCGGACAGATTTTGGCACAACTGGGGGATCGACCATGCGACGCCTTGGTTTCAAGCCATGAGCTTTACTGTCTAAGCAGACGGACAAAGTAATCTGGTAGAAAGAAAGAAAAAAAAAAAAAAAAAAAAAAAAAAAAAAAGAAAGAAAGAAAGAAAAGGAACAGAGAGAGAGAGAGAGAGTATTTGAATTCGAAGTCTTTTCTTTCTTCTTCAAGGGTTATAGTGAAGGACCAAAACTGCAATTGTTATATGGAATGATGATGGAAAAGCGAAATTCCTAGGTAAATTTTTATGGGCATATTTTAAGAAGTGTCCAGAATTTGATTTTTAGAGGAATGATATTTGCTGCAAAAATATGGATTAAGTGAAAAATTAGATGGAGTAATAAAGTATGTGGGAGGAGATTTTTTTACCAGTACTTCCACAATATTGTTCCCATGCCACTGGCTGCTTGTTCCTCATAACTTCGTAGAGAAAAATATCAGCGCTGAGATAAGGATGAATATTGTTGCAATGACTAGCATTAATTCCATGGAATGTACTCTCACTGTGTGTTATTAAATCCTCAGTCCGCAGTATGTAGTCTCACACCTTGAAAAATATTTTCAGTCTGTGACACTGACCTATTGCTTCATATCAATGTCATTGCTGTCCATTAACCAACTCTCCGATATTGTGTACCGTCAGTCCGTGAGATATACCCTTAGCCCGTGAGATGAGTCAACAAATGCTTGAGATTAAGTCGAGTTCTTATTTCTTTAATTGATTAAGCTGTGCTCTCAGGTCATAGGATTAACCCTCCCCTCGAAAACTACTCTATATGATATATTTTTGGTTGGCCCTATGCATCCGTCCTCAGCCTCTACCCGCGTTCGGCGATTCTATTCCCACAGCCACTAAAATTAAATCTCAGGCCGCTGCATCCACACTGAGTCCTTGAGATTGTATCTTCAGTTCTTTGAATGTTCCCTCGGTCTAGCAATATAAAACCTCAGTCAGTTAGATGCACCTCAGCCAGTCGGATATTCCCTGAGGGTCTAAAACTTGTTTTAACTTTCACAGGAATTGAGATGGTACCCGTAGTCAGTGAGATGTATCCTCAAGCCATGAACCTGTGTCATTTTAAAGATTTTACACCCAACCAATCAGCCTGCATGACAGTCCGTGAAATGTTCCCACAGTCCCTCTACGTACTCTCAGACAGTAAGAATGCAGCTTTAGTTTGATTTACCCTCAAACCCTGAAAATGTGTCCCTACTTTTGTTTCAACTCCCATGATGTGTGCTTGTACCCACAGAAGGTGATTTTTACTCACAGTTCGACAGATGTGTCCTCAGTATTTACATTTGTGCCCTTACTCTTACTTCATTTTCAGTGGATTACCTTGTGCACCCGGTCTGTGCAATTTCTCTCCACATCTTGAACTATTCCCTCATTCTGAGAGCTCTTACACCAAGTCTATGGAATTAAACGATCAGTCCAGGTCATGTACCAACAGGCTCTGGTGCTATTTCCTTACCCTCATATAATCCAGTCTGTTCGTCTGCACGCTAATTCTCTGAAATGTTCCCTCTATGCGTGACATGCAACGCCCATTGATTATATGAATATTCTACCGTTGCAACTTGTGCCCTCTCTGTTCTTTGACTACTATTTCATTAGCTTGGACTCTCAGTCGATTTGAGATCATACCCTTAATCCATTTAAACTTCAGACCCTGAACTTTGTAATTTTTCTTTTAAACCGAAGACTGTTAGCCTGTACCATTGGTCTTTGAGTCGATTTCTCTCTCTGTCTGTCTCTGTCTGTCAGTCGGATATTCCCTGATGGTCTAAAACTTGTTGTAACTTTCACAGTCTTTCATGTACTCAAAGGAATTGAGATCGTACCCGTAGTCAGCGAGATGTATCCTCAAGCCATAAACCTGTGTCATTTTAAAGATTTTACACCCAACCAATCAGCTTGCACGACAGTCGGTGAAATTTTCCCACAGTCCCTCTACGTACTCTCAGACAGTAAGAATGCAGCCTTAGTTTGATGTACCCTCAAACCCTGAAAATGTGTCCCTTCCTTGTTTCAACCCCATGATGTGTGCTTGTACCCACAGAAGGTGATTTTTACTCACAGTTCGACAGATGTGACCTAGTATTTACATTTGTGCCCTTACTCTTACTTTATTTCCAGTGGATTACCTTGTGGACTCGGTCTGTGCAATTTCTCTCCAAATCGTGAACTATTCCCTCATTCTGAGAGCTTTTAAACCAAGTCTCTGGAATTAAACGATCAGTCCACGTCATGTACCAACAGACTGTGGTGCTCTTTCCTTACTCTCATTTAATCCAGTCTGTTCGTCTGCACGATAAGTCTCTGAGATGTACCCTCTATGCGTGACATGTACCATCGAATAATTATATGAATATTCTACCGTTGCATCTTGTCCCCTTTCTGTTTTTTGAGCACTATTTCATCAGCTTGGACTCTCAGTCGGTTTGAGACAATATCCTTAATCCATTTAAACTTCCGGCCCTGAACTTTGTAATTTCTCATTTTAAATCCAAGACTGTTAGCCTGGACGTTTTGCCTTTGAGTCGATTTCTCTCTCTGTCTGTCTCTCTGTCTCTCGACCTCTCTCTGCATTTCTGTGTCTTTCCCTCTGTCCTTCTTTCCCTATCTCTGTCTCCCTAGCTATGGCTCTGTCTTTCTCTGTTCGCACTCTCGGCCTTCCTCTTCTCTGTCTCTCTTTCTCTGTCTATATGTCCTCACTCGTGCTCTATCTCTGTGCTTCTCTCCATATCTCTGCTTCGCTGGCTGTGTCTGTCTATCTCTGTCTGGATCCTCGTCCTTCCTTGTCGCCATCTATCTCTGCCTTTTTCAGTATCTCAGTCTCTGTCTCTATCTCTGTCTCTCTCTCTCTCTCTCTTCCCCTCTCTATTTCCACCTTTTTCTCTGATGGTCTCTGCTTTATTTCTCTTTCTTTCCCTTGCTATCTTTTTTGCCTTCATCTTCTTTTCTATCATGTCTCTATTTCTCTCTGTCTTTCTCTCTGTCTCATTTCTTGATTGTCTCTCTCTCTCTTCATCTTTCTCTCTTCCTTTTTCCTATATCTCTCTCACCTGCTTCATCAGATATTCAGCTATGGTCTTAATGTTGCTTTCATCTATTCATAAGCCTGTACCCTCATTCCACGAGGTTTACCCTTTTCCCCCCAAAATATACCCCCTTCTATAAATTAGCTTCCTTCCGTTCTTTTTTTCCCCTCAACTTGTATATCTTATCGATTCTAGGTGTATATGATACACCTCCAGGCCGTCACTTTGGATATTACATGCTTCAACATACATGTATATCAGAACTTATTATCATTCCGCATAACATTTTGTACTGTCAAATAGTGCTGGTGTAACTGGCATAAATGAAACATACTGATCTGATCAAACAAATTACGAAATCGCCTGTGCATTCATACACACGATCACTTCCAATGCTGTAGCAACTTCGGCTATTAACCTTTAGTATGCCAAATAAAGATAGGTTCGCAAAACATGATTAAAATCATCTTAATTAATACGAGATATAACACATTAACACTGATGTAAAATTTTCCGTACCATAATTATACAGTAACTTAACTTCGTATAATTCTTTAGAACTTTTACTGGCTCAAATGAGTGATTCAGAGGTATGGTCCTAATTTGAAATTGTGTGTGTATGTGTGGTGTTTCACGTTAACCGGTTTTCAATATGACTACAGTTATATCACGGAGGCCAGTGCATCTAGCCATGCTTTCCTGGAGTTTCTTAAACCAGCGCTCCGCGCAATGTTCCAGCCACTGTCAGTTTTCTCATTTTAAGATCGTCGAAACAATAACCAACAAAGGAATCCTGTCGCAACGAATATCACTGATGCCCGAAAAGAAATCTGCCGAGCTGGGGTTGGAACCAGCATCCCTATGTCTCAAGTTCTGTAGGTTTCCGAAGAGCTGCCGACCTCGACGTTATATTATTAAGTGATGGTTTTAAAATCGTTTAACAGTAAACGTCAAAAGGGTAAAGATAGCAGCTTAAAGTAGATTAATTTGTTTAAAGATAGATTTTCGAATGTTAACGTTTACAAATGAAAGTTATGTTCTCGATTCATTTTTGCTGTAACTTAGAGGGGAAGACTTTTGAAAACATTGTGATGAAAGGAAGAAAATGCTGGTTTTTATCGTCCTCAATGTAATTTTTTAGGGAGAATTGAAACATTTCTTATCTAGTTTAAATGTATTGACGATGGACGAGTGAGTTTCAGTTTATAAAGGAGACACATGAATTTAAATCTGCATTTTGGATTGTTGTTCAATGATTTAAGGAATAAGTTTAATATCAAATTAAGATGCAAATTTTGGGGTTTTGAAAATGATGATGATAATGATGATGATGATTACATGTTGCTGGTGATGATGATAATGATGATTATTATGATGATGATGTGATTGTTGTAGTGGTGGTAATGATGATGAGGCTGATTGTGAATTTGGTGGTGGAGAGATTTTTTTGGTGTTTTAACGCGGTTTTCAAACTTATTTCAATTAATTCTCGGTGGCCAGAGCACATTTCCATGGCTTTTTTGGTTTTTCTTTTACCAGTACTTTTCACATGATTCCAAGTCAATGGCTGCTATTTCACATAAGTCGCGTCGAAACAATCATCCTGTCGCAACAACTGTCATCAAACATCGCACAGAAATTGCTGGGGAATCGAACCTGCGACCTTCCTAGTTTTAAGGTGAGTACGTAATCAACTAAGCAACTGGGCTTTGCAATATCTTGTAGAGAGAGAGAGAGAATAAGAGAGAGAGAGAGAGCGTTCAATGATTTTGGAAAAGAATCAAATCTCATATTAAGATAAATGTTTCAGAAGCACTGTTCAAAAGCATGAGTTTAAAAAAAATAGAATTTACTTGAATGTGGAACAAAGCTTTTGTTTCTGATTTCTTTAAAGAACTTCAGAAATGAACAAAAAGTTGTGCGTAAAATTGTTTGAGTTCATTGTGAGGATACAAAATATTTGCTGAGATGATGCTGATGATGATTATGATTATGATGATGATGATGATGAAAAAAGTGGTAGTGGAGAAAGATTTCTTTGTTAGTGTGGTGTTTTAAGGCTGTATTTACTTATCGGGTACATAGCGGGGCCAGTTCACTATCTGAGCTTTCTTGGAGTTTGTGTTACCACTGCTACGCACAATATTCAGTCCTCCCAAGGTTTTGGCTGCTTTTCAACAAAACTATAATCGAAACAATAAGCATTGTCGACTGTAGAATGAATCCTATTGCAATGACTATCGTCAAACCTAAGACAGAGATTGGTACGGCTGCTGAATCGAACCTGCGCCCACCTTTGTTTCAAGCCATGTGTGTTACCGACTAACTAGACGGGCAAGGCATTCTGGTGGGAGAGAGAGAGAGAGAGAGAGAGTTCAGAGCATCCAAATATGTCATATTTACTTTATTCCTAAAGGTTGTAGTGAAGAAACAAATAACAAAAACAAAAAAAAAAAACAAAAACAAAAAAAAAACAAAAAAAAAAAAAATGGTATTTTTCCTTAAGAATAATGACGGGGCGGACTTTTATGTGCATATATTAAGAAATGTGCAAAAGTTAATTTTATGGAGCTTGATATTTTCTACAAAAATATTGATACAGTGAAACATTTAATAAAGTAATAAAGTATGTGGAAGAGGATAATTAGTTTTCTTTACCAGTACTTCGCACAATATTGTTTCCAAGCCACTGGCTGCTTTTTGTACATAATTTCGTTGTCACAATGTCTATCATTAATTTCATGGAATGTACCAGTAGTGTGGTTCTGTCGTATTAACTATAGATCAAGTATATCGGTCGGCCAGTATACCTTTTTGAGGTTTCTTGGAGCTTCCTTTTACCAGTGCTACGCACAACATATTTCCAAGGTTTTAGCTGCTTTCCTAAAAAAGCCATCTTTGAAACAATGACCATCCTTGAGTATAGAATGAATCCTTTTGCAATGACTATTATCAGGACAGAAATTGGCACAGCTATTGGATCGAACCTGCAACTGCCTTGGATTCAAGCCATGCATATTACCGACTGAACAGGTGGGCAAGGCATTCTACTGGAGAGAGAGAGAGAGAGAGTATTAGATCTTGACTTGTTTACTTTATTTCCGAAGGGTTGTAGCGTGGGACAAAAATGAATTTTGTTTACAGAATGATGATGGAAAACCGTGTATATTCAAGGGTAGATTTTAATGTGCACATGTTTAGAAGTTTGCAGAAACTTATTATTTGGGGCTTGATATTTTCTGCAAAGTCATGGGTTTGGTCAAAAGAAATATGAATAAATGGAGAGACATAACTAGTTTCTTTTACCAGTACTTCGCACATGTCGAAATGACTATCATTAAACCTTAGAAAGATTTTGGCACAATTAGGGGATCGACCATGCAACCGCCTTGGTTTCAAGCCATGATTATCCTACCGACTGAAGAGATGGGAAAGGCATTCTACTGGAGAGAGAGACAGAGAGTATTAGATCTTGACTTGTTTACTTTGTTCCCGAAGGGTTGTAGTGTGGGACAAAAATGAATTTTGTTTAAAAAATGATGATGGAACAGCGAAATGTATATTCAAGGGTAGATTTTTAAGGAGTGTGCAGAATCTTAATTTTTAAAGGCTTGATATTTTCTACAAAGTTATGGATTCGGTCAAAAGAACTATGAATAAGTGGAAGAAGATAACTAGTTTGTTTTACCAGTACTTCGCACATGTCGAAATGACTATCATTAACTTCGGAAAGATTTTGGCACAATTAGGAGATCGACCGTGCAACCGCATTGGTTTAAAGCCATGCACTTTACCGACTGAGCAGACGGACAAGTTATTCTGGTAGAAAAAATGAAAAGAAAAAAAGAAAGAGTTTTTGAATTTCACATGTAAAATTGTTCTTGAAGGGTTGTAGAGAAGGACCAAAAACTGCAATTATTGTAGGAAGGAAGGAATGATGATGGAAAAGCGAAACGTAGATTCCTAGGTAGATTTTTATGTACATATTTTAAGAAGACTGTGCAGAAGTTAATTTTTAGCGGCTTGATATTTTCTGCAAAAAAGGATTAAGTGAAAAATTAGATGATGTAATAAAGTATGTGGAAGGAGATTTTTTACCAGTACTTTGCACAATATTGTTCCCATGGCACTGGCTCCTTGTTTCACATAACTTCACACACACACATACACACACACACACACACACACACACACACAAAAGAAATATCAGCGCTGAGATAAGGATGAATATTTTTGCAATGACTAGCATTAATTCCATGGAATGTACTCTCACTGTGTGTTATTAAATCCTCAGTCCGCAGTATGTAGTCTCACACCTTCGGTCCGTCAAATTAAATGTAGGACCAGAAACTAGTATTTCCTTTGATTTCATTTACTGGTAAATGCCGTTAGATCGTTGGCTCTGTCTGTTCGATGAACCTTTTGCTACAGTTCGAGGAATATTCCTTCTTTTTTTCTTATTTTTCTAAAGTATTTAAAACAAATCCTTTATCACTTAAAATTGTTGTTGAGCCCTGAAACTGTACTTCTACTTTTCGTAGCACCGTTTGTCTACACTCTCAGTTCTTGAAATGTTCTCTAAATCTGTGCAATGTACCCTTAGCGAGTAACAGTTCCCTTCCTATAACTTTTTCTTCAGTCTGTTTATACCAGCAGTCGGTGCATTGTACCCTACGTTAGCAATATAAAACCTCAGTCAATTAGATGCATCTGAGTCAGTCGGATATTCCTTGAGGCCCTAAAACTTGTTTTAACTTGCACAGCCTTCTCCATGTACCGCTAGGAATTGAGATCGTACCTGTAGGCAGTGGGATGTATCCTCAAGCCATAAAGCTGTGTCTTTTTAAAGATTTTACATCCAACCAATCAGCCTGCACGACAGTCGATGAAATGTTCCCATAGTCCCTCTACGTACTCTTAGACAGTAAGAATGCAGTCTTAGTTTGATGTACCCTCAAACCCTGAAAATGAGTCCCTACCTTTCTTTCAACCCCATGATGTGTGCTTGTACCAACAGAAGGTGATTTTTACTCGCAGTTCGACAGTTGTGTCCTCGGTATTTACATTTGTGCCCCTACTCTTACTTTCTATCCAGTGGATTACCTTGTGCACTCGGTCTGTGGAATTTCTCTCCAAATCGTGAACTATTTCCTCATTCCGACAGCTCTTAAACCAAGACTATTGAATTAAACGATCAGTCCATGTCATGTACCAACAGGCTCTGGTGCTATTTCCTTACTCTCATTTAATCCAGTGTGTTCGTCTGTACGCTAAGTCTCTGAGATGTACCCTCCATCCGTGACATGTACAGCCCACTAATTATATGAATATTCTACCGTTGCAACTTGTGCCCTTTGTGTTCTTTGACCACTATTTCATTAGCATGGACTCTGAGTCGGTTTGAGATAGCATCCTTAATCCATTTGAACTTCAGGCCCTGAACTTTGTAAATTCTCTTTTAAAACCGAAGACTGTTAGCCTTTACCTTTAGCCTTTGAGTCAATTTTCATCTCTGTCTGTCTCTGTCTGTCTCTTTCTCTCTCGCTCTCTCTCTGCCTGTCTCTTTCTTTCTGTCCTTCTTTCCCAATCTCTGTCTCCCTAGCTATGGCTCTGTCTTTCTCTGTTCGCACTCTCGTCCTTCCTCGTTTCTGCTGTCTTTCTGTCACTCCTCTGCCTATTTCTCTCTCTGTCTGTGTGTGTGTCTCTCTCTCACCCTCTATCTGTGTGCTTCTCTCACTATCTCTGTCTCGCTTACTGTGTCTATCTCTGTCTGGACCCTCGTCCTTCCTTGTCGCTATCTCTCTATTTCTACCTCGTCCTTGTCGCTATCTCTCTATCTCGGCCTTTTTCACTATCTCGGTCTCTCTCTCTCTCTCTCTCTCTCTATGTCTCTCTCTGTGTCTGTGTCACTTTCTGTTTCTCTCTGTCTTTCCCTCGCTCTCTATTTCCACTTACTTTTCTCTGATGATCTCTCCTTTTTTTCTCTTTCTCTCCCTTCCTCTCTTTTTTGCCTTCATCTTCATTTCTGTCATGCCTCTATTTATTTCTGTCTTTCTCTCTGTCTCCTTTCGTGATTTTCTCTCTGTCTCTCCATCTTTCTCTCTTCCTCTTTCCTTTATCTCTCTCACCTGCTTCATCAGATATTCAGCTGTGGTCCTAATGTTGCTTTCATCTATTAAAAAAGTCTGTACTCTCATTCCATGAGGTTTACCCTTTTCCTCCAAAAATATACCCCCTTCAATACATTATCTTCCTTTCGTTTTTTTCCCTCATCTTGTATATAATCTATCGATTCTAGGTGTATATGATACACCTCCAGGCCGTCACTTTGAATATTACATGCTTTAAAATACATGTATATCAGAAACTATTATCATTCCGCATTACATTTTGTACTATTCAATATTACTGGTGTAACTGGCACAAATGAAATATACTGATCTGATCATACAAATACGACATCGTCTGTGCATTCATACACACGGTCACTTCCAATGCTGTAGCAACTTCGGCTATTAACTTTTAGTATGCCAAATAAAGATAGGTTCGCATAACATGATTAAAATCATCGTATTTAATACGAGTGATGACACATTAACACTCATGTAAGATTTTCCGTACCGTAATTATACAGTCACTACACTTCGTATAATTCTTTAGAACTTTTACTGGCTCAAGTGAGCGATTCAGAGCTATGGCCCTATTTTGAAATTGTGTGTGTGTGTGGTGTTTCAAGCTGTTTTCAATATGATTACAGTTATATCACGGAGGCCAGTACATCTATCCATGCTTTCCTGGAGTTTCTTAAACTAGTGCTCCGCACAATGTTCTAGCCACTGTCAGTTTTCTCACTTTAAGATCATCGAAACAATAACCAACAAAGGAATCCTGTCGAAATGAATATCATTTATGCCCGGAAAGAAATCTGCCTAGCTGGGGATTGGAACCAGCATCCCTATGTCTCAAGTTCTATATATTTCCGAAGAGCTGTAGACATCGGTATTATATTATTAAGTGATGGTTTTAAAATCGTTAGACACAGTAAACGTCAAAAGGGTAAAGATGGCAGCTTAAAGTAAATGAATTTGTTTAAAGATAGATTTACAAGTGTTCCAAATGAAAGTTCTGTTCTCGATTCATGTTTGCTGGAACTTAGAGGGGATGAATTTTGAAAACATTGTTAATAAGGAGGAAATTGCTGGTTAATTTATCGTCCTCAATGTAATTTATTAGGTAGAACTGAAACATTTCTTATCTAGTTTCAAGGTATTGACGATGGACGAGTGAGTTTCAGTTTATAAAGGAGACACATGAATTTGAATCTGCATTTTGAATTGTTGTTCAGTGATTTAAGGAATAAGTTTAACCTCAAATTCAGATGGAAATTTTGGCGTTTTGAAAATGATGATGATGATGATGATGATTACATGTTGCTGGTGATGATGATAATAAAAATGATGATTGTTATAATGATGATGTGAATGTTGTAGTGGTGATATGATGATTATGATAATACTGATTGTGAATTTGGTGGTGGATAGATTTGTTTCTTTGTTTGGTGTTTTAACGCGGTCTTCAACCTTATTTCAATTAATTCTCGGTAGCCAGAACACATACACATGGCTTTTTGGTTTTTCTTTTACCAGTACTTTTCACATGATTCCGAGCCAATGGCTGCTATTTCTCACAACTCTCGTTGAACCAATCATCCTATGACAACAGTTGTCATCAAGTATCGCACAGAAATTGGAATAGCTGGTGAATCGAACCTGCGACCTCCCTAGTTTAAAGGTGCGTACGTTACCATCTGAGCAACTGGGCTTAGCAATGCCTTGGAGAGAGAGAAAGAGAGAGAGAGCGTTCAGTGATTTTGGAAAAGAATCACATCTCATATTAAGATAAAAATTTCAGAAGCACTGTTCAAAACCTTTACACGAAAAAATTATGTTGATGATGATGAAAAGAAAAAGTGGTCGTGGAGAAAGATTTCTTTGTTAGTGTGGTGTTTTAAGGACGTTTTTTCCTAAATATCATGTACATAGCGGGGCCAGTGCACTATCTGAGCTTTCTTGGAGTTTGTTTTACCTGAGCTATACACAATATTCAATCCTGCCAAGGATTTGGCTGCTTTTCAACAAAACTATTATCGAAACAATAAACATTCTCGAGTGTAGAATGAATCCTGTTGCAATGATTTTCGTCAAACCTAGGACAGAGATTGGCAGGGCTGCTGGATCGAACCTGCGCCCACGTTTGTTTCAAGCCATGTACGTTACCGACTAACTGGACGGGCAAGGCATTCTGGTGGAGAGACAGACAGACAGAGAGAAAGAGAGAGAGAGTTCGAGTTCAGAGCATTTAATTTTGACATGTTTACTTTATCCCTAAAGGTTGTAGTGCAGAAACAAACCTGGAATTTTTCCTTAAGAATAATGACGGAAAAATGAAATGTATATTCCAAGGTAGACTTCTATGTGCATATGTTAAGAAGTGTGCAATAGTTAATTTTATGGAGCTTCATATTTTCTGCAAAAATATGGATTCAGTGAAACATTTAATAAAGTAAAGTATGTGGAAGAAGATAATTAGTTTCTTTTACCAGTACTTCGCACAATATTGTTTCCAAGCCACTGGCAACTTTTTCTAATAACTTCGTTGAAAAAATTATCAGCGCTGGGCAAAGGATGAACCCTGTCGCAATGGCTATTTTTTATTCCATGGAATGTACCAGTAGTGTGGTGTTGTCGATTTAACTATGGATAAGTATATCGGTCGGCCAGTATACCTTTTTGAGGTTTCTTGGAGCTTCCTTTTACCAGTGCTACGCACAGCATATTCCCAAGCTTTTGGCTGCTTTCCTAAAAAAGCCATCGTCGAAAGAATGACCATCCTTGAGTGTAAAATAAATCCTGTTGCAATGACTATAATAAAACATCAGACAGAAACTGGCACAGCTATTGGATCGAACCTGCGCCCGCCTTGGTTTCAAGCCATGTATGTTACCGACTGAACAGATGGACAAGACATTCTACTGGAGAGAGAGAGAGAGAGAGAGACAGAGAGAGAGTGTGAGAGAGAGAGAGAGTAAGAGTATTAGATTTTGACCTGTTTTCTTTCTTCCCGAAGGGTTGTAGCGTGGGACAAAAATGCATTTTGTTTGAAGAATAATGATGGAAAAGAGAAATGTATATTCAAGTGTAGATGTTAATGTGTATATGTTAAGAAGTGTGCAGAATCTTATTATTTGGGGCTTGATATTTTCTGCAAAGTTATGGATTCAGTCAAAATAAAACAAATAAGTGGAAGGAGATAACTAGGTTCTTTTACCAGTACTTCGCACATGTCGAAATGACTATCATTAAACCTCGGACAGATTTTGGCAGAATTAGGGGATCGACCATGCAACGGCCTTGGTTTGAAGCCATGTACTTTACCGACTGAGGAGACGGGCAAGTTATTATGGTAGAAGAAAGAAAGAAAGAAAGAGTTCTTGAATTTGAAATGTTTGCTTTGTTCTTGAAGGGTTGTAGTGAAGGACCAAAAACTGCAATTATTGTAGGAAGGAAGGACTGATGATGGAAAAGCGAAATGTAGATTCCTAGGTAGACTTTATATGCATATTTTAAGAAGTGTACATAATTTAATTTTTAGAGGCTTGATATTTTCTGCAAAAAAAGGATTAAGTGAAAAATTAGATGATGTAATAAAGTATGTGGAAGGAGATTTCTTTTTACCATTACTTTGCACAATATTGTTCCCATGCCACTGTCTCCTTGTTCCACATAACTTTATACAAAAAATTATCAGCGCTGAGATAAGGACGAATATTGTTGCAATGACTAGCATTACTTCCATGGAATGTACTCTCACTGTGTATGATTAAATCCTCAGTCCGCAGTATGTGCTGTCACATCTTGAGAAATATTTTCAGTCTGTGACACAGACTCATCACTCCATATCAATTTCCTTGCTGTCAGTTAACCAACTCTCCGACAGTACGTACCATCAGTCCGTGAGATATGCCTTAAGCCCTTGAGATGAGTCACAACGCTTGAGATTTAGGCAAGTTCTTATTTCCTCATTTGATTAAGCTATACTCTCAGTTCATAAGATTAACCCTCCCCTCGAAAACTACTCTATATGATTTAGTTTTCATTGGCTCTAAGCATCCGTCTGTCTGTATGATGCACCTTCGGTCCGTCAAATTAAATGCAGGACCAGAAACTAGTATTTCCTTTGATTTCATTTACTGGTAAATGCCGTTAGATCGTTGGCTCTGTCTGTTCGATGAATCTTTAGCTACCGTTCGAGGAATATTCCTTCCCTTTTTCTTATTTACTCTTAAGCGTTTAAAGCAAATCCTTCATCACTTGAAATTGTTGTTGGGCCCTGAGACTGTAGTTCTACTTTCCCGTGACCACAGGAGTTCCTCTGCCTCTACCCGCAGTCGGCGATTCTATCCCCAAAGCCACTAAAATTAACTCTCAGGCCGTTGCATCCACACTGAGTCCGTGATATTGTATCTTCAGTTCTTTGAGTATTCCCTCGGTCTATTCTTTGTCCTCTTAGGCTTTAAAATCGCACCTATAGTCAATGGAATGTATCCCCCGTCCCTGAACCACTGCCCTTACGCGAATGCTATCCTTAACACTGTTTGTCTACACTTTCAGTTCTTGAAATGATCTCTAAATCTGTGCAATGTACCCTTAGCGAGTAACAGTTCCCTTCCTATGATTTTTTCTTCAGTCTGTTCATACCAGCAGTCGTTGCGTTGTACCCTACGGATGCATCTGAGTCAGTCGGATATTCCTTGAGGCCCTAAAACTTGTTTTAACTCTCACAGTCTTTTTCATGTACTGCCAGGAATTGAGATCGTACCCGTAGTCAGTGAGATGTATCCTCAAGCCATAAGCCTGTCTTTTTAAAGATTTTACATCCAACCAATCAGCCTGCACGACAGTCGGTGAAATGTTCCCACAGTCCCTCTACGTACTCTCAGACAGTAAGAATGCAGCCTTAGTTTGATGTACCCTCAAACCCTGAAAATGAGTCCCTACTTTTCTTTCAACCCCATGATGTGTGCTTGTACCAACAGAAGGTGATTTTTACTCACAGTTCGACAGTTGTGTCCTCAGTATTTACATTTGTGCCCTTACGCTTACTTCATTTCCAGTGGATTACCTTGTGCACTCGGTCTGTGCAATTTCTCTCCACATCGTGAACTATTCCCTCATTCCGAGAGCTCTTAAACCAAGACTATGGAATTAAACGATCAGTCCATGTCATGTACCAACAGGCTCTGGTGCTATTTCCTTACTCTCATTAATCCAGTGTGTTCGTCTGTACGCTAAGTCTCTGAGATGTACCCTCCATGCGTGACATGTACAGCCCACTAATTATATGAATATTCTACCGTTGCAACTTGTGCCCTTTGTGTTCTTTGACCAGTATTTCATTAGCTTGGACTCTCAGTCGGTTTGAGATAATATCCTTAATCCATTTGAACTTCAGGCCCTGAACTTTGTAATTTCTCTTTTTAAACAGAACAGAACAGAACAGAAGTTTATTACAAGACAAGTACACAGTTGTACATAGTCACAAAAAGTATCATTTACAAACATAAAATAAAACGAGATCTAGTGAGCATGACAGACGGTAAAAGGACCTGCATTATGCAATATATGTGTATAACACTTTCAGCAAAGTCAAAAGATATGTTTAATATAATTTAAGTTTTACTTGACAGCGCTGCACACATATTTGTCTACTGAACAGTACGTATAAAAAAAAAATGAAACAAAGCAAACAGACATAAAAAGAAAGAACTTTGGACATTTAGGCTTAGGGTGTTTTTTCGAATATCAATGGAATCTTTGATGAATCACAGCAACAATAATAATGACATGTTATAACTTTGGAGCAAGTATGTCGGGGAGAATGACTTATGCGTGTAGTGCTTTCAACAAAGCTATACAATATATCTCATATAATTCAACTTTTAGATGAGAGCACTACACGTATGAGTTTTCAACAGAACGAAGCGAAAAAACAACATAAGAATTAGACATGTAGGTTTAGGGTGTTTTTACGAATATCTAGGGCATTTTTTATAAATCTCGACAAGTTAAAAAGTTGTTTGCCATCATCGCTATTAATTAGTTGATTAAGTTTAAAAACTGAAGGCCTTACATAGTATTTTTTACTTAAATATTTTTTTCTTAATCTATCATAAGAGGGACAGATACAAATGAAATGAAACACGTCTTCAATATCATTTGTGTTACAGCACTGACAAATGCGTTCATTTCTTGGGATCTTATTTCTACCATAGCGGCCTGTTTGAATTCTTAAGGAATGTGAAGATAGTCTCATTCTCGTTAAGAAAAATCTGGAATTATTTGGTAACATGTCTAAATATGGTTCATATCCGAAATGGCTTTTGAAATGCTTATACTCTTCTATTGCTGCACTAGATTCTATTGATCTATACCAATCCTGTATAAAACAGTCAATAATCCTTTGTTTAAATATACGCGGAAACTTTTCTAAATATATGGGGTTCGGATTATAAAAAACATGACTGAAACCATAATTGTCTAATAAATTTTTGACCCTATACACCCAATTCTTAAGGCCTAGATTGCAATCTTCTAAACTTAATTTATAAACGGTACTTAAAATAATATTATTAGTAGAAACCACTTTACACCAATAATTAATTATCCTGTAGTAGCGCATCACATAGAGAGGGTACCGTGCTAATTCACCATATACGCCTGAGGAACAAGTACTGGTTCGAACTTTGAGGATCCTTTTACAAAACTGCAAATGAACAAGCTCAATACCCTTTGCTTTAGAAAACCCCCACAGCTCGCACGTGTAACTTAAGATTGACCCAACAAAGGAATCAAATAATTGACAGAGAGTTTTCGGTTTGAGCGGATATTTGTTACAATTTTTTAAAAGAACGTTAACAGCTTTTAATCCTTTACCAACTAGATATTCATTGTTGCACGAAAATGAACCGTTACACGATAGGACTGTACCTAAATAATTAAACTAGTCCACGATATTTAAAACATTGCCGTCGTAGTACCACTTTTCGGTATCGCGTATATGACCCCTTTTTCTTATGACCATGACTTTTGTTTTGGTAGAATTGACTTCAAGTCCCCACAAATTACAATAATCAAGTAAGGAATCGAGAGAATTTTGAAGATCACGTGGACTTTCGCCAAATAATACCATGTCATCAGCAAATAGAAGCAACATTATATAAATATCGTTAACAGACAACCCAGAGTTAGCCCTATTACATAGTGATAACTCTATGTCCTCTAGAAACAAAGACACGAGGACAGGTGACATTATCTCCCCTTGTCTAAGACCTAATGAATATTCAAATAATTCGGACATGTTTCCACAGTGTTTTACGCGGGATTTTACGTTCTCGTACATGCTCTTAATAACACGTAAAATTTTGCCTTGAAAACCTTGTTTGAAAAGTTTATATAAAAGCGAGTTCCTGTTTATACTATCAAAACATTTTTTTAAGTCAACAAAGGCGACATACAGTCTCTTGTTATGGTTAATAAAATATTCAATCAAGGAGTACAAAACAAAAATGGCATCAACAGTAGAACTACCTTTTTTAAAACCAAATTGGGCATCCGAGATTTTCCCATTAACTGCGCAGTAAGACATTATTCTTTGATTCAAGATAACTGTAAAGAGTTTCGAAAAACAGCTGAGTAAAGTAACTCCTCGGTAATTGCCGCATTCCTTTTTGTCTCCCTTTTTGAAAATCGGGATAACAATACCTTCGGACCATGATTCTGGGAAAACCCCTGATTCTAGAATACTGTTAAATAAGTCGCATAGGTGTGAGCCCAGTATGTCTACAGTTTCAATCAAATACTCATTTAAAATGTTATCAGCACCATGAGACTTGCCAGTTTTCAATTTCTTCACCGCAGAAATGACCTCGTTAACAGTTATAGGATAATCTAAATCGTCATTGGAATCTAAGGGATTATCAAAATCGTAATTACGACAAAAAGTTTCAGCATCGGAATTTTCTGCTGAGTTGATCTCCCTTTCTAAAGTTGAAAAATATTTATGGAATTCATCCAGAGAAATAGAACTAGCAGAGTTTGGACTACTCTTTTTGAAATATTTCCAAAATTCACGAGGTTTCTTGAGTTTCAACCCTTCTATTTCAGCTAATTTCTTTTTTTTAAATAACCATTTCTTTTTGCGAACAATTTTCTTGTACCTATTTTTATTTTCGCAAAAAATGGCCCTGTGTTCGTCGGAGTGAGATCGATTAAAAGAACGAAGCGAATCAATATATTTGACTCTAGCACTCTGGCACTCGGCATCGAACCAATCGTTCTTCTTCGGGGTTTTAAAATATTTATTTGGTTGAAAACGCTTTAAAAACAGTGGGTTCGCAATCTCACGGACACAAGAAGTAAATTCATTTATCGCAGTAGTGATTGTTTCATGCTTAGATATATCTATGCGTGAAACGATACTGTTAAAATACGGCAATTTTTCAATAATACTGGAACGGAAGAGAGATTTATAATCTTCATTCCATTTACACTTGATTTCAGTGTAGTTTTCTTGGGAAATACCCGGCTTACAACTACACAATGAAAAACTTATTGGGGTATGATCACTCCATTCATTCATGGATTCTATACTAAAACTGGACAGGTATGTAAAGTTGTTTTCATAAGTCAACAGGTAATCAACAACTGAGGCCCCTTGAGAGGAAACAAATGTGTAAGACCCCAAATTATAGTCACTATATAACCTTCCGTTAACAATACGGAGGCCAGAAGATTTACACAAATTTAAGAGTTTTGACCCAAAGTTGTTACTTTTAACATCTAAGGAGGCCCTGGGGACCGAAGACTGTCAGCCTGTACCTTTAGTCTTTGAGTCAAGTGTTTGAGTCAATTTCTCTCTCTGTCTGTCTCTGTCAGTCTCTCTGTCTCTTTTTCTCTCGCTCTGTCTCTGCCTGTCTCTGTCTTTCTGTCCTTCTTTCCCTATCTCTGTCTCCCTAGCTATGGCTCTGTCTTTCTCTATTTGCACTCTCGTCCTTCCTCGTTTCTGCTCTTTCTCTGTGTGTCACCCTTTCTCTGCCTATTTCTCTCTCTGTCTGTCTCTCTGTCTCTGTCTGTCTCTCTCACCCTCTATCTCTGTGCTTCTCTCCCTATCTCTGTCTCGCTTACTGTGTCTATCTCTGTCTGGACCCTCGTCCTTCCTTGTCGCTATCTCTCTATTTCTACCTTTTTCACTATCTCAGTCTGTATCTCTGTCTGTCTGTCACTCTCTGTCTGTCTCTCTGTCTCTCCTTCCCTCTCTATTTCCACTTTCTTTCCTCTGATGCTCTCTCCCTTTTTTTCTCTTTATCTCCCTCCCTCTCTGTTTTGCCTTCATCTTCATTTCTGTCATGTCTCTTTTTATTTGTCCTTATCTCTTTCTACTTTCGTGATTTTCTCTCTGTCTCTCCATCTTTCTCTCTTCCTCTTTCCTTTATCTCTCTCACTTGCTTCATCAGATATTCATCTATGGTCTTAATGTTGCTTTCATCTATTAATAAGTCTGTACTCTCATTCCATGAGGTTTACCCTTTTCCTTCAAAAATATACCCCCTTCTATAAATTATCTTCCTTTCGTTCTTTTTCCCTCAGCTTGTATAATCTATCGATTCTAGGTGTATATGATGCACCTCCAGGCCGTTACTTTGAATATTACATGCTTCAAAATACATGTACATGTATATCAGAACTTATTATCATTCCGCATTACATTTTGTACTATCCAATATTACTGGTGTAACTGGCACAAATAAAAGATACTGATCTGATCATACAAATTACGAAATCGTCTGTGCATTCATACTCACGATCACTTTCAATGCTGTAGCAACTTCGGCTATTAACCTTTAGTATGCCAAATAAAGATAGGTTCGCATAACATGATTAAAATCGTCTTACTTAATACGAGTGATAACACATTAACACTCATGTAAGATTTTCCGTACCGTAATTATACAGTAACTACACCTCGTATAATTCTATAGAACTTTTACTGGCTCAAGTGAGCGATTCAGAGCTATGGCCCTATTTTGAAATTGTGTATGTGTTTGGTGTTTCACGCTGTTTTCAATATGATGACAGTTATATCACGCAGGCCAGTGCATCTATCCATGCTTTCCTGGAGTTTCTTAAACTAGTGCTCCGCACAATGTTCTAGCCACTGTGAGTTTTCTCACTTTAAGATCATCGAAACACTAACCAACAAAGGAATCCTGTCGCAATGAATATCATTTATGCCCGAAAAGAAATCTGCCTAGCTGGGGATTGGAACCAGCATTTCTATGTCTCAAGTTCTATATATTTCCGATGAGCTGCAGATCTCGGCGTTATATTATTAAGTGATGGTTTTAAAATCGTTTGACACAGTAAACGTCAAAAGGGTAAAGATGGCAGCTTAAAGTAAATGAATTTGTTTAAAGATAGATTTTCAAGTGTTAACGTTTACAAATGAAAGTTATGTTCTCGATTCGTGTTTGCTGGAACTTAGAGGGGATGACTTTTGAAAACATTGTTAATAAGGAAGAAAGTGCTGGTTAATTTATCGTCCTCAGTGTAATTCATTAGGGAGAATTGAAACATTTCTTATCTAGTTCCAACGTATTGACGATGGACGAGTGAGATTCAGTTTATAAAGGAGACACATGAATTTGAATTTGCATTTTGGATTGTTATTCAATGATTTAAGGAATAAGTTTAATCTTAAATTAAGATGCAAATTTTGGAGTTTTAAAAATGATGATGATCATGATAACATGTTGCTGGTGATGATGATAATGATAATGATGATTTTTATGATGATGATGTGAATGTTGTAGTGGTGATATGATGATTATGATGATGCTGATTGTGAATTTGGTGGTGGAGAGATTTGTTTCTTTGTTTGGTGAGCGTTCAGTGATTTGGGAAAAGAATCTCATATTAAGACAAAAATTTCAGACGGGCTGTTCAAAAGCTTTAGATAAAAAAAAATTACGATGATGATGATGAAAAGAAAAAGTGGTCATGGAGAAAGATTTCTTTGTTAGTGTGGTGTTTTAAGGCCGTTTCTCCTAAATATCATGTACATAGCGGGGCCAGTGCAGTATATGAACTTTCTTGGAGTTTGTTTTACCTCAGCTATGTACAATATTCAGTCTTCCAAGGTTTTGGCTGCTTTTCAACAAAACTATAATCGAAATAATAAACATTCTCGAGTGTAGAATGAATCCTGTTGCAATGACTAACGTCAAACGTAGGACAGAGATTGGCAGGGCTGATGGATCGAACCTGCGCCCATCTTTGTTTCAAGCCAGGTACTTTACCGACTTACTAGACGGGAAAGGCATTCTGGTGGAGAGAGAGACAGACAGAGAGAAAGAGAGAGAGAGAGAGAGAAAGTTCATAGCAATTAATTTTGGCATGTTTACTTTATTCTTGAAGGTTGAGTGAAGAAACAACCCTGGAATTTTTCCTTAAGAATAATGAGGAAAAAGTGAAATGTATATTCAAAGGTAGACTTTTATGTGCATATGTTAAGAAGTGTGTGCTTGATATTTTCCGCAAAAATATGGATTCAGTGAAACATTTAATAAAGTAAAGTATGTGCAAAGGATGAACCCTGTCGCAATGGCTATTTTTTATTCCATGGAATGTACCAGTAGTGTGGTGTTGTCGTTTTAACTATAGATAAGTATATCGGTCGGCCAGTATACCTTTTTGAGGTTTCTTGGAGCTTCCTTTTACCAGTACTACGCACAGCATATTCCCTAGCTTTTGGCTGCTTTCCTAAAAAAGCCATCGTCGAAAGAATGACCATCCTTGAGTGTAAAATAAATCCTGTTGCAATGACTATAATAAAACATCAGACAGGAACTGGCACAGGTATTGGATCGAACCTGCGCCAGCCTTGGTTTCAAGCCATGTATGTTACCGACTGAACAGATGGACAAGACATTGTACTGGAGAGAGAGAGAGAGAGAGAGACAAAGAGAGAGAGAGAGCAAAAGTATTAGATTTTGACCTGTGTTCTTTCTTCCCGAAGGGTTGTAGCGTGGGACAAAAATGCATTTTGTTTGAAGAATAGTGATGGAAAAGAGAAATGTATATTCAAGTGTAGATGTTAATGTGTATATGTTAAGAAGTGTGCAGAATCTTATTATTTGGGGCTTGATATTTTCTGCAAAGTTATGGATTCAGTCAAATTAAAACAAATAAGTGGAAGGAGATAACTAGGTTCTTTTACCAGTACTTCGCACATGTCGAAATGACTATCATTAAACCTCGGACAGATTTTGGCAGAATTAGGGGATCGACCATGCAACGGCCTTGGTTTGAAGCCATGTACTTTACCGACTGAGGAGACGGGCAAGTTATTATGGTAGAAGAAAGAAAGAAAGAAAGAGTTCTTGAATTTGAAATGTTTGCTTTGTTCTTGAAGGGTTGTAGTGAAGGACCAAAAACTGCAATTATTGTAGGAAGGAAGGACTGATGATGGAAAAGCGAAATGTAGATTCCTAGGTAGACTTTATATGCATATTTTAAGAAGTGTACATAATTTAATTTTTAGAGGCTTGATATTTTCTGCAAAAAAAGGATTAAGTGAAAAATTAGATGATGTAATAAAGTATGTGGAAGGAGATTTCTTTTTACCAGTACTTTGCACAATATTGTTCCCATGCCACTGTCTCCTTGTTCCACATAACTTTATACAAAAAATTATCAGCGCTGAGATAAGGACGAATATTGTTGCAATGACTAGCATTACTTCCATGGAATGTACTCTCACTGTGTGTGATTAAATCCTCAGTCCGCAGTATGTGCTGTCACATCTTGAGAAATATTTTCAGTCTGTGACACAGACTCATCACTCCATATCAATTTCCTTGCTGTCAGTTAACCAACTCTCCGACAGTACGTACCATCAGTCCGTGAGATATGCCTTAAGCCCTTGAGATGAGTCAACAACGCTTGAGATTTAGGCAAGTTCTTATTTCCTCATTTGATTAAGCTATACTCTCAGTTCATAAGATTAACCCTCTCCTCGAAAACTACTCTATATGATTTAGTTTTCATTGGCTCTAAGCATCCGTCTGTCTGTATGATGTACCTTCGGTCCGTCAAATTAAATGCAGGACCAGAAACTAGTATTTCCTTTGATTTCATTTACTGGTAAATGCCGTTAGATCGTTGGCTCTGTCTGTTCGATGAATCTTTAGCTACCGTTCGAGGAATATTCCTTCCCTTTTTCTTATTTACTCTTAAGCGTTTAAAGCAAATCCTTTATCACTTGAAATTGTTGTTGGGCCCTGAGACTGTAGTTCTACTTTCCCGTGACCACAGGAGTTCCTCTGCCTCTACCCGCAGTCGGCGATTCTATCCCCAAAGCCACTAAAATTAACTCTCAGGCCGTTGCATCCACACTGAGTCCGTGATATTGTATCTTCAGTTCTTTGAGTATTCCCTCGGTCTATTCTTTGTCCTCTTAGATTTTAGAATCGCACCTATAGTCAATGGAATGTATCCCCCGTCCCTGAACCACTGCCCTTACTCGAATGGTATCCTTAACACTGTTTGTCTATACTCTCAGTTCTTGAAATGATCTCTAAGTCTGTGCAATGTACCCTTAGCGAGTAACAGTTCCCTTCCTATGATTTTTTCTTCAGTCTGTTCATACCAGCAGTCGTTGCGTTGTACCCTACGGATGCATCTGAGTCAGTCGGATATTCCTTGAGGCCCTAAAACTTGTTTTAACTCTCAGTCTTTTTCATGTACTGCCAGGAATTGAGATCGTACCCGTAGTCAGTGAGATGTATCCTCAAGCCATAAGCCTGGCTTTTTAAAGATTTTACATCCAACCAATCAGCCTGCACGACAGTCGGTGAAATGTTCCCACAGTCCCTCTACGTACTCTCAGACAGTAAGAATGCAGCCTTAGTTTGATGTACCCTCAAACCCTGAAAATGAGTCCCTACTTTTCTTTCAACCCCATGATGTGTGCTTGTACCAACAGAAGGTGATTTTTACTCACAGTTCGACAGTTGTGTCCTCAGTATTTACATTTGTGCCCTTACGCTTACTTCATTTCCAGTGGATTACCTTGTGCACTCGGTCTGTGCAATTTCTCTCCACATCGTGAACTATTCCCTCATTCCGAGAGCTCTTAAACCAAGACTATGGAATTAAACGATCAGTCCATGTCATGTACCAACAGGCTCTGGTGCTATTTCCTTACTCTCATTTAATCCAGTGTGTTCGTCTGTACGCTAAGTCTCTGAGATGTACCCTCCATGCGTGACATGTACAGCCCACTAATTATATGAATATTCTACCGTTGCAACTTGTGCCCTTTGTGTTCTTTGACCAGTATTTCATTAGCTTGGAGTCTCAGTCGGTTTGAGATAATATCCTTAATCCATTTGAACTTCAGGCCCTGAACTTTGTAATTTCTCTTTTTAAACCGAAGACTGTCAGCCTGTACCTTTAGTCTTTGAGTCAAGTCTTTGAGTCAATTTCTCTCTCTGTCTGTCTCTGTCAATCTCTCTGTCTCTTTTTCTCTCCCTCTCTCTCTGCCTGTCTCTGTCTTTGTCCTTCTTTCCCTATCTCTGTCTCCCTAGCTATGGCTCTGTCTTTCTCTGTTTGCACTCTCGTCCTTCCTCGTGTCTGCTGTTTCTCTGTCTGTCACTCTTTCTCTGCCTATTTCTCTCTCTGTCTCTCTGTCTCTGTCTGTCTCTCTCACCCTATATCTCTGTGCTTCTCTCCCTATCTCTGTCTCGCTTACTGTGTCTATCTTTGTCTGGACTCTCGTCCTTCCTTGTCGCTATCTCTCTATTTCTACCTTTTTCACTATCTCAGTCTCTATCTCTCTCTGTCACTCTCTGTCTGTCTCTCTGTCTCTCCTTCCCTCTCTATTTCCACTTTCTTTCCTCTGATGCTCTCTCCCTTTTTTTCTCTTTATCTCCCACCCTCTCTGTTTTGCCATCATCTTCATTTCTCTCATATCTCTTTTTATTTGTCTTTATCTCTTTCTACTTTCGTGATTTTCTCTCTGTCTCTCCATCTTTCTCTCTTCCTCTTTACTTTATCTCGCTCACCTGCTTCATCAGATATTCAGCTATGGTCTTAATGTTGCTTTCATCTATTAATAAGTCTGTACTCTCATTCCATGAGGTTTACCCTTTTCCTCCAAAAATATACCCCCTTCTATAAATTATCTTCCTTTCGTTCTTTTTCCCTCAGCTTGTATAATCTATCAATTCTAGGTGTATATGATGCACCTCCAGGCCGTTACTTTGAATATTACATGCTTCAAAATACATGTTTATCAGAACTTATTATCATTCCGCATTACATTTTGTACGATCCAATATTACTGGTGTAACTGGCACAAATAAAAGATACTGATCTGATCATACAAATTACGAAATCGTCTGTGCATTCATACTCACGATCACGGTCAGAACTTTTACTGGCTCAAGTGAGCGATTCAGAGCTAT
Organism: Tridacna gigas; assembly: GCA_945859785.2. NCBI lineage: Eukaryota > Metazoa > Mollusca > Bivalvia > Cardiida > Cardiidae > Tridacna > Tridacna gigas. The sequence continues at coordinate 28,785,693 of OX244042.2, read as the reverse complement.
GGCCCTATTTTGAAATTGTGTATGTGTGTGGTGTTTCACGCTGTTTTCAGTATGATTACAGTTATATCACGGAGGCCAGTGCATCTATCCATGCTTTCCTGGAGTTTCTTAAACTAGTGCTCCGCACAATGTTCTAGCCACTGTCAGTTTTCTCACTTTAAGATCATCGAAACACTAACCAACAAAGGAATCCTGTCGCAATGAATATCATTTATGCCCGAAAAGAAATCTGCCTAGCTGGGGATTGGAACCAGCATCTCTATGTCTCAAGCTCTATATATTTCCGATGAGCTGCAGACCTGCAAACCATCACCTTAAGTGATGGTTTTAAAATCGTTTCACACAGTAAACGTCAAAAGGGTAAAGATGGCAGCTTAAAGTAACTGAATTTGTTTAAAGATAGATTTTCAAGTGTTAACGTTTACAAATGAAAGTTATGTTCTCGATTCGTGTTTGCTGGAACTTAGAGGGGATGACCTTTGAACACATTGTTAATAAGGAAGAAAGTGCTGGTTAATTTATCGTCCTCAATGTAATTTATTCGGGAGAATTGAAACATTTCTTATCTAGTTTCAATGTATTGACGATGGACGAGTGAGATTCAGTTTATAAAGGAGACACATGAATTTGAATTTGCATTTTGGATTGTTATTCAATGATTTAAGGAATAAGTTTAATCTTAAATTAAGATGCAAATTTTGGAGTTTTTAAAAATGATGATGATGATGATTACATGTTGCTGGTGATGATGATAATGATAATGATGATTTTTATGATGATGATGTGAATGTTGTAGTGGTGATATGATGATTATGATGATGCTGATTGGGAATTTGGTGGTGGAGAGATTTGTTTCTTTGTTTGGTGTTTTAACGCGGTCTTCAACTTTATTTCAATTAATTCTCGGTGGTCAGAACACATATCGATGGCTTTTTTGGTTTTTCTTTTACCAGTACTTTTCACATGATTCCGAGCCAATGGCTGCTATTTCTCATAACTCTCGTCGAAACAATCATCGTATGGCAACAATTGTCATCAAATTTCGCACAAGAAATTGGAACAGCTGGGGAATCGAACCTGCGACCTACCTAGTTTAAAGGTGCATACGTTACCAACTGAGCAACTGGGCTTGGCAAGGTCTTGGAGAGAGAGAGAGCGTTCAGTGATTTTGGAGAAGAATCTCATATTCAGATAAAAATTTCAGAAGCACTGTTCAAAAGCTTTAGATAAAAAAAAAAAAAAAAAAAAATGATGATGATGATGAAAAGAAAAAGTGGTCATGGAGAAAGATTTCTTTGTTAATGTGGTGTTTTAAGGCCGTTTTTCCTAAATATCATTTACATAGCGGGGCCAGTGCACTATCTGAACTTTCTTGGAGTTTGTTTTACCTCAGCTATGTACAATATTCAGTCCTCCCAAGGTTTTGGCTGCTTTTCAACAAAAGTATAATCGAAATAATAAACATTCTCGAGTGTAGAATGAATCCTGTTGCAATGACTAACGTCAAACCTAGGACAGAGATTGGCAGGGCTGCTGGATCGAACCTGCGCCCATCTTTGTTTCAAGCCAGGTCCTGTACCGACTTACTAGACGGAAAAGGCATTCTGGTGGAGAGAGAGACAGACAGAGAGAAAGAGAGAGAGAGAGAGAGAGAAAGTTCATAGCAATTAATTTTGGCATGTTTACTTTATTCCTGAAGGTTGTAGCGAAGAAACAACCCTGGAATTTTTCCTTAAGAATAATGAGGAAAAAGTGAAATGTATATTCAAAGGTAGACTTTTATGTGCATATGTTAAGAAGTGTGTGCTTGATATTTTCCGCAAAAATATGGATTCAGTGAAACATTTAATAAAGTAAAGTATGTGGAAGAAGATAATTAGTTTCTTTTACCAGTACTTCGCAGAATACTGTTTCCAAGCCACCGGCAACTTTTTCTAATAACTTCGTTGAAAAAATTATCAGCGCTGGGCAAAGGATGAACCCTGTCGCAATGGCTATTTTTTATTCCATGGAATGTACCAGTAGTGTGGTGTTGTCGTTTTAACTATGGATAAGTATATCGGTCGGCCAGTATACCTTTTTGAGGTTTCTTGGAGCTTCCTTTTACCAGTGCTACGCACAGCATATTCCCAAGCTTTTGGCTGCTTTCCTAAAAAAGCCATCGTCGAAAGAATGACCATCCTTGAGTGTAAAATAAATCCTGTTGCAATGACTATAATAAAACATCAGACAGAAACTGGCACAGCTATTGGATCGAACCTGCGCCCGCCTTGGATTCAAGCCATGTATGTTACCGACTGAACAGATGGACAAGACATTCTACTGGAGAGAGAGAGAGAGAGACAGAGAGAGAGAGAGAGAGAGAGTTAGAGAGAGAGATAGATTGAGAGTATTAGATTTTGACCTGTTTTCTTTCTTCCCGAAGGGTTGTAGCGTGGGACAAAAATGCATTTTGTTTGAAGAATAATGATGGAAAAGAGAAATGTATATTCAAGTGTAGATGTTAATGTGTATATGTTAAGAAGTGTGCAGAATCTTATTATTTGGGGCTTGATATTTTCTGCAAAGTTATGGATTCAGTCAAAATAAAACAAATAAGTGGAAGGAGATAACTAGGTTCTTTTACCAGTACGTCGCACATGTCGAAATGACTATCATTAAACCTCGGACAGATTTTGGCATGCAACCGCCTTGGTTTCAAGCCATGTACTTTACCGACTGAGGAGACGGGCAAGTTATTATGGTAGAAAAAAGAAAGAAAGAAAGAGTTCTTGAATTTGAAATGTTTGCTTTGTTCTTGAAGGATTGTAGTGAAGGACCAAAAATTGCAATTATTGTAGGAAGGAAGGAATGATGATGGAAAAGCGAAATGTAGATTCCTAGGTAGACTTTATATGCATATTTTAAGAAGTGTACATAATTTAATTTTTAGAGGCTTGATATTTTCTGCAAAAAAAGGATTATGTGAAAAGTTAGATGATGTAATAAAGTATGTGGAAGGAGATTTCTTTTTACCAGTACTTTGCACAATATTGTTCCCATGCCACTGTCTCCTTGTTCCACATAACTTCATACAAAAAATTATCAGCGCTGAGATAAGGATGAATAATGTTGCAATGACTAGCATTAATTCCATGGAATGTACTCTCACTGTGTGTGATTAAATCCTCAGTCCGCAGTATGTGCTGTCACATCTTGAGAAATATTTTCAGTCTGTGACACTGACTCATCACTCCATATCAATTTCCTTGCTGTCAGTTAACCAACTCTCCGACAGTACGTACCATCAGTCCGTGAGATATGCCTTAAGCCCTTGAGATGAGTCAACAACGCTTGAGATTTAGGCAAGTTCTTATTTCCTCATTTGATTAAGCTATACTCTCAGTTCATAAGATTAACCCTCCCCTCGAAAACTACACTATATGATTTAGTTTTCATTGGCTCTAAGCATCCGTCTGTCTGTATGATGTACCTTCGGTCCGTCAAATTAAATGCAGGACCAGAAACTAGTATTTCCTTTGATTTCATTTACTGGTAAATGCCGTTAGATCGTCGGCTCTGTCTGTTCGATGAATCTTTTGCTACCGTTCGAGGAATATTCCTTCCCTTTTTCTTATTTACTCTTAAGCGTTTAAAGCAAATCCTTTATCACTTGAAATTGTTGTTGGGCCCTGAGACTGTAGTTCTACTTTCCCGTGACCACAGGAGTTTCCCTGCCTCTACCCGCAGTCGGCGATTCTATCCCCACAGCCACTAAAATTAACTCTCGGGCCGTTGCATCCACACTGAGTCCTTGAGATTGTATCTTCAGTTCTTTGAGTATTCCCTCGGTCTATTCTTTGTCCTCTTAGGCTTTAAAATCGCACCTATAGTCAATGGAATGTATCCCCCGTCCCTGAACCACTGCCCTTACTCGAATGCTATCCTTAACACTGTTTGTCTACACTTTCAGTTCTTGAAATGATCTCTAAATCTGTGCAATGTACCCTTAGCGAGTAACAGTTCCCTTCCTATGATTTTTTCGGATATTCGGATATTCCTTGAGGCCCTAAAACTTGTTTTAACTCTCACAGTCTTTTTCATGTACTGCCAGGAATTGAGATCGTACCCGTAGTCAGTGAGATCTATTCTCAAGCCATAAGCCTGTATTTTTGAAGATTTTACATCCAACCAATCAGCCTACACGACAGTCGGTGAAATGTTCCCACAGTCCCTCTACGTACTCTCAGACAGTAAGAATGCAGCCTTAGTTTGATGTACCCTCAAACCCTGAAAATGAGTCCCTACTTTCCTTTCAACCCCATGATGTGTGCTTGTACCAACAGAAGGTGGTTTTTACTCACAGTTTGACAGATGTGTCCTCAGTATTTACATTTGTGCCCTTACGCTTACTTCATTTCCAGTGGATTACCTTGTGCACTCGGTCTGTGCAATTTCTCTCCACATCGTGAACTATTCTCTCATTCCGAGAGCTCTTAAACCAAGACTATGGAATTAAACGATCAGTCCATGTCATGTACCAACAGGCTCTGGTGCTATTTCCTTACTCTCATTTAATCCAGTGTGTTCGTCTGTACGCTAAGTCTCTGAAATGTACCCTCCATGCGTGACATGTACAGCCCACTAATTATATGAATATTCTACCGTTGCAACTTGTGCCCTTTGTGTTCTTTGACCAGTATTTCATTAGCTTGGAGTCTCAGTCGGTTTGAGATAATATCCTTAATCCATTTGAACTTCAGGCCCTGAAGTTTGTAATTCCTCTTTTTAAATGGAAGACTGTCAGCCTGTACCTTTAGTCTTTGAGTCAAGTCTTTGAGTCAATTTCTCTCTCTGTCTGTCTCTGTCAGTCTCTCTGTCTCTTTTTCTCTCGCTCTGTCTCTGCCTGTCTCTGTCTTTTTGTCCTTCTTTCCCTATCTCTGTCTCCCTAGCTATGGCTCTGTCTTTCTCTGTTTGCACTCTCGTCCTTCCTCGTTTCTGCTGTTTCTCTGTGTGTCACTCTTTCTCTGCCTATTTCTCTCTCTGTCTGTCTCTCTGTCTCTGTCTGTCTCTCTCACCCTCTATCTCTGTGCTTCTCTCCCTATCTCTGTCTCGCTTACTTTGTCTGTCTATCTCTGTCTGGACCCTCGTCCTTCCTTGTTGCTATCTCTCTATTTCTACCCTTTTCACTATCTCAGTCTCTATCTCTCTCTGTCTGTCACTCTCTGTCCGTCTCTCTGTCTCTTCCTCCCTCTCTATTTCCACCTTCTTTCCTCTGATGCTCTCTCCTTTTTTTTTCTCTTTATCTCCCTCCCTCTCTGTTTTGCCTTCATCTTCATTTCTGTCATGTCTCTTTTTATTTGTCTTCTTTCGTGATTTTCTCTCTGTCTCTCCACCATTCTCTCTTCCTCTTTCCTTTATCTCTCTCACCTGCTTCATCAGATATTCAGCTATGGTCTTAATGTTGCTTTCATCTATTAATAAGTCTGTACTCTCATTCCATGAGGTTTACCCTTTTCCTCCAAAAACATACCCCCTTCTATAAATTATCTTCCTTTCGTTCTTTTTCCCTCAGCTTGTATAATCTATCGATTCTTGGTGTATATGATGCACCTCCAGGCCGTTACTTTGAATATTACATGCTTCAAAATACATGTATATCAGAACTTATTATCATTCCGCATTACATTTTGTACTATCCAATATTACTGGTGTAACTGGCACAAATGAAAGATACTGATCTGATCATACAAATTACGAAATCGTCTGTGCATTCATACACACGATCACTTTCAATGCTGCAGCAACTTCGGCTATTAACCTTTAGTATGCCAAATAAAGATAGGTTCGCATAACATTATTAAAATCGTCTTATTTAATACGAGTGATAACACATTAACACTCATGTAAGATTGTCCGTACCGTAATTATACAGTAACTACACTTCGTATAATTCTATAGAACTTTTACTGGCTCAAGTGAGCGATTCAGAGCTATGGCCCTATTTTGAAATTGTGTATGTGTGTGGTGTTTCACGCTGTTTTCAATATGATTACAGTTATATCACGGAGGCCAGTGCATCTATCCATGCTTTCCTGGAGTTTCTTAAACTAGTGTTCCGCACAATGTTCTAGCCACTGTCAGTTTTCTCACTTTAAGATCATCGAAACACTAACCAACAAAGGAATCCTGTCGCGATGAATATCATTTATGCCCGAAAAGAAATCTGCCTAGCTGGGGATTGGAACCAGCATCTCTGTGTCTCAAGTTCTGTATATTTCCGATGAGCTGCAGACCTCGGCGTTATATTTTAAGTGATGGTTTTAAAATCGTTTGACACAGTAAACGTGAAAAGGGTAAAGATGGCAGCTTAAAGTAAATGAATTTGTTTAAAGATAGATTTTCAAGTGTTAACGTTTACAAATGAAAGTTATGTTCTCGATTCGTGTTTGCTGGAACTTAGAGGGGATGACCTTTGAACACATTGTTAATAAGGAAGAAAGTGCTGGTTAATTTATCGTCCTCAGTGTAATTCATTAGGGAGAATTGAAACATTTCTTATCTAGTTTCAATGTATTGACGATGGACGAGTGAGATTCAGTTTATAAAGGAGACACATGAATTTGAATTTGCATTTTGGATTGTTATTCAATGATTTAAGGAATAAGTTTAATCTCAAATTAACATGCAAATTTTGGAGTTTTAAAAATGATGATGATGATGATGATTACATGTTGCTGGTGATGATGATAATGATAATGATGATTTTTATGATGATGATGTGAATGTTGTAGTGGTGATATGATGATTATGATGATACTGATTGTGAATTTGGTGGTGGAGAGATTTGTTTCTTTGTTTGGTGTTTTAACGCGGTCTTCAACGTTATTTCAATTAATTTTCGGTGGCCGGAACACATATCCGTGGCTTTTTTGGTTTTTCTTTTACCGGTACTTTTCACATGATTCCGAGCTAGTGGCTGCTATTTCTCATAACTCTCGTCGACACAATCATCCTATGGCAAATTTTGTCATCAAATTTCGCACAAGAAATTGGAACAGCTGGGGAATAGAACCTGCGACCTCCCTAGTTTAAAGTTGCGTACCTTACCAACTGAGCAACTGGGCTTTGCAAGGTCTTGGAGAGAGAGAGAGAGAGAGAGAGAGCGTTCAGTGATTTTGAAAAAGAAGCTCATATTAAGATAAAAATTTCAGAAGCACTGTTCAAAAGCTTTAGATAAAAAAAAAAAAAAATAAATAAAAAAAAAAAAAAAAAAAAAAAAAAAAAAAATACGATGATGATGATGAAAAGAAAAAGTGGTCGTGGAGAAAGATTTCTTTGTTAGTGTGGTGTTTTAAGGCCGTTTTTCCTGAATATCATGTACATAGCGGGGCCAGTGCACCATCTGAACTTTCTTGGAGTTTGTTTTACCTCAGCTATGTACAATATTCAGTCCTCCCAAGGTTTTGGCTGCTTTTTAACAAAACTATAATCGAAATAATAAACATTCTCGGGTGTAGAATGAATCCTGTTGCAATGACTAACGTCAAACGTAGGACAGAGATTGGCAGGGCTGCTGGATCGAACCTGCGCCCATCTTTGTTTCAAGCCAAGTACTTTACCGAATTGCTAGACGGGAAAGGCATTCTGGTGGAGAGAGAGACAGACAGAGAGAAAGAGAGAGAGAGAGGAAGTTAATAGCAATTAATTTTGGCATGTTTACTTTATTCCTAAAGGTTGTAGTGAAGAAACAAATCTGGAACTTTTCCTTAAGAATAATGAGGAAAAAGTGAAATGTATATTCAAAGGTAGACTTTTATGTGCATATGTTAAGAAGTATGTGCCTGATATTTTCAGCAAAAATATGGATTCAGTGAAACATTTAATAAAGTAAAGTATGTGGAAGAAGATAATTAGTTTCTTTTACCAGTACTTCGCACAATATTGTTTCCAAGCCACTGGCAACTTTTTCTAATAACTTCGTTGAAAAAATTATGACCGCTGGGCAAAGGATGAACCCTGTCGCAATGGCTTTTTTTATTCCATGGAATGTACCAGTAGTGTGGTGTTGTCGTTTTAACTATAGATAAGTATATCGGTCGGCCAGTACACCTTTTTGAGGTTTCTTGGAGCTTCCTTTTACCAGTGCTACGCACAGCATATTCCCAAGCTTTTGGCTGCTTTCCTAAAAAAGCCATCGTCGAAAGAATGACCATCCTTGAGTGTAAAATAAATCCTGTTGCAATGACTATAATAAAACATCAGACAGAAACTGGCACAGCTATTGGATCGAACCTGCGCCCGCCTTGGTTTCAAGCCATGTATGTTACCGACTGAACAGATGGACAAGACATTCTACTGGAGAGAGAGAGAGAGAGAGTAAGAGTATTAGATTTTGACCTGTTTTCTTTCTTCCCAAAGGGTTGTAGCGTGGGACAAAAATGCATTTTGTTTGAAGAATAATGATGGAAAAGAGAAATGTATATTCAAGTGTAGATGTTAATGTGTATATGTTAAGAAGTGTGCAGAATCTTATTATTTGGGGCTTGATATTTTCTGCCAAGTTATGGATTCAGTCAAAATAAAACAAATAAGTGGAAGGAGATAACTAGGTTCTTTTACCAGTACTTCGCACATGTCGAAATGACTATCATTAAACCTCGGACAGATTTTGGCAGAATTAGGGGATCGACCAGGCAGGCGCCTTGATTTCAAACCATGTACTTTATCGACTGAGGAGACGTGCAAGTTATTATAGTGGAAGAAAGAAAGAAAGAAAGAAAGAAAGAGTTCCTGAATTTGAAATGTTTGCTTTGTTCTTGAAGGGTTGTAGTGAAGGACCAAAAACTGCAATTATTGTAGGAAGGAAGGAATGATGATGGAAAAGCGAAATGTAGATTCCTAGGTAGACTTTATATGCATATTTTAAGAAGTGTACATAATTTAATTTTTAGAGGCTTGATATTTTCTGCAAAAAAAAGGATTAAGTGAAAAGTTAGATGATGTAATAAAGTATGTGGAAGGAGATTTCTTTTTACCAGTACTTTGCACAATATTGTTCCCATGCCACTGTCTCCTTGTTCCACATAACTTCATACAAAAAATTGTCAGTGCTGAGATAAGAATGAATATTGTTGCAATGACTAGCATTAATTCCATGGTATGTACTCTCACTGTGTGTGATTAAATCCTCAGTCCGCAGTATGTGCTGTCACATCTTGAGAAATATTTTCAGTCTATGACACTGACTCATCACTCCATATCAATTTCCTTGCTGTCAGTTAACCAACTCTCTGACAGTACGTCCCATCAGTCCGTTAGATATGCCTTAAGCCCTTGAGATGAGTCAACAACGCTTGAGATTTACGCAAGTTCTTATTTCCTCTTATGATTAAGCTATACTCTCAGCTCATAAGATTAACCCTCCCCTCGAAAACTACTCTATATGATTTAGTTTTCGTTGGCTCTAAGCATCCGTCTGTCTGTATGATGTACCTTCGGTCCGTCAAATTAAATGCAGGACCAGAAACTAGTATTTCCTTTGATTTCATTTACTGGTAAATGCCGTTAGATCGTTGGCTCTGTCTGTTCGATGAATCTTTTGCTACCGTTCGAGGAATATTCCTTCCCTTTTTCTTATTTACTCTTAAGCGTTTAAAGAAAATCCTTTATCACTTGAAATTGTTGTTGGGCCCTGAGACTGTAGTTCTACTTTCCCGTGACCACAGGAGTTCCTCTGCCTCTACCCGCAGTCGGCGATTCTATCCCCACAGCCACTAAAATTAACTCTCAGGCCGTTGTATCCACACTGAGTCCTTGAGATTGTATCTTCAGTTCTTTGAATGTTTCCTTGGTCCATTGTATGTAGACTTTAAAATCGCACCTATAGTCTATAGAATATATCCCCCGTCCCTGAACCACTGCCCTTACTCGAATGCTATCCTTAACACTGTTTGTCTACACTCTCAGTTCTTGAAATGTTCTCTAAATCTGTGCAATATACCCTTAGCGAGTAACAGTTCCCTTCCTATAACTTTTTCTTCAGTCTGTTCATACCAGCAGTCGGTGCGTTGTACCCTACGGATGCATCTGAGTCAGTCGGATATTCCTTGAGGCCCTAAAACTTGTTTTAACTCTCACAGTCTTTTTCATGTACTGCCAGGATTTGAGATCGTACCCGTAGTCAGTGAGATGTATCCTGAAGCCATAAGCCTGTCTTTTTAAAGATTTTACATCCAACCAATCAGCCTGCACGATAGTCGGTGAAATGTTCCCACAGTCCCTCTACGTACTCTCAGACAGTAAGAATGCAGCCTTAGTTTGATGTACCCTCAAACCCTGAAAATGAGTCCCTACTTTCCTTTCAACCCCATGATGTGTGCTTGTACCAACAGAAGGTGATTTTTACTCACAGTTCGACAGATGTGTCCTCAGTATTTACATTTGTGCCCTTACGCTTACTTCATTTCCAGTGGATTACCTTGTGCACTCGGTCTGTGCAATTTCTCTCCACATCGTGAACTCTTCCCTCATTCAGAGAGCTCTTAAACCAAGACTATGGAATTAAACGATCAGTCCATGTCATGTACCAACAGGCTCTGGTGCTATTTCCTTACTCTCATTTAATCCAGTGTGTTCGTCTGTACGCTAAGTCTCTGAGATGTACCCTCCATGCGTGACATGTACAGCCCACTGATTATATGAATATTCTACCGTTGCAACTTGTGCCCTTTGTGTTCTTTGACCACTATTTCTCTAGCGTGGACTCTCAGTCGGTTTGAGATAATATCCTTAATGCATTTGAACTTCAGGCCCTGAACTTTGTAATTTCTCTTTTTAAATCGAAGACTGTTAGCCTGTACCTTTAGTCTTTGAGTCAAGTCTTTTAGTCAATTTCTCTCTCTCTCTGTCTCTGTCAGTCTCTCTGTGTCTTTTTCTCTCGCTCTCTCTCTCTCTCTGCCTGTCTCTGTCTTTCTGTCCTTCTTTCCCTATCTCTGTCTCCCTAGCTATAGCTCTGTCTTTCTCTGTTTGCACTCTCCTCCTTCCTCATTTCTGCTGTTTCTCTGTGTGTCACTCTTTCTCTGCCGATTTCTCTCTCTGTGTCTCTCTGTCTCTGTCTCTGTCTCACGCTCTATCTCTGTGCTTCTCTCCCTATCTCTGTCTCGCTTACTGTGTCTGTCTATCTCTGTCTGGACCCTCGTCCTTCCTTGTCGCTATCTCTCTATTTCTACCTTTTTCACCATCTCAGTCTCTATCTCTCTCTGTCTGTCACTCTCTGTCTGTCTCTCTGTCTCTCCCTCCCTCTCTATTTCCACCTTCTTTTCTCTGATGCTCTCTCCTTTTTTTTTCTTTTCTCTTTATCTCCCTCCCTCTCTGTTTTGCCTTCATCTTCATTTCTGTCATGTCTCTTTTTATTTGTCTTTATCTCTGTCCCCTTTCGTGATTTTCTCTCTTTCTCTCCATCTTTCTCTCTTCCTCTTTCCTTTCTCTCTCTTCCCTGCTTCATCAGATATTCAGGTATGGTCTTAATGTTGCTTTGATCTATTAATAAGTCTGTACTCTCATACCATGAGCTTTACCCTTTTCCTCCAAAAATATACCCCCTTCTATAAATTATCTTCCTTTCGTTCTTTTTCCCTCAGCTTGTATAATCTATCGATTCTAAGTGTATATGATGCACCTCCAGAATATTACATGCTTCAAAATACATGTATATCAGAACTTATTATCATTCCGCATTACATTTTGTACTATCCAATATTACTGGTGTAACTGGCACAAATGAAAGATACTGATCTGATCATACAAATTACGAAATCGTCTGTGCATTCATACACACGATCACTTTCAATGCTGTAGCAACTTCGGCTATTAACCTTTAGTATGCCAAATAAAGATAGGTTCGCATAACCTGATTAAAATCGTCTTATTTAATACGAGTGATAACACATTAACACTCATGTAAGATTTTCCGTACCGTAATTATACAGTAACTACACTTCGTATAATTCTATAGAACTTTTACGGGCTCAAGTGAGCGATTCAGAGCTATGGCCCTATTTTGAAATTGTGTATGTGTGTGGTGTTTCACGCTGCTTTCAATATGATTACAGTTATATCACGGAGGCCAGTGCATCTATCCATGCTTTCCTGGAGTTTCTTAAACTAGTGTTCCGCACAATGTTCTAGCCACTGTCAGTTTTCTCACTTTAAGATCATCGAAACACTAACCAACAAAGGAATCCTGTCGCAATGAATATCATTTATGCCCGAAAAGAAATCTGCCTAGCTGGGGATTGGAACCAGCATCTCTATGTCTCAAGTTCTATATATTTCCGATGAGCTGCAGACCTCGGCGTTATATTATTAAGTGATGGTTTTAAAATCGTTTGACACAGTAAACGTGAAAAGGGTAAAGATGGCAGCTTAAAGTAAATGAATTTGTTTAAAGATAGATTTTCAAGTGTTAACGTTTACAAATGAAAGTTATGTTCTCGATTCGTGTTTGCTGGAACTTAGAGGGGATGACCTTTGAACACAGTGTTAATAAGGAAGAAAGTGCTGGTTAATTTATCGTCCTCAATGTAATTTCTTATCTAGTTTCAACGTATTGACGATGGACGAGTGAGATTCAGTTTATAAAGGAGACACATGGATTTGAATTTGCATTTTGGGTTGTTATTCAATGATTAAAGGAATAACTTTAATCTCAAATTAAGATGCAAAGTTTGGAGTTTTAAAAATGATGATGATGATGATGATTACATGTTGCTGGTGATGATGATAATGATAATGATGATTTTATGATGATGATGTGAATGTTGTAGTGGTGATATGATGATTATGATGATACTGATTGTGAATTTGGTGGTGGAGAGATTGGTTTCTTTGTTTGGTGTTTTAACGCGGTCTTCAACCTTATTTCAATTAATTCTCGGTGGCCAGAACACATATGCGTGGCCTTTTTGGTTTTTCTTTTACCGGTACTTTTCACATGATTCCGAGCCAATGGCTGCTATTTCTCATAACTCTCGTCGAAACAATCATCCTATGGCAACAATTGTCATCAAATTTCGCACAAGAAATTGGAACAGCTTGGGAATCGAACCTGCGACCTCCCTAGTTTAAAGGTGCGTACGTTACCAACTGAGGAACTGGGCTTGGCAAGGTCTTGGAGAGAGAGAGAGAGAGAGCGCGTTCAGTGATTTTCCTGAATATCATGTACATAGCGGGGCCAGTGCACCATCTGAACTTTCTTGGAGTTTGTTTTACCTCAGCTATGTACAATATTCAGTCCTCCCAAGGTTTTGGCTGCTTTTTAACAAAACTATAATCAAAATAATAAACAGTCTCGAGATTGGCAGGGCTGCTGGATCAAACGTGCGCCCATCTTTGTTTCAAGCCAGGTACTTTACCGACTTACTAGACGGGAAAGGCATTCTGGTGGAGAGAGAGACAGACAGAGAGAAAGAGAGAGAGAGAGAGAGAGAAAGTTCATAGCAATTAATTTTGGCATGTTTACTTTATTCCTAAAGGTTGTAGTGAAGAAACAAACCTGGAATTTTTCCTTAAGAATAATGAGGAAAAAGTGAAATGTATATTCAAAGGTAGACTTTTATGTGCATATGTTAAGAAGTGTGTGCTTGATATTTTCAGCAAAAATATGGATTCAGTGAAACATTTAATAAAGTAAAGTATGTGGAAGAAGATAATTAGTTTCTTTTACCAGTACTTCGCACAATATTGTTTCCAAGCCACTGGCAACTTTTTCTAATAACTTCGTTGAAAAAATTATGACCGCTGGGCAAAGGATGAACCCTGTCGCAATGGCTATTTTTTATTCCATGGAATGTACCAGTAGTATGGTGTTGTCGTTTTAACTATAGATAAGTATATCGGTCGGCCAGTATACCTTTTTGAGGTTTCTTGGAGCTTCCTTTTACCAGTGCTACGCACAGCATATTCCCAAGCTTTTGGCTGCTTTCCTAAAAAAGCCATCGTCGAAAGAATGACCATCCTTGAGTGTAAAATAAATCCTGTTGCAATGACTATAATAAAACATCAGACAGAAACTGGCACAGCTATTGGATCGAACCTGCGCCCGCCTTGGTTTCAAGCCATGTATGTTACCGACAGAACAGATGGACAAGATATTCTACTGGAGAGAGAGAGATAGAAACAGAGAGACAAAGAGAGAGACAAAGAGAGAGAGAGAGAGAGAGAGTAAGAGTATTAGATTTTGACCTGTTTTCTTTCTTCCCGAAGGGTTGTAGCGTGGGACAAAAATGCATTTTGTTTGAAGAATATAATGGAAAAGAGAAATATATATTCAAGTGTAGATGTTAATGTGTATATGTTAAGAAGTGTGCAGAATCTTATTATTTGGGGCTTGATATTTTCTGCAAAGTTATGGATTCAGTCAAGATAAAACAAATAAGTGGAAGGAGATAACTAGGTTCCTTTACCAGTACTTCGCACATGTCGAAATGACTATCATTAAACCTCGGACAGACTTTGGCAGAATTAGGGGATCGACCATGCAACCGCCTTGGTTTCAAGCCATGTACTTTATCGACTGAGGAGACGGGCAAGTTATTATGGTAGAAGAAAGAAAGAAAGAGTTCTTGAATTTGAAATGTTTGCTTTGTTCTTGAAGGGTTGTAGTGAAGGACCAAAAAACTGCAATTATTGTAGGAAGGAAGGAATGATGATGGAAAAGCGAAATGTAGATTCCTAGGTAGACTTTATATGCATATTTTAAGAAGTGTACATGATTTAATTTTTAGAGGCTTGATATTTTCTGCAAAAAAAGGATTAAGTGAAAAATTAGACGATGTAATAAAGTATGTGGAAGGAGATTTCTTTTTACCAGTACTTTGCACAATAATGTTCCCATGCCACTGGCTCCTTGTTCCACATAACTTCATACAAAAAATTATCCGCGCTGAGATAAGGATGAATATTGTTGCAATGACTAGCATTAATTCCATGGAATGTACTCTCACTGTGTGTGATTAAATCCTCAGTCCGCAGTATGTGCTGTCACATCTAGAGAAATATTTTCAGTCTGTGACACTGACTCATCACTCCATATCAATTTCCTTGCTGTCAGTTAACCAACTCTCCGACAGTACGTACCATCAGTCCGTTAGACATGCCTTAAGCCCTTGAGATGAGTCAACAACGCTTGAGATTTAGGCAAGTTCTTATTTCCTCTTTTGATTAAGCTATACTCTCAGTTCATAAGATTAACCCTCCCCTCGAAAACTATTCTATATCATATGATTTAGTTTTCGTTGGCTCTAAGCATCCGTCTGTCTGTATGATGTACCTTCGGTCCGTCAAATTAAATGCAGGACCAGAAACTAGTATTTCCTTTGATTTCATTTACTGGTAAATGCCGTTAGATCGTTGGCTCTGTCTGTTCGATGAATCTTTTGCTACCGTTCGAGGAATATTCCTTCCCTTTTTCTTATTTACTCTTAAGCGTTTAAAGCAAATCCTTTATCACTTGAAATTGTTGTTGGGCCCTGAGACTGTAGTTCTACTTTCCCGTGACCACAGGAGTTCCTCTGCCTCTACCCGCAGTCGGCGATTCTATCCCCACAGCCACTAAAATTAACTCTCAGGCCGTTGTATCCACACTGAGTCCTTGAGATTGTATCCTCAGTTCTTTGAAGGTTTCCTTGGTCTATTCTTTGTCATCTTAGACTTTAAAATCGCACCTATAGTCAATGGAATGTATCCCCCGTCCCTGATCCACTGCCATTACTCGAATGCTATCCTTAACACTGTTTGTCTACACTTTCAGTTCTTGAAATGTTCTCTAAATCTGTGCAATATACCCTTAGCGAGTAACAGTTCCCTTCCTATAACTTTTTCTTCAGTCTGTTCATACCAGCAGTCGTTGCGTTGTACCCTACGGATGCATCTGAGTCAGTCGGATATTCCTTGAGGCCCTAAAACTTGTTTTAACTCTCACAGTCTTTTTCATGTACTGCCAGGATTTGAGATCGTACCCGTAGTCAGTGAGATGTATCCTCAAGCCATAAGCCTGTCTTTTTAAAGATTTTACATCCAACCAATCAGCCTGCAAGACAGTCGGTGAAATGTTCCCACAGTCCCTCTACGTACTCTCAGACAGTAAGAATGCAGCCTTAGTTTGATGTACCCTCAAACCCTGAAAATGAGTCCCTACTTTTCTTTCAACCCCATGATGTGTGCTTGTACCAACAGAAGGTGATTTTTACTCACAGATCGACAGATGTGTCCTGAGTATTTACATTTGTGCCCTTACGCTTACTTCATTTCCAGTGGATTACCTTGTGCACTCGGTCTGTGCAATCTCTCTACACATAGTGAACTATTCCCTCATTCCGAGAGTTCTTAAACCAAGACTATGGAATTAAACGATCAGTCCATGTCATGTACCAACAGGCTCTGGTGCTATTTCCTTACTCTCATTTAATCCAGTGTGTTCGTCTGTACGGTAAGTCTCTGAGATGTACCCTCCATGCGTGACCTGTACAGCCCACTAATTATATGAATATTCTACAGTTGCAACTTGTGGCCTTTGTGTTCTTTGACCACTGTTTAATTAGCTTGGACTCTCAGTCGGTTTGAGATAATATCCTTAATCCATTTGAACTTCAGGCCCTGAACTTTGTAATTTCTCTTTTTAAACCGAAGACTGTTAGCCTGTACCTTTAGTCTTTGAGTCAAGTCTTTTAGTCAATTTCTCTCTCTGTCTGTCTCTGTCAGTCTCTCTGTCTCTTTTTCTCTCGCTCTCTCTCTGCCTGTCACTGTCTTTCTGTCCTTCTTTCCCTATCTCTGTCTCCCTAGCTATGACTCTGTCTTTCTCTGTTTGCACTCTCGTCCTTACTCGTGTCTGCTGCTTCTCTGTCTGTCATTCTTTCTCTGCCTATTTCTCTCTCTGTCTCTCTCTCACCCTCTATCTCTGTGCTTCTCTCCCTGTCTCGCTTACTGTGTCTGTCTATCTCTGTCTGGACCCTCGTCCTTCCTTGTCGTTATCTTTCTATTTCTACCTTTTTCACTATCTCAGTCTCTATCTCTCTCTGTCTGTCACTCTCTGTCTGTCTCCCTGTCTCTCCCTCCCTCTCTATTTCCACCTTCTTTCCTCTGATGCTCTCTCCTTTCTTTTTCTCTTTATCTCCCTCCCTCTCTGTTTTGCCTTCATCTTCATTTCTTTCGTGTCTCTTTTTATTTGTCTTTATCTGTGTCTATTTTCGTGATTTTCTCTCTGTCTCTCCATCTTTCTCTCTTCCTCTTTCCTTTCTCTCTCTTACCTGCTTCATCAGATATTCAGGTATGGTCTTAATGTTGCTTTCATCTATTAATAAGTCTGTACTCTCATTCCATGAGGTTTACCCTTTTCCTCCAAAAATATACCCCCTTCTATAAATTATCTTCCCTTCGTTCTTTTTCCCTCAGCTTGTATAATCTATCGATTCTAGGTGTATATGATGCACCTCCAGGCCGTTACTTTCAATATTACATACTTCAAAATACATGTATATCAGAACTTATTATCATTCCGCATTACATTTTGTACTATCCAATATTACTGGTGTAACTGGCACAAATGAAAGATACTGATCTGATTATACAAATTAAGAAATCGTCTGTGCATTCATACACACGATCACTTTCAATGCTGTAGCAACTTCGGCTATTAACCTTTAGTATGCCAATTAAAGATAGGTTCGCATAACCTGATTAAAATCATCTTATTTAATACGAGTGATAACACATTAACACTCATGTAAGATTTTCCGTACCGTAATTATACAGTAACTACACTTCGTATAATTCTATAGAACTTTTACTGGCTCAAGTGAGCGATTCAGAGCTATGGCCCTATTTTGAAATTGTGTATGTGTGTGGTGTTTCACGCTGTTTTCAATATGATTACAGTTATATCACGGAGGCCAGTGCATCTATCCATGCTTTCCTGGAGTTTCTTAAACTAGTGCTCCGCACAATGTTCTAGCCACTGTCAGTTTTCTCACTTTAAGATCATCGAAACACTAACCAACAAAGGAATCCTGTCGCAATGAATATCATTTATGCCCGAAAAGAAATCTGCCTAGCTGGGGATTGGAACCAGCATCTCTATGTCTCAAGTTCTATATATTTCCGATGAGCTGCAGACCTCGGCGTTATATTATTAAGTGATGGTTTTAAAATCGTTTGACACAGTAAACGTCAAAAGGGTAAAGATGGCAGCTTAAAGTAAATGAATTTGTTTAAAGATAGATTTTCAAGTGTTAACGTTTACAAATGAAAGTTATGTTCTCGATTCGTGTTTGCTGGAACTTAGAGGGGATGACCTTTGAACACATTGGTAATAAGAAAGAAAGTCCTGGTTACTTTATCGTCCTCAATGTAATTTATTAGGGAGAACTGAAACATTTCTTATCTAGTTTCAACGTATTGACGATGGACGAGTGAGATTCAGTTTATAAAGGAGACACATGAATTTGAATTTGCATTTTGGATTGTTATTCAATGATTTAAGGAATAAGTTTCATCTCAAATTAAGATGCAAATTTTGGAGTTTTAAAAATGATGATGATGATGATTACATGTTGCTGGTGATGATGATAATGATAATGATGATTTTTATGATGATGATGTGAATGTTGTAGTGGTGATATGATGATTATGATGATATTGATTGTGAATTTGGTGGTGGAGAGATTTGTTTCTTTGTTTGGTGTTTTAACGCGGTCTTCAACCTTATTTCAATTAATTCTCGGTGACCAGAACACATATCCGTGGCTTGTTTGGTTTTTCTTTTACCGGTACTTTTCACATGATTCCGAGGCAATGGCTGCTATTTCTCATAACTCTCGTCGAAACAATCATCCTATGGCAACAATTGTCATCAAACAAGAAATTGGAACAGCAAGGGAATCGAACCTGCGACCTCCCTAGTTTAAAGGTGCGTACGTTACCAACTGAGGAACTGGGCTTGGCAAGGTCTTGGAGAGAGAGAGAGAGAGAGAGAGCGTTCAGTGATTTTCCTGAATATCATGTACATAGCGGGGCCAGTGCACCATCTGACCTTTCTTGGAGTTTGTTTTACCTCAGCTATGTACAATATTCAGTCCTCCCAAGGTTTTGGCTGCTTTTTAACAAAACTATAATCGAAATAATAAACATTCTCGAGTGTAGAATGAATCCTGTTGCAATGACTAACGTCAAACGTAGGACAGAGATTGGCAGGGCTGCTGGATCGAACCTTCGCCCATCTTTGTTTCAAGCCAGGTACTTTACCGACTTACTAGACGGGAAAGGCATTCTGGTGGAGAGAGAGACAGACAGAGAGAAAGAGAGAGAGAGAGAGAGAGAGAGAGAGAGAGAGAGTTCATAGCAATTAATTTTGGCATGTTTACTTTATTCCTAAAGGTTGTAGTGAAGAAACAAACCTGGAATTTTTCCTTAAGAATAATGAGGAAAAAGTGAAATGTATATTCAAAGGTAGACTTTTTTGTGCATATGTTAAGAAGTGCGTGCTTGATATTTTCAGCAAAAATATGGATTCAGTGAAACATTTAATAAAGTAAAGTACGTGGAAGAAGATAATTAGTTTCTTTTATCAGTACTTCGCACAATATTGTTTCCAAGCCACTGGCAACTTTTTCTAATAACTTCGTTGAAAAAATTATCAGCGCTGGGCAAAGGATGAACCCTGTCGCAATGGCTATTTTTTATTCCATGGAATGTACCAGTAGTGTGGTGTTGTCGTTTTAACTACAGATAAGTATATCGGTCGGCCAGTATACCTTTTTGAGGTTTCTTGGAGCTTCCTTTTACCAGTGCTACGCACAGCATATTCCCAAGCTTTTGGCTGCTTTCCTAAAAAAGCCATCGTCGAAACAATGACCATCCTTGAGTGTAGAATAAATCCTGTTGAAATGACTATAATAAAACATCAGACAGAAACTGGCACAGCTATTGGATCGAACCTGCGCCCGCCTTGGTTTCAAGCCATGTATGTTACCGACAGAACAGATGGACAAGACACTCTACTGGAGAGAGAGAGAGACAGAGAGATAGACAAAAAGAGGGAGAGTATTAGATTTTGACCTGTTTTCTTTCTTCCCGAAGGGTTGTAGCGTGGGACAAAAATGCATTTTGTTTGAAGAATAATGATGGAAAAGAGAAATGTATATTCAAGTGTAGATGTTAATGTTTATATGTTAAGAAGTGTGCAGAATCTTATTTGGGGTTTGATATCTTCTGCAAAGTTATCGATTCAGTCAAAATAAAACAAATAAGTGGAAGGAGATAACTAGGTTCTTTTACCAGTACTTCGCACATGAGGAAATGACTATCATTAAACCTCGGACAGATTTTGGCAGAATTAGGGGATCGACCATGCAACGGCCTTGGTTTGAAGCCATGTACTTTATCGACCGAGGAGACGGGCAAGTTATTATGGTAGAAGAAAGAAAGAAAGAAAGAGTTCTTGAATTTGAAATGTTTGCTTTGTTCTTGAAGGGTTGTAGTGAAGGACCAAAAACTGCAATTATTGTAGGAAGGAAGGAATGATGATGGAAAAGCGAAATGTAGATTCCTAGGTAGACTTTATATGCAACTTTTCAGAAGTGTACATAATTTAATTTTTAGAGGCTTGATATTTTCTGCAAAAAAAGGATTAAGTGAAAAATTAGATGATGTAATAAAGTATGTGGAAGGAGATTTCTTTTTACCAGTACTTTGCACAATATTGTTCCCATGCCACTGTCTCCTTGTTCCACATAACTTCATACCAAAAATTATCAGCGCTGAGATAAGGATGAATATTGTTGCAATGACTAGCATTAATTCCATGGAATGTACTCTCACTGTGTGTGATTAAATCCTCAGTCCGCAGTATGTGCTGTCACATCTTGAGAAATATTTTCAGTCTGTGACACTGACTCATCACTCCATATCAATTTCCTTGCTGTCAGTTAACCAACTCTCCGACAGTACGTACCATCAGTCCGTGAGATATGCCTTAAGCCCTTGAGATGAGTCAACAACGCTTGAGATTTAGGCAAGTTCTTATTTCGTCATTTGATTAAGCTATAGTCTCAGTTCATAAGATTAACCCTCCCCTCGAAAACTACTCTATATGATTTAGTTTTCATTGGCTCTAAGCATCCGTCTGTCTGTATGATGTACCTTTGGTCCGTCAAATTAAATGCAGGACCAGAAACTAGTATTTCCTTTGATTTCATTTACTGGTAAATGCCGTTAAATCGTCGGCTCTGTCTGTTCGATGAATCTTTTGCTACCGTTCGAGGAATATTCCTTCCCTTTTTCTTATTTACTCTTAAGCGTTTAAAGCAGATCCTTTATCATTTGAAATTGTTGTTGGGCCCTGAGACTGTAGTTCTACTTTCCCGTGACCACAGGAGTTTCTCTGCCTCTACCCGCAGTCGGCGATTCTATCCCCACAGCCACTAAAATTAACTCTCAGGCCGTTGCATCCACACTGAGTCCTTGAGATTGTATCTTCAGTTCTTTGAGTATTCCCTCGGTCTATTCTTTGTCCTCTTAGGCTTTAAAATCGCACCTATAGTCAATGGAATGTATCCCCTGTCCCTGAACCACTGTCCTTACGCGAATGCTATCCTTAACACTGTTTGTCTACACTTTCAGTTCTTGAAATGTTCTCTAAATCTGTGCAATGTAGCCTTAGCGAGTAACAGTTCCCTTCCTATGATTTTTTCTTCAGTCTGTTCATTCCAGCAGTCGTTGCGTTGTACCCTACGGATGCATCTGAGTCAGTCGGATATTCCTTGAGGCCCTAAAACTTGTTTTAACTCTCACAGTCTTTTTCATGTACTGCCAGGAATTGAGATCGTACCCGTAGTCAGTGAGATGTATTCTCAAGCCATAAGCCTGCCTTTTTAAAGATTTTACATCCAACCAATCAGCCTGCAAGACAGTCGGTGAAATGTTCCCACAGTCCCTCTACGTACTCTCAGACAGTAAGAATGCAGCCTTAGTTTGATGTACCCTCAAACCCTGAAAATGAGTCCCTACTTTCCTTTCAACCCCATGATGTGTGCTTGTACCAACAGAAGGTGATTTTTACTCACAGTTCGACAGATGCGTCCTCAGTATTTACATTTGTGCCCTTACGCTTACTGCATTTCCAGTGGATTACCTTGTGCACTCGGTCTGTGGAATTTCTCTCCACATCGTGAACTATTCCCTCATTCCGAGAGTTCTTAAACCAAGACTATGGAATTAAACGATCAGTCCATGTCATGTACCAACAGGCTCTGGTGCTATTTCCTTAACCTCATTTAATCCAGTGTGTTCGTCTGTACGCTAAGTCTCTGAGATGTACCCTCCATGCGTGACATGTACAGCCCACTAATTATATGAATATTCTACCGTTGCAACTTGTGCCCTTTGTGTTCTTTGACCACTGTTTAATTAGCTTGGACTCTCAGTCGGTTTGAGATAATATCCTTAATCCATTTGAACTTCAGGCCCTGAAGTTTGTAATTCCTCTTTTTAAACCGAAGACTGTTAGCCTGTACCTTTAGTCTTTGAGTCAAGTCTTTGAGTCAATTTCTCTCTCTGTCTGTCTCTGTCAGTCTCTCTGTCTCTTTTTCTCTCGCTCTGTCTCTGCCTGTCTCTGTCTTTCTGTCCTTCTTTCCCTATCTCTGTCTCCCTAGCTATGGCTCTGTCTTTCTCTGTTTGCACTCTCGTCCTTCCTCGTTTCTGCTGTTTCTCTGTCTGTCACTCTTTCTCTGCTTATTTCTCTCTCTGTCTGTCTCTCTGTCTCTGTCTGTCTCTCTCACCCTCTATCTCTGTGCTTCTCTCCCTATCTCTGTCTCGCTTATTGTGTCTGTCTATCTCTGTCTGGACCCTCGTCCTTCCTTGTCGCTATCTCTCTATTTCTACCTTTTTCACTATCTCAGTCTCTATCTCTCTCTGTCTGTCACTCTCTGTCTGTCTCTCTGTCTCTCCCTCCCTCTCTATTTCCACCTTCTTTCCTCTGATGCTCTCTCCTTTTTTTTCTCTTTATCTCCCTCCCTCTCTGTTTTGCCTTCATCTTCATTTCTGTCATGTCTCTTTTTATTTGTCTTTATCTCTGTCTGCTTTCGTGATTTTCTCTCTGTCTCTTCATCTTTCTCTTTTCCTCTTTCCTTTATCTCTCTCACCTGCTTCATCAGATATTCAGCTATGGTCTTAATGTTGCTTTGATCTATTAATAAGTCTGTACTCTCATTCCATGAGGTTTACCCTTTTCCTCCAAAAATATACCCCCTTCTATAAATTATCTTCCTTTCGTTCTTTTTCCCTCAGCTTGTATAATCTATCGATTCTAGGTGTATATGATGCACCTCCAGGCCGTTACTTTGAATATTACATGCTTCAAAATACATGCATATCAGAACTTATTATCATTCCGCATTACATTTTGTACTATCCAATATTACTGGTGTAACTGGCACAAATGAAAGATACTGATCTGATCATACAAATTACGAAATCGTCTGTGCATTCATACACACGATCACTTTCAATGCTGTAGCAACTTCGGCCGTTAACCTTTAGTATGCCAATTAAAGATAGGTTCGCATAACATGGTTAAAATCATGTTATTTAATACGAGTGATAACACATTAACACTCATGTAAGATTTTCCGTACCGTAATTATACAGTAACTACACTTCGTATAATTCTATAGAACTTTTACTGGCTCAAGTGAGCGATTCAGAGCTATGGCCCTATTTTGAAATTGTGTATGTGTGTGGTGTTTCACGCTGTTTTCAATATGATTACAGTTATATCACGGAGGCCAGTGCATCTATCCATGCTTTCCTGGAGTTTCTTAAACTAGTGCTCCGCACAATGTTCTAGCCACTGTCAGTTTTCTCACTTTAAGATCATCGAAACACTAACCAACAAAGGAATCCTGTCGCAATGAATATCATTTATGCCCGAAAAGAAATCTGCCTAGCTGGGGATTGGAACCAGCATCTCTATGTCTCAAGTTCTATATATTTCCGATGAGCTGCAGACCTCGGCGTTATATTATTAAGTGATGGTTTTAAAATCGTTTGACACAATAAACGTCAAAAGGGTAAAGATGGTAGCTTAAGGTAAATGAATTTGTTTAAAGATAGATTTTCAAGTGTTAACGTTTACAAATGAAAGTTATGTTCTCGATTCGTGTTTGCTGGAACTTAGAGGGGATGACCTTTGAATACATTGTTAATAAGGAAGAAAGTGCTGGTTAATTTATCGTCCTCAATGGAATTTATTAGGGAGAATTGCAACATTTCTTATCTAGTTCCAACGTATTGACGATGGACGAGTGAGATTCAGTTTATAAAGGAGACACATGAATTTGAATTTGCATTTTGGATTGTTATTCAATGATTTAAGGAATAAGTTTCATCTCAAATTAAGATGCAAATTTTGGAGTTTTAAAAATGATGATGATGATGATTACATGTTGCTGGTGATGATGATAATGATAATGAAGATATTTGTGATGATGATGTGAATGTTGTAGTGGTGATGTGATGATTATGATGATGCTGATTGTGAATTCGGTGGTGGAGTGATTTGTTTCTTTGGTGTTTTAACGCGGTCTTCAACCTTATTTCAATTAATTCTCGGTGGCCAGAACACATATCCATGGCTTTTTTGGTTTTTCTTTTACCGGTACTTTTCACATGATTCCGAGCAAATGGCTGCTATTTCTCATAACTCTCGTCGAAACAATCATCCTATGGTAACAATTGTCATCAAATTTCGCACAAGAAATTGGAACAGCTGGGGAATCGAACCTGCGACCTCCCTAGTTTAAAGGTGCGTACGTTACCAACTGAGCAACTGGGCTTGGCAAGGTCTTGGAGAGAGAGAGAGAGAGAGAGAGCGTTCAGTGATTTTGGAAAAGAATCTCATATTAAGATAAAAATTTCAGAAGCACTGTTCAAAAGCTTTAGATAAAAAAAAAAATTACGATGATGATGATGAAAAGAAAAAGTTGTCGTGGAGAAAGATTTCTTTGTTAGTGTGGTGTTTTAAGGCCGTGTTTCCTAAATATCATGTACATAGCGGGGCCAGTGCACTATCTGAACTTTCTTGGAGCTTGTTTTACCTCAGCTGTGTACAATATTCAGTCCTCCCAAGGTTTTGGCTGCATTTCAACAAAAGTATAATCGAAATAATAAACATTCTCGAGTGTAGAATGAATCCTGTTGCAATGACTAACGTCAAACGTAGGACAGAGATTGACAGGGCTGCTGGATCGAACCTGCGCCCGTCTTTGTTTCAAGCCAGGTACTTTACCGACTTACTAGACAGGAAAGGCATTCTGGAGGAGAGAGAGACAGAGAGAGAGAGAGAGAGAGAGAGAGAGGAAAGTTCATAGCAATTAATTTTGGCATGTTTACTTTATTCCTAAAGGTTGTAGTGAAGAAACAAACCTGGAATTTTTCCTTAAGAATAATGAGGAAAAAGTGAAATGTATATTCAAAGGTAGACTTTTATGTGCATATGTTAAGTAGTGTGTGCTTGATATTTTCTGCAAAAATATGGATTCAGTGAAACATTTAATAAAGTAAAGTATGTGGAAGAAGATAATTAGTTTCTTTTACCAGTACTTCGCACAATATTGTTTCCAAGCCACTGGCAACTTTCTCTAATAACTTCGTTGAAAAAATTATCAGCGCTGTGCAAAGGATGAACCCTGTCGCAATGGCTATTTTTTATTCCATGGAATGTACCAGTAGTGTGGTGTTGTCGTTTTAACTATAGATAAGTATATCGGTCGGCAAGTATACCTTTTTGAAGTTTCTTGGAGCTTCCTTTTACCAGTGCTACGCACAGCATATTCCCAAGCTTTTGGCTGCTCTCCTAAAAAAGCCATCGTCGAAACCATGACCATCCTTGAGTGTAAAGTAAATCCTGTTACAATGACTATAATAAAACATCAGACAGAAACTGGCACAGCTATTGGATCGAACCTGCGCCCGCCTTGGTTTCAAGCCATGTATGTTACCGACTGAATAGATGGACAAGACATTCTACTGGAGAGAGAGAGAGAGAGACAAAAAGAGAGAGAGTAAGATTATTACATTTTGACCTGTTTTCTTTCTTCCCGAAGGGTTGTAGCGTGGGACAAAAATGCATTTTGTTTGAAGAATAATGATGGAAAAGAGAAATGTATATTCAAGTGTAGATGTTAATGTGTATATGTTAAGAAGTGTGCAGAATCTTATTATATGGGGCTTGATATTTTCTGCAAAGTTATGGATTCAGTCAAAATAAAACAAATAAGTGGAAGGAGATAACTAGGTTCTTTTACCAGTACTTAGCACATGTCGAAATGACTATCATTAAACCTCGGACAGACTTTGGCAGAATTAGGGGATCGACCATGCAACCGCCTTGGTTTCAAGCCATGTACTTTATCGACTGAGGAGACGGGCAAGTTATTATGGTAGAAGAAAGAAAGAAAGAGTTCTTGAATTTGAAATGTTTGCTTTGTTCTTGAAGGGTTGTAGTGAAGGACCAAAAACTGCAATTATTGTAGGAAGGAAGGAATGATGATGGAAAAGCGAAATGTAGATTCCTAGGTAGACTTTATATGCATATTTTAAGAAGTGTACATAATTTAATTTTTAGAGGCTTGATATTTTCTGCAAAAAAAGGATTAAGTGAAAAATTAGATGATGTAATAAAGTATGTGGAAGGAGATTTCTTTTTACCAGTACTTTGCACAATATTGTTCCAATGCCACTGTCTCCTTGTTCCACATAACTTCATACAAAAAATTGTCAGCGCTGAGATAAGGATGAATATTGTTGCAATGACTAGCATTAATTCCATGGAATGTACTCTCACTGTGTGTGATTAAATCCTCAGTCCGCAGTATGTGCTGTCACATCTTGAGAAATATTTTCAGTCTATGACACTGACTCATCACTCCATATCAATTTCCTTGCTGTCAGTTAACCAACTCTCTGACAGTACGTCCCATCAGTCCGTTAGATATGCCTTAGGCCCTTGAGATGAGTCAACAACGCTTGAGATTTAGGCAAGTTCTTATTTCCTCTTTTGATTAAGCTATACTCTCAGCTCATAAGATTAACCCTCCCCTCGAAAACTACTCTATATGATTTAGTTTTCGTTGGCTCTAAGCATCCGTCTGTCTGTATGATGTACCTTTGGTCCGTCAAATTAAATGCAGGACCAGAAACTAGTATTTCCTTTGATTTCATTTACTGGTAAATGCCGTTAGATCGTTGGCTCTGTCTGTTCGATGAATCTTTTGCTACCGTTCGAGGAATATTCCTTCCCTTTTTCTTATTTACTCTTAAGCGTTTAAAGCAAATCCTTTATCACTTGAAAATGTTGTTGGGCCCTGAGACTGTAGTTCTACTTTCCCGTGACCACAGGAGTTCCTCTGCCTCTACCCGCAGTCGGCGATTCTATCCCCACAGCCACTAAAATTAACTCTCAGGCCGTTGTATCCACACAGAGTCCTTGAGATTGTATCTTCAGTTCTTTGAATGTTTCCTTGGTCTATTCTTTGTCCTCTTAGACTTTAAAATCGCACCTATAGTCAATGGAATGTATCACCCGTCCCTGAACCACTGCCCTTACTCGAATGCTATCCTTAACACTGTTTCTCTACACTCTCAGTTCTTGAAATGTTCTCTAAATCTGTGCCATATACCCTTAGCGAGTAACAGTTCCCTTCCTATAACTTTTTCTTCAGTCTGTTCATACCAGCAGTCGTTGCGTTGTACCCTACGGATGCATCTGAGTCAGTCGGATATTCCTTGAGGCTCTAAAACTTGTTTTAACTCTCACAGTCTTTTTCATGTACTGCCAGGAATTGAGATCGTACCCGTAGTCCGTGAGATGTATCCTGAAGCCATAAGCCTGTCTTTTTAAAGATTTTACATCCAACCAATCAGCCTGCAAGACAGTCGGTGAAATGTTCCCACAGTCCCTCTACGTACTCTCAGACAGTAAGAATGCAGCCTTAGTTTGATGTACCCTCAAACCCTGAAAATGAGTCCCTACTTTTCTTTCAACCCCATGATGTGTGCCTGTACCAACAGGAGGTGATTTTTACTCACAGTTTGACAGATGTGTCCTCAGTATTTACATTTGTGCCCTTACGCTTACTTCATTTCCAGTGGATTACCTTGTGCACTCGGTCTGTGCAATTTCTCTCCACATCGTGAACTATTCCCTCATTCCGAGAGCTCTTAAACCAAGACTATGGAATTAAACGATCAGTCCATGTCATGTACCAACAAGCTCTGGTGCTATTTCCTTACCCTCATTTAATCCAGTGTGTTCGTCTGTACGGTAAGTCTCTGAGATGTACCCTCCATGCGTGACATGTACAGCCCACTAATTATATCAATATTCTACCGTTGCAACTTGTGCCCTTTGTGTTCTTTGACCACTATTTCATTAGCTTGGACTCTCAGTCGGTTTGAGATAATATCCTTAATCCATTTGAACTTCAGGCCCTGAACTTTGTAATTTCTCTTTTTAAACCGAAGACTGTTAGCCTGTACCTTTAGTCTTTGAGTCAAGTCTTTTAGTCAATTTCTCTCTCTGTCTGTCTCTGTCAGTCTCTCTGTCTCTTTTTCTCTCGCTCTCTCTCTGCCTGTCACTGTCTTTCTGTCCTTCTTTCCCTATCTCTGTCTCCCTAGCTATGACTCTTTCTTTCTCTGTTGGCACTCTCGTCCTTCCTCGTGTCTGCTGTTTCTCTGTCTGTCACTCTTTCTCTGCCTATTTCTCTCTCTGTCTGTCTCTCTGTCTCTGTCTCTCTCTCACCCTCTCTCCCTATCTCTGTCTCGCTTACTGTGTCTGTCTATCTCTGTCTGGACCCTCGTCCTTCCTTGTCGCTATCTCTCTATTTCTACCTTTTTCACCATCTCAGTCTCTATCTCTCTCTGTCTGTCACTCTCTGTCTGTCTCTCTGTCTCTGCCTCCCTCTCTATTTCCACCTTCTTTTCTCTGATACTCTCTCCTTTTTTTTTTTTTTTTTTATTTCTCTTTATCTCCCTCCCTCTCTGTTTTGCCTTCATCTTCATTTCTGTCATGTCTCTTTTTATTTGTCTTTATCTCTGTCTCCTTTCGTGATTTTCTCTCTTTCTCTCAATCTTTCTCTCTTCCTCTTTCCTTTCTCTCTCTTACCTGCTTCATCAGATATTCAGCTATGGTCTTAATGTTGCTTTCATCTATTAATAAGTCTGTACTCTCATTCCACGAGGTTTACCCTTTTCCTCCAAAAATATACCCCCTTCTATAAATTATCTTCCTTTCGTTCTTTTTCCCTCAGCTTGTATAATCTATCGATTCTAGGTGTATATGATGCACCTCCAGGCCGTTACTTTGAATATTACATGCTTCAAAATACATGTATATGAGAACTTATTATCATTCCGCATTACATTTTGTACTATCCAATATTACTGGTGTAACTGGCACAAATGAAAGATACTGATCTGACCATACAAATTACGAAATCGTCTGTGCATTCATACACACGATCACTTTCAATGCTGTAGCAACTTCGGCTATTAACCTTTAGTATGCCAAATAAAGATAGGTTCGCATAACCTGATTAAAATCATTTTATTTAATACGCGTGATAACACATTAACACTCATGTAAGATTTTCCGTACCGTAATTATACAGTAACTACACTTCGTATAATTCTATGGAACTTTTACTGGCTCAAGTGAGCGATTCAGAGCTATGGCCCTATTTTGAAATTGTGTATGTGTGTGGTGTTTCACGCTGTTTTCAATATGATTACAGTTATATCACGGAGGCCAGTGCATCTATCCATGCTTTCCTGGA
This sequence comes from Tridacna gigas, assembly GCA_945859785.2. Lineage (NCBI taxonomy): Eukaryota > Metazoa > Mollusca > Bivalvia > Cardiida > Cardiidae > Tridacna > Tridacna gigas. Next base: position 28,755,829 of record OX244042.2, on the reverse strand, counting down.
GTTTCTTAAACTAGTGCTCCGCACAATGTTCTAGCCACTGTCAGTTTTCTCACTTTAAGATCATCGAAACACTAACCAACAAAGGAATCCTGTCGCAATGAATATCATTTATGCCTGAAAAGAAATCTGCCTAGCTGGGGATTGGAACCAGCATCTCTATGTCTCAAGTTCTATATATTTCCGATGAGCTGCAGACCTCGGCGTTATATTATTAAGTGATGGTTTTAAAATCGTTTGACACAGTAAACGTGAAAAGGCTCAAGTGAGCGATTCAGAGCTATGGCCCTATTTTGAAATTGTGTATATGTGTGTTGTTTCACGCTTTTCTCAATACGATTACAGTTATATCACGCAGGCCAGTGCATCTATCCATGCTTTCCTGGAGTTTCTTAAACTAGTGTTCCGCACAATGTTCTAGCCACTGTCTGTTTTCTCAATTTAAGATCATCGAAACAATAACCAACAAAGGAATCCTGTCGCAATGAATATCATTTATGCCCGGAAAGAAATCTGCCTAGCTGGGGATTGGAACCAGCATCTCTATGTCTCAAGTTCTATATATTTCCAAAGAGCTGCAGATCTCGGCGTTATATTATTAAGTGATGGCTTTAAAATCGTTTGAAACAGTAAACGTCAAAAGGGTAAAGATGGCAGCTTAAAGTAAATGAATTTGTTTAAAGATAGATTTTCAAGTGTTAACGTTTACAAATGAAAGTTATGTTCTCGATTCGTGTTTGCTGGAACTTAGAGGGGATGACCTTTGAACACATTGTTAATAAGGAAGAAAGTGCTGGTTAATTTATCGTCCTCAATGTAATTTCTTATCTAGTTTCAACGTATTGACGATGGACGAGTGAGATTCAGTTTATAAAGGAGACACATGAATTTGAATTTGCATTTTGAATTGTTATTCAATGACTAAAGGAATAAGTTTAATCTCAAATTAAGATGCAAATTTTGGAGTTTTAAAAATGATGATGATGATGATTACATGTTGCTGGTGATGATGATAATGATAATGATGATTTTTATGATGATGATGTGAATGTTGTAGTGGTGATATGATGATTATGATGATACTGATTGTGAATTTGGTGGTGGAGAGATTGGTTTCTTTGTTTGGTGTTTTAACGCGGTCTTCAACCTTATTTCAATTAATTCTCGGTGGCCAGAACACATATCCGTGGCTTTTTTGGTTTTTCTTTTACCGGTACTTTTCACATGATTCCGAGGCAATGGCTGCTATTTCTCATAACTCTCGTCGAAACAATCATCCTATGGCAACAATTGTCATCAAATTTCTCACAAGAAATTGGAACAGCTGGGGAATCGAACCTGCGACCTCCCTAGTTTAAAGGTGCGTACGTTACCAACTGAGGAACTGGGCTTGGCACGGTCTTGGAGAGAGAGAGAGAGAGAGCGTTCAGTGATTTTCCTGAATATCATGCACATAGCGGGGCCAGTGCACCACCTGAACTTTCTTGGAGTTTGTTTTACCTCAGCTATGTACAGTATTCAGTCCTCCCAAGGTTTTGGCTGCTTTTTAACAAAACTTTAATCGAAATAATAAACATTCTCGAGTGTAGAATGAATCCTGTTGCAATGACTAACGTCAAACGTAGGACAGAGATTGGCAGGGCTGCTGGATCGAACCTTCGCCCATCTTTGTTTCAAGCCAGGTACTTTACCGACTTACTAGACGGGAAAGGCATTCTGGTGGAGAGAGAGACAGACAGAGTGAAAGAGAGAGGGAGAGAGAGAGAGAAAGTTCATAGCAATTAATTTTGGCATGTTTACTTTATTCCTAAAGGTTGTAGTGAAGAAACAAACCTGGAATTTTTCCTTAAGAATAATGAGGAAAAAGTGAAATGTATATTCAAAGGTAGACTTTTATGTGCATATGTTAAGAAGTGTGTGCTTGATATTTTCAGCAAAAATATGGATTCAGTGAAACATTTAATAAAGTAAAGTATGTGGAAGAAGATAATTCGTTTCTTTTACCAATACTTCGCGCAATATTGTTTCCAAGCCACTGGCAACTTTTTCTAATAACTTCGTTGAAAAAATTATCAGCGCTGGGCAAAGGATGAACCCTGTCGCAATGGCTATTTTTTATTCCATGGAATGTACCAGTAGTGTGGTGTTGTCGTTTTAACTATAGATAAGTATGTCGGTCGGCCAGTATACCTTTTTGAGGTTTCTTGGAGCTTCCTTTTACCAGTGCTACACACAGCATATTCCCAAGCTTTTCGCTGCTTTCCTAAAAAAGCCATCGTCGAAACAATGACCATCCTTGAGTGTAAAATAAATCCTGTTGCAATGACTATAATAAAGCATCAGACAGAAACTGGCACAGCTATTGGATCGAACCTACGCCCGCCTTGGTTTCAAGCCATGTATGTTACCGACTGAACAGATGGACAAGACATTCTACTGGAGAGAGAGAGATAGAAACAGAGAGAGAGAGAGAGAGAGACAAAGAGAGAGAGAGAGAGAGAGAGAGAATAAGAGTATTAGATTTTGACCTGTTTTCTTTCTTCCCGAAGGGTTGTAGCGTGGGACAAAAATGCATTTTGTTTGAAGAATAATGATGGAAAAGAGAAATGTATATTCAAGTGTAGATGTTAATGTGTATATGTTAAGAAGTGTGCAGAATCTTATTATTTGGGGCTTGATATTTTCTGCAAAGTTATCGATTCAGTCAAAATAAAACAAATAAGTGGAAGGAGATACCTAGGTTCTTTTACCAGTACTTCGCACATGTCGAAATGACTACCATTAAACGTTGGACAGATTTTGGCAGAATTAGGGGATCGACCATGCAACCGCCTTGGTTTCAAGCCATGTACTTTATCGACAGAGGAGACGGGCAAGTTATTATGGTAGAAGAAAGAAAGAAAGAAAGAAAGAGTTCTTGAATTTGAAATGTTTGCTTTGTTCTTGAAGGGTTGTAGTGAAGGACCAAAAACTGCAACTATTGTAGGAAGGAAGGAATGATGATGGAAAAGCGAAATGTAGATTCCTAGGTAGACTTTATATGCATATTTTAAGAAGTGTACATAATTTAATTTTTAGAGGCTTGATATTTTCTGCAAAAAAAGGATTAAGTGAAAAATTATATGATGTAATAAAGTATGTGGAAGGAGATTTCTTTTTACCAGTACTTTGCACAATATTGTTCCCATGCCACTGTCTCCTTGTTCCACATAACTTCATACAAAAAATTATCCGCGCTGAGACAAGGATGAATATTGTTGCAATGACTAGCATTAATTCCATGGAATCACTGTGTGTGTGATTAAATCCTCAGTCCGCAGTATGTGCTGTCACATCTTGAGAAATATTTTCAGTCTGTGACACTGACTCATCACTCCATATCAATTTCCTTGCTGTCAGTTAACCAACTCTCCGACAGTACGTACCATCAGTCCGTTAGATATGCCTTAAGCCCTTGAGATGAGTCAACAACTCTTGAGATTTAGGCAAGTTCTTATTTCCTCTTTTGATTAAGCTATACTCTCAGTCCTTAAGATTAACCCTCCCCTCGAAAACTACTCTATATCATATGATTTAGTTTTCGTTGGCTCTAAGCATCCGTCTGTCTGTATGATGTACCTTTGGTCCGTCAAATTAAATGCAGGACCAGAAACTAGTATTTCCTTTGATTTCATTTACTGGTAAATGCCGTTAGATCGTTGGCTCTGTCTGTTCGATGAATCTTTTGCTACCGTTCGAGGAATATTCCTTCCCTTTTTCTTATTTACTCTTAAGCGTTTAAAGCAAATCCTTTATCACTTGAAATTGTTGTTGGGCCCTGAGACTGTAGTTCTACTTTCCCGTGACCACAGGAGTTCCTCTGCCTCTACCCGCAGTCGGTGATTCTATCCCCACAGCCAGTAAAATTAACTCTCAGGCCGTTGTATCCACACTGAGTCCTTGACATTGTATCTTCAGTTCTTTGAATGTTTCCTTGGTCTATTCTTTGTCCTCTTAGGCTTTAAAATCGCACCTATAGTCAATGGAATGTATCCCCCGTCCCTGAACCACTGTCCTTACGCGAATGCTATCCTTAACAGTGTTTGTCTACACTCTCAGTTCTTGAAATGTTCTCTAAATCTGTGCAATATACCCTTAGCGAGTAACAGTTCCCTTCCTATAACTTTTTCTTCAGTCTGTTCATACCAGCAGTCGGTGCGTTGTACCCTACGGATGCATCTGTGTCAGTCGGATATTCCTTGAGGCCCTAAAACTTGTTTTAACTCTCACAGTCTTTTTCATGTACTGCCAGGATTTCAGATCGTACCCCTAGTCAGTGAGATGTATCCTGAAGCTATAAGCCTGTCTTTTTAAAGATTTTACATCCAACCAATCAGCCTGCACGACTGTCGGTGAAATGTTTCCACAGTCCCTCTACGTACTCTCAGACAGTAAGAATGCAGCCTTAGTTTGATGTACCCTCAAACCCTGAAAATGAGTCCCTACTTTTCTTTCAACCACATGATGTGTGCTTGTACCAACAGAAGGTGATTTTTACTCACAGTTCGACAGATGTGTCCTCAGTATTTACATTTGTGCCCTTACGCTTACTTCATTTCCAGTGGATTACCTTGTGCACTCGGTCTGTGCAATTTCTCTCCACATCGTGAACTATTCCCTCATTCCGAGAGCTCTTAAACCAAGACTATGGAATTAAACGATCAGTCCATGTCATGTACCAACAGGCTCTGGTGCTATTTCCTTAACCTCATTTAATCCAGTGTGTTCGTCTGTACGGTAAGTCTCTGAGATTTACCCTCCATGCGTGACATGTACAGCCCACTAATTATATCAATATTCTACCGTTGCAACTTGTGCCCTTTGTGTTCTTTGACCACTATTTCATTAGCTTGGACTCTCAGTCGGTTTGAGATAATATCCTTAATCCATTTGAACTTCAGGCCCTGAACTTTGTAATTTCTCTTTTTAAACCGAAGACTATTAGCCTGTACCTTTAGTCTTTGAGTCAAGTCTTTTAGTCAATTTCTCTCTCTGTCTGTCTCTGTCAGTCTCTCTGTCTCTTTTTCTCTCGCTCTCTCTCTGCCTGTCACTGTCTTTCTGTCCTTTTTTCCCTATCTCTGTCTCCCTAGCTATGACTCTGTCTTTCTCTGTTTGCACTCTCGTCCTTCCTCGTGTCTGCTGTTTCTCTGTCTGTCACTCTTTCTCTGCCTATTTCTCTCTCTGTCTGTCTCTCTGTCTCTGTCTCTCTCACCCTCTATCTCTGTGCTTCTCTCCCTATCTCTGTCTCGCTTACTGTGTCTGTCTATCTCTGTCTGGACCCTCGTCCTTCCTTGTCGCTATCTCTCTATTTCTACCTTTTTCACTATCTCAGTCTCTATCTCTCTCTCTCTGTCACTCTCTGTCTGTCTCTCTGTCTCTCCCTCCCTCTCTATTTCCACCTTCTTTTCTCTGATGCTCTCTCCTTTTTTTTCTCTTTATCTCCCTCCCTCTCTGCTTTGCCTTCATCTTCATTTCTGTCATGTCTCTTTTTATTTGTCTTTATCTCTGTCTCTTTTCGTGATTTTGTCTCTGTCTCTCCATCTTTCTCTCTTCCTCTTTCCTTTCTCTCTCTTACCTGCTTCATCAGATATTCAGCTATGGTCTTAATGTTGCTTTCATCTATTAATAAGTTTGTACTCTCATTCCATGGGGTTTACCCTTTTCCTCCAAAAATATACCCCCTTCTATAAATTATCTTCCCTTCGTTCTTTTTCCCTCAGCTTGTTTAATCTATCGATTCTAGGTGTATATGATGCACCTCCAGGCCGTTACTTTGAATATAACATGCTTCAAAATACATGTATATCAGAACTTATTATCATTCCGCATTACATTTTGTACTATCCAATATTACTGGTGTAACTGGCACAAATGAAAGATACTGATCTGATCATACAAATTACGAAATCGTCTGTGCATTCATACACACGATCACTTTCAATGCTGTAGCAACTTCGGCTATTAACCTTTAGTATGCCAAATAAAGATAGGTTCGCATAACCTGATTAAAATCATCGTATTTAATACGCGTGATAACACATTAACACTCATGTAAGATTTTCCGTACCGTAATTATACAGTAACTACACTTCGTATAATTCTATAGAACTTTTACTGGCTCAAGTGAGCGATTCAGAGCTATGGCCCTATTTTGAAATTGTGTATGTGTGTGGTGTTTCACGCTGTTTTCAATATGATTACAGTTATATCACGGAGGCCAGTGCATCTATCCATGCTTTCCTGGAGTTTCTTAAACTAGTGCTCCGCACAATGTTCTAGCCACTGTCAGTTTTCTCACTTTAAGATCATCGAAACACTAACCAACAAAGGAATCCTGTCGCAATGAATATCATTTATGCCCGAAAAGAAATCTGCCTAGCTGGGGATTGGAACCAGCATCTCTATGTCTCAAGTTCTATATATTTCCGATGAGCTGCAGACCTCGGCGTTATATTATTAAGTGATGGTTTTAAAATCGTTTGACACAGTAAACGTCAAAAGGGTAAAGATGGCAGCTTAAAGTAAATGAATTTGTTTAAAGATAGATTTTCAAGTGTTAACGTTTACAAATGAAAGTTATGTTCTCGATTCGTGTTTGCTGGAACTTAGGGAATGACCTTTGAACACATTGTTAATAAGGAAGAAAGTGCTGGTTAATTTATCGTCCTCAATGTAATTTATTAGGGAGAACTGAAACATTTCTTATCTAGTTTCAACGTATTGACGATGGACGAGTGAGATTCAGTTTATAAAGGAGACACATGAATTTGAATTTGCATTTTGGATTGTTATTCAATGATTTAAGGAATAAGTTTAATCTCAAAGTAAGATGCAAATTTTGGAGTTTTAAAAATGATGATGATGATGATTACATGTTGCTGGTGATGATGATAATGATAATGATGATTTCTATATGATGATGTGAATGTTGTAGTGGTGATATGATGATTATGATGATACTGATTGTGAATTTGGTGGTGGAGAGATTAGTTTCTTTGTTTGGTGTTTTAACGCGGTCTTCAACCTTATTTCAATTAATTCTCGGTGGCCAGAACACATATCCGTGGCTTTTTTTGTTTTTCTTTTACATGATTCCGAGGCAATGGCTGCTATTTCTCATAACTCTCGTCGAAACAATCATCCTATGGCAACAATTGTCATCAAATTTCGCACAAGAAATTGGAACAGCAAGGGAATCGAACCTGCGACCTCCCTAGTTTAAAGGTGCGTACGTTACCAACTGAGGAACTGGGCTTGGTAAGGTCTTGGAGAGAGAGAGAGAGCGCGTTCAGTGATTTTCCTGAATATCATGTACATAGCGGGGCCAGTGCACCATCTGAACTTTTTTGGAGTTTGTTTTACCTCAGCTATGTACAATATTCAGTCCTCCCAAGGTTTTGGCTGCTTTTTAACAAAACTATAATCGAAATAATAAACATTCTCGAGTGTAGAATGAATCCTGTTGCAATGACTAACGTCAAACGTAGGACAGAGATTGGCAGGGCTGCTGGATCGAACCTGCGCCCATCTTTGTTTCAAGCCAGGTACTTTACCGACTTACTAGACGGGAAAGGTATTCTGGTGGAGAGAGAGACAGACAGAGAGAAAGAGAGAGAGAGAGAGAGAGAGAGAGAGAGTTCATAGCAATTAATTTTGGCATGTTTACTTTATTCCTAAAGGTTGTAGTGAAGAAACAAACCTGGAATTTTTCCTTAAGAATAATGAGGAAAAAGTGAAATGTATATTCAAAGGTAGACTTTTATGTGCATATTTTAGGAAGTGTGTGCTTGATATTTTCTGCAAAAATATGGATTCAGTGAAACATTTAATAAAGTAAAGTATGTGGAAGAAGGTAATTAGTTTCTTTTATCAGTACTTCGCACAATATTGTTTCCAAGCCACTGGCAACTTTTTCTAATAACTTCGTTGAAAAAATTATCAGCGCTGGGCAAAGGATGAACCCTGTCGCAATGGCTATTTTTTATTCCATGGAATGTACCAGTAGTGTGGTGTTGTCGTTTTAACTATAGATAAGTATATCGGTCCGCCAGTATACCTTTTTGAGGTTTCTTGGAGGTTCCTTTTACCAGTGCTACGCACAGCACATTCCCAAGCTTTTGGCTGCTTTCCTAAAAAAGCCATCGTCGAAACAATGACCATCCTTGAGTGTAAAATAAATCCTGTTGCAATGACTATAATAAAACATCAGACAGAAACTGGCACAGCTATTGGATCGAACCTGCGCCCGCCTTGGTTTCAAGCCATGTATGTTACCGACTGAACAGATGGACAAGACATTCTACTGGAGAGAGAGAGAGAGAGAGAGAGAGAGAGAGACAAAGAGAGAGAGAGAGAGTAAGGGTATAAGAATTTGACCCGTTTTCTTTCTTCCCGAAGGGTTGTAGCGTGGGACAAAAATGCATTTTGTTTGAAGAATAATGATGGAAAAGAGAAATGTATATTCAAGTGTAGATGTTAATGTGTATATGTTAAGAAGTGTGCAGAATCTTATTATTTGGGGCTTGATATTTTCTGCAAAGTTATGGATTGAGTCAAAATAAAACAAATAAGTGGAAGGAGATAACTAGGTTCTTTTACCAGTACTTCGCACATGTCGAAATGACTATCATTAAAAATTGGACAGATTTTGGCAGAATTATGGGATCGACCATGCAACCGCCTTGGTTTCAAGCCATGTACTTTACCGACTGAGGAGACGGGCAAGTTATTATGGTAGAAGAAAGAAAGAAAGAAAGAAAATAAGAGTTCTTGAATTTGAAATGTTTGCTTTGTTCTTGAAGGGTTGTAGTGAAGGACCAAAAACTGCCATTATTGTAGGAAGGAAGGAATGATGATGGAAAAGCGAAATGTAGATTCCTAGGTAGACTTTATATGCATATTTTAAGGAGTGTACATAATTTCATTTTTAAAGGCTTGATATTTTCCGCAAAAAAAAGGATTAAGTGAAAAATTAGATGATGTAATAAGGTATGTGGAAGGAGATTTCTTTTTACCAGTACTTTGCACAATATTGTTCCCATGCCACTGTCTCCTTGTTTCTCATAACTTCATACGAAAAATTATCAGCGCTGAGACAAGGATGAATATTGTTGCAATGACTAGCATTAATTCCATGGAATGTACTGTCACTGTGTGTGATTAAATCCTCAGTCCGCAGTATGTGCTGTCACATCTTGAGAAATATTTTGACACTGACTTATCACTCCATATCAATTTCCTTGCTGTCAGTTAACCAACTCTCCGACAGTACATACCATCAGTCCGTTAGATATGCCTTAAGCCCTTGAGATGAGTCAACAACGCTTGAGATTTAGGCAAGTTCTTATTTCCTCTTTTGATTAAGCTATACTCTCAGTTCATAAGATTAACCCTCCCCTCGAAAACTACTCTATATGATTTAGTTTTCGTTGGCTCTAAGCATCCGTCACTGTCTGTATGATGTACCTTCGGTCCGTCAAATTAAATGCAGGACCAGAAACTAGTATTTTCTTTGATTTCATTTACTGGTAAATGCCGTTAGATCGTTGGCTCTGTCTGTTCGATGAATCTTTTGCTACCGTTCGAGGAATATTCCTTCCCTTTTTCTTATTTACCCTTAAGCATTTAGACCAAATCCTTTATCACTTGAAATTGTTGTTGGGCCCTGAGACTGTAGTTCTACTTTCCCGTGACCACAGGAGTTCCTCTGCCTCTACCCGTAGTCGGCGATTCCATCCCCACAGCCACTAAAATTAAATCTCGGGCCGTTGCATCCACACAGAGTCCTATAGATTGTATCTTCAGTTCTTTGAATGTTTCCTTGGTCTATTCTTTGTCCTCTTAGACTTTAAAATCGCACCTATAGTCAATGGAATGTATCCCCCGTCCCTGAACCACTGCTCTTACTCGAATGCTATCCTTTACACTGTTTCTCTACACTCTCAGTTCTTGAAATGATCTCTAAATCTGTGCAATATACCCTTAGCGAGTAACAGTTCCTTTCCTATAACTTTTTCTTCAGTCTGTTCATACCAGCAGTCGGTGCGTTGTACCCTACGGATGCGTCTGAGTCAGTCGGATATTCCTTGAGGCCCTAAAACTTGTTTTAACTCTCACAGTCTTTTTCATGTACTGCCAGGATTTCAGATCGTATCCCTAGTCAGTGAGATGTATCCTGAAGCCATAAGCCTGTCTTTTTAAAGATTTTACATCCAACCAATCAGCCTGCACGACTGTCGGTGAAATGTTCCCACAGTCCCTCTACGTACTCTCAGACAGTAAGAATGCAGCCTTAGTTTGATGTACCCTCAAACCCTGCAAATGAGTCCCTACTTTTCTTTCAACCCCATGATGTGTGCTTGTACCAACAGAAGGTGATTTTTACTCACAGTTCGACAGATGTGTCCTCAGTATTTACATTTGTGCCCTTACGCTTACTTCATTTCCAGTGGATTACCTTGTGCACTCGGTCTGTGCAATTTCTCTCCACATCGTGAACTATTCCCTCTTTCCGAGAGCTCTTAAACCAAGACTATGGAATTAAACGATCAGTCCATGTCTCTGGTGCTATTTCCTTACTCTCATTTAATCCAGTCTGTTCGTCTGTTCACTAAGTCTCTGAGATGTACCCTCCATGCGTGACATGTACCGCCCACTAATTATATGAATATTCTACCGTTGCAACTTACGCCCTTTGTGTTCTTCGACCACTATTTCATTAGCTTGGACTCTCAGTCGGTTTGAGATAATATCCTTAATCCATTTGAACTTCAGGCCCTGAACTTTGTAATTTCTCTTTTTAAACCGAAGACTGTTAGCCTCTACCTTTAGTCTTTGAGTCAAGTCTTTTAGTCAATTTCTCTCTCTGTCTGTCTCTGTCAGTCTCTGTCTCTTTTTCTCTCTCTCTGCCTGTCTCTGTCTTTCTGTCCTTCTTTCCCTATATCTGTCTCCCTAGCTATGACTCTGTCTTTCTCTGTTTGCACTCTCCTCGTTCCTCGTTTCTGCTGTTTCTCTGTCTGTCACTCTTTCTCTGCCTATTTCTCTCTCTGTCTGTCTCTCTCTCTCACCCACTATCTCTGTGCTTCTCTCCCTATCTCTGTCTCGCTTACTGTGTCTGTCTATCTCTGTATGGACCCTCGTCCTTCCTTGTCGCTATCTCTCTATTTCTACCTTTTTCACTATCTCAGTCTCTATCTCTCTCTTTCTGTCACTCTCTGTCTGTCTCTCTGTCTCTCCCTCCCTCTCTATTTCCACTTTCTTTCCTCTGATGCTCTCTCCTTTTTTTCTCTTTATCTCCCTCCCTCTCTGTTTTGCCTTCATCTTCATTTCTGTCATGTCTCTTTTTATTTGTCTTTATCTCTCTTTCGTGATTTTCTCTCTGTCTCTCCATCTTTCTCTCTTCCTCTTTCCTTTATCTCTCTCACCTGCTTCATCAGATATTCAGCTATGGTCTTAATGTAGCTTTCATCTGTTAATAAGTCTCTATTCTCATTCCATGAGGTTTACCCTTTTCCTCCAAAAATATACCCCCTTCTATAAATTATCTTCCCTTCGTTTTTTTCCCTCAGCTTGTATAATCTATCGATTCTAGGTGTATATGATGCACCTCCAGGCCGTTACTTTGAATATTACATGCTTCAAAATACGTGTATATCAGAACTTATTATCATTCGGCATTACATTTTGTACTATCCAATATTACTGGTGTAACTGGCACAAATGAAAGATACTGATCTGATCATACAAATTACGAAATCGTCTGTGCATTCATACACACGATCACTTTCAATGCTGTAGCAACTTCGGCTATTAACCTTTAGTATGCCAAATAAAGATAGGTTCGCATAACCTGATTAAAATCATGTTATTTAATACGAGTGATAACACATTAACACTCATGTAAGATTTTCCGTACCGTAATTATACAGTAACTACACTTCGTATAATTCTATAGAACTTTTACTGGCTCAAGTGAGCGATTCAGAGCTATGGCCCTATTTTGAAATTGTGTATGTGTGTGGTGTTTCACGCTGTTTTCAATATGATTACAGTTATATCACGGAGGCCAGTGCATCTATCCATGCTTTCCTGGAGTTTCTTAAACTAGTGCTCCGCACAATGTTCTAGCCACTGTCAGTTTTCTCACTTTAAGATCATCGAAACAATAACCAACAAAGGAATCCTGCCGCAATGAATATCATTTATGCCCGAAAAGAAATCTGCCTAGCTGGGGATTGGAACCAGCATCTCTATGTCTCAAGTTCTATATATTCCCGATGAGCTACAGACCTCGGCGTTATATTATTAAGTGATGGTTTTAAAATCGTTTGAAACAGTAAACGTCAAAAGGGTAAAGATGGCAGCTTAAAGTAAATGAATTTGTTTAAAGATAGATTTTCAAGTGTTAACGTTTACAAATGAAAGTTATGTTCTCGATTCGTGTTTGCTGGAACTTAGAGGGGATGACCTTTGAACACATTGTTAATAAGGAAGAAAGTGCTGGTTAATTTATCGTCCTCAATGTAATTTATTAGGGAGAATTGAAACATTTCTTATCTAGTTTCAACGTATTGACGATGGACGAGTGAGATTCAGTTTATAAAGGAGACACATGAATTTGAATTTGCATTTTGGATTGTTATTCAATGATTTAAGGAATAGGTTTAATCTCAAATTAAGATGCAAATTTTGGAGTTTTAAAAATGATGATGATGATGATGATTACATGTTGCTGGTGATGATGATAATGATAATGATGATTTTTATGATGATGATGTGAATGTTGTAGTGGTGATATGATGATTATGATGATACTGATTGTGAATTTGGTGGTGGAGAGATTAGTTTCTTTGTTTGGTGTTTTAACGCCGTCTTCAACCTTATTTCAATTAATTCTCGGTGGCCAGAACACATATCCGTGGCTTTTTTGGTTTTTCTTTTACCGGTACTTTTCACATGATTCCGAGCCAATGGCTGCTATTTCTCATAACTCTCGTCGAAACAATCATCCTATGGCAACAATTGTCATCAAATTTCACATAAGAAATTGGAACAGCTGGGGAATCGAACCTGCGACCTCCCTAGTTTAAAGGTGCGTACGTTACCAACTGGGCTTGGCAAGGTCTTGGAGAGAGAGAGAGAGATTTTGGAAAAGAATCTCATATTAAGATAAAAATTTCAGAAGCACTGTTCAAAAGCTTTAGATAAAAAAAAATATGATGATGATGATGAAAAAAAAAAGTGGTCGTGGAGAAAGACTTCTTTGTTAGTGTGGTGTTTTAAGGCCGTTTTTCCTAAATATCATGTACATAGCGGGGCCAGTGCACTATCTGAACTTTCTTGGAGTTTGTTTTACCTCAGCTATGTACAATATTCAGTCCTCCCAAGGTTTTGGCTGCTTTTCAACAAAACTATAATTGAAATAACAAATATTCTCGAGTGTAGAATGAATCCTGTTGCAATGACTAACGTCAAACCTAGGACAGAGATTGGCAGGGCTGCTGGATCGAACCTGCGCCCATCTTTGTTTCAAGCCATGTACTTTACCGACTTACTAGACGGGAAAGGTATTCTGGTGGAGAGAGAGACAGACAGAGAGAAAAAGAGAAAGAGAGAGAGAGAGAGAGAGTTCATAGCATTTAATTTTGGCATGTTTACTTTATTCCTAAAGGTTGTAGTAAAGAAACAAACCTGGAATTTTTCCTTAAGAATAAAGAGGAAAAAATGAAATGTATATTCCAAGGTAGACTTTTATGTGCATATGTTAAGAAGTCTGCAATAGTTAATTTTATGGAGCTTGATATTTTCTGCAAAATTATGGATTCAGTGAAACATTTAATAAAGTAAAGTATGTGGAAGAAGATAATTAGTTTCTTTTATCACTACTTCGCACAATATTGTTTCCAAGCCACTGGCAACTTTTTCTAATAACTTCGTTGAAAAAATTATCACCGCTGGGCAACGGATGAACCCTGTTGCTATGTCTATTTCTTACTCCATCGAATGTACCAGTAGTGTGGTGTTGTCGTTTTAACTATAGATAAGTATATCGGTCGGCCGGTATACCTTTTTGAGGTTTCTTGGAGGTTCCTTTTACCAGTGCTACGCACAGCATATTCCCAAGCTTTTGGCTGCTTTCCTAAAAAAGCCATCGTCGAAACAATGACCATCCTTGAGTGTAAAAAAAATTCTGTTGCAATGACTATAATAAAACATCAGAAACTGGCACAGCTATTGGATCGAACCTGCGCCCGCCTTGGTTTCAAGCCATGTATGTTACCGACTGAACAGATGGACAAGACATTCTACTGGAGAGAGAGAGAGAGAGAGAGAGAGACAAAGAGAGAGAGAGTAAGAGTATTAGATTTTGACCAGTTTTCTTTCTTCCCGAAGGGTTGTAGCGTGGGACAAAAATGCATTTTGTTTAAAGAATAATCATGGAAAAGAGAAATGTATATTCAAATGTAGATGTTAATGTGTATATGTTAAGAAGTGCGCAGAATCTTATTATTTGGGGCTTGATATTTTCTGCTAAGTTATGGATTCGGTCAAAATAAAACAAATAAGTGGAAGGAGATAACTAGGTTCTTTTACCAGTACTTCGCACATGTCGAAATAACTATCATTAAACCTCGGACAGATTTCGGCAAATTAGGGGATCGACCATGCAACTGCCTTGGTTTGAAGCCATGTACTTTACCGACTGAGGAGACGGGCAAGTTATTATGGTAGAAGAAGGAAAGAAAGAAATAAAGAAAGAAAGAAAGAGTTCTTGAATTTGAAATGTTTGCTTTGTTCTTGAAGGGTTGTAGTGAAGGACCAAAAACTGCAATTATTGTAGGAAGGAAGGAATGATGATGGAAAAGCGAAATGTAGATTCCTAGGTAGACTTTATGTGCATATTTTAAGAAGTGTACATAATTTAACTTTTAGAGGCTTGATATTTTCTGCAATAAAAGGATGAAGTGAAAAATTAGATGATGTAATAAAGTATGTGGAAGGAAATTTCTTTTTACCAGTACTTTGCACAATATTGTTCCCATGCCACTGGCTCCTTGTTCCACATAACTTCATACAAAAAAATATCAGCGCTGAGATATGGATGAATATTGTTGCAATGACTAGCATTAATTCCATGGAATGTATTCTCACTGTGTGTGATTGAATCCTCAGTCCGCAGTATGTGCTGTCACATCTTGAGAAATATTTTCAGTCTGTGACTCTGACTAATCATTCCATATCAATTTCCTTGCTGTCAGTTAACCAACTCTCCTACACTATGTACCATCAGTCCGTTAGATATGCCTTAAGCCCTTGAGATGAGTCAACAACGCTTGAGATTTAGGCAAGTTCTTATTTCCTCATTTGATTAAGCTATACTCTCAGTTCATAAGATTAACCCTCCCCTCGAAAACTATTCTATATGATTTAGTTTTCGTTGGCTCTAAGCATCCGTCTGTCTGTATGATGTACCTTCGGTCCGTCAAATTAAATGCAGGACCAGAAACTAGTATTTCCTTTGATTTCATTTACTGGTAAATGCCGTTAGATCGTTGGCTCTGTCTGTTCGATGAATCTTGTGCTACCGTTCGAGGAATATTCCTTTCCTTTTTCTTATTTACTCTTAAGCGTTTAAAGCAAATCCTTTATCACTTGAAATTGTTGTTGGGCCCTGAGACTGTAGTTCTACTTTCCCGTGACCACAGGAGTTCCTCTGCCTCTACCCGCAGTCGGCGATTCTATCCCCACAGCCAGTAAAATTAACTCTCAGACAGTTGCATCCACACTGAGTCCTTGAGATTGTATCTTCAGTTCTTTGAATGTTCCCTCGGTCTATTCTTTGTCCTCTTAGACTTTAAAATCGCACCTATAGTCAATGGAATGTATCCCCCGTCCCTGAACCACTGCCCTTACTCGAATGCTATCCTTAACACTGTTTCTCTACACTCTCAGTTCTTGCAATGTTCTCTAAATCTATGCAATGTACCCTTACCGAGTAACAGTTCCCTTCCTATAACTTTTTCTTCAGTCTGTTCATACCAGCAGTCGGTGCGTTGAACCCTACGTTAGCAATATAAAACCTCAGTCAATTAGATGCATCTGAGTCAGTTGGATATTCCTTGAGGCCCTAAAACTTGTTTTAACTTTCACAGTCTTTTTCATGTACTGCCAGGAATTGAGATCGTACCCGTAGTCAGTGAGATGTATCCCCAAGCCATAAGCCTGTGTCTTTTTAAAGATTTTACATCCAACCAATCAGCCTGCATGACAGTCCGTGAAATGTTCCCACAGTCCCTCTACGTACTCCCAGACAGTAAGAATGCAGCCTTAGTTTGATGTACCCTCAAACCCTGAAAATGAGTCCCTACTTTTCTTTCAACCCCATGATGTGTGCTTGTACCAACAGAAGGTGATTTTTACTCACAGTTCGACAGATGTGTCCTCAGTATTTACATTTGTGCCCTTATGCTTACTTCATTTCCAGTGGATTACCTTGTGCACTCGGTCTGTGCAATTTCTCTGCACATCGTGACCTATTCCCTCATTACGAGAGCTCTTAAACCAAGACTATGGAATTAAACGATCAGTCCATATCATGTACCAACAGGCTCTGGTACTATTTCCTTACTCTCATTTAATCTAGTTTGTTCGTCTACACGCTACGTCTCTCAGATGTACCCTCCATGCGTGACATGTACAGCCCACTAATTATATGAATATTCTACCGTTGCAACTTGTGCCCTTTGTGTTCTTTGACCACTATATCCTTAGCTTGTACTTTCAGTCGGTTTGAGATAATATCCTTAATCCATTTGAACTTCAGGCCCTGAACTTTGTAATTTCTCTTTTTAAACCGAAGACTGTTAGCCTGTACCTTTAGTCTTTGAGTCAAGTATTTGAGTCAGTTTCTCTCTCTGTCTCTCTCTGTCTTTCTGTCCTTCTTTCCCTATCTCTGTCTCCCTAGCTATGGCTCTGTCTTTCTCTGTTTGCACTCTCGTCCTTCCTCGTTTTTGCTCTTTCTCTGTCTGTCACTCTTTCTGTGCCTATTTCTATCTCTGTCTCTGTCTCTCTCTCTCACCCTCTATCTCTGTACTTCTCTCCCTATCTCTGTCTCGCTTACTGTGTCTGTCTACCTCTGTCTGGACCCTCGTCCTTCCTTGTCGCTATCTCTCTATTTCTACCTTTTTCACTATCTCAGTCACTATCTCTCTCTGTCCGTCACTCTCTTTGTCTCTCTCTCTCTGTCTCTCCCTCCCTCTCTATTTCCACTTTCTTTCTTCCGATGCTCTCTCCTTTTTTTCTCTTTCTCTCCCTCCCCCTCTTTTTTGCCTTCATCTTTATTTCTGTCATGTCTCTTTTCATTTGTCTTTATCTCTGTCTCCTTTCGTGATTTTCTCTCTGTCTCTCCATCTTTCTCTCTTCCTCTTTCCTTTATCTCTCTCACCTGCTTCATCAGATATTCAGCTATGGTCTTAATAATGCTTTCATCTATTAATAAGTCTGTACTCTCATTCCATGAGGTTTACCCTTTTCCTCCAAAAATATACCCCCTTCTATAAATTATCTTCCTTTCGTTCTTTTTCCCTCAGCTTGTATAATCTATCGATACTAGGTGTATATGATGTACCTCCAGGCGGTTACTTTGAATATTACATGCTTCAAAATACATGCATATCAGAACTGATTATCATTCCGCATTACATTTTGTACTATCCAATATTACTGGTGTAACTGGCACAAATGAAAGATACTGATCTGATGAAACAAATTACGAAATCGTCTGCGCATTCATACACACGATCACTTTCAATGCTGTAGCAACTTCGGCTATTAACCTTTAGTATGCCAAATAAAGATAGGTTCGCATAACATGATTAAAATCATGTTATTTAATACGAGTGATAACACATTAACACTCATGTAAGATTTTCCGTACCGTAATTATACAGTAACTACACTTCGTATAATACTCTAAAATTTTACTGGCTCAAGTGAGCGATTCAGAGCTATGGCCCTATTTTGAAATTGTGTATGTGTGTGTTGTTTCACGCTTTTCTCAATACGATTACAGTTATATCACGCAGGCCAGTGCATCTATCCATGCTTTCCTGGAGTTTCTTAAACTAGTGTTCCGCACAATGTTCTAGCCACTGTCTGTTTTCTCACTTTAAGATCATCGAAACAATAACCAACAAAGGAATCCTGTCGCAATGAATATCATTTATGCCCGAAAAGAAATCTGCCTAGCTGGGGATTGGAACCAGCATCTCTATGTCTCAAGTTCTATATATTTCCAAAGAGCTGCAGATCTCGGCGTTATATTATTAAGTGATGGCTTTAAAATCGTTTGAAAGAGTAAACGTCAAAAGGGTAAAGATGGCAGCTTAAAGTAAATGAATTTGTTTAAAGATAGATTTTCAAGTGTTAACGTTTACAAATGAAAGTTATGTTCTCGATTCGTGTTTGCTGGAACTTAGAGGGGATGACCTTTGAACACATTGTTAATAAGGAAGAAAGTGCTGGTTAATTTATCGTCCTCAGTGTTATTTATTAGGGAGAATTGAAACATTTCTTATCTAGTTTCAACGTATTGACGATGGACGACTGAGATTCAGTTTATAAAGGAGACACATGAATTTGAATCTGCATTTTGGATTGTTATTCAATGATTTAAGGAATAAGTTTAATCTCAAATTAAGATGCAAATTTTGGAGTTTTAAAAATGATGATGATGATGATGATGATTACATGTTGCTGGTGATGATGATAATGATGATTTTTATGATGATGATGTGAATGTTGTAGTGGTGATAAGATGATTATGATGATGCTGATTGTGAATTTGGTGGTGGAGAGATTTGTTTCTTTGTTTGGTGTTTTAACGCGGTCTTCAACCTTATTTCAATTAATTCTCGGTGGCCAGAACACATATCCATGGCTTTTTTGGTTTTTCTTTTACCAGTACTTTTCACATGATTCCGAGCCAATGGCTGCTATTTCTCATAACTCTCGTCGAAACAATCATCCTATGGCAACAATTGTCATCAAATATGCGACCTCCCTAGTTTAAATGTGCGCACGTTACCAACTGAGCAACTGGGCTTGGCTAGGTCTTGGACAGAGAGAGAGAGAGCGTTCAGTGATTTTGGAAAAGAATCTCATATTAAGATAAAAATTTCAGAAGCACTGTTCAAAAAAAAAAAAAAAAATATGATGATTATGATGAAAAGAAAAAGTGGTCGTGGAGAAAGATTTCTTTGTTAGTGTGGTGTTTTAAGGCCGTTTTTTCGAAATATCATGTACATAGCGGGGCCAGTGCACTATCTGAACTGTCTTGGAGTTTGTTTTACCTTACCTATGTACAATATTCAGTCCTCCCAAGGTTTTGGCTGCTTTTCAACAAAACTATAATCGAAATAATAAACATTCTCGAGTGTAGAATGAATCCTGTTGCAATGACTAACGTCAAACCTAGGACAGAGATTGGCAGGGCTGCTGGATCGAACCTGCGCCCATCTTTGTTTCAAGCCATGTACTTTACCGACTTAATAGACGAGCAAGGCATTCTGGTGGAGAGAGAGACAGAGAGAGAAAAAGAGAGAGAGAAAGTTCATAGCATTTAATTTTGACATGTTTACTTTATTCCTAAAGGTTGTAGTGAAGAAAAAAACCTGGACTTTGTCTTTAAGAATAATGACTGAAAAGTGAAATGTATATTCCAAGGTAGACTTTTATATGCATATGTTAAGAAGTGTGTAGTAGTTAATTTTATGGAGCTTGATATTTTCTGCAAAAATATGGATTCAGTGAAACATTTAATAAAGTAAAGTATGTGGAAGAAGATAATTAGTTTCTTTTACCAGTACTTCGCACAATATTGTTTCCAAGCCACTGGCAACTTTTTCTAATAACTTCGTTGAAAAAATTATCAGCGCTAGACAAAGGATGAACCCTGTCGCAATGGCTATTTTTTATTCCATGGAATGTACCAGTAGTGTGGTGTTGTCGTTTTAACTATAGATAAGTATATCGGTCGGCCGGTATACCTTTTTGAGGTTTCTTGGAGCTTCCTTTTACCAGTGCTACGCACAGCATATTCCCAAGCTTTTGGCTGCTTTCCTGAAAAAGCCATCGTCGAAACGATGACCATCCTTGAGTGTAAAATAAATCCTGTTGCAATGACTATAATAAAACATCAGACAGAAACTGGCACAGCTATTGGATCGAACCTGTGCCCGCCTTGGTTTCAAGCCATGTATGTTACCGACTGTGCAGATGGACAAGACATTCTACTGGAGAGAGAGAGAGAGAGAGAGAGAGAGAGAGTAAGGGTATTAGATTTTGACCTGTTTTCTTTCTTCCCGAAGGGTTGTAGCGTGGGACAAAAATGCATTTTGTTTGAAGAATAATGATGGAAAAGAGAAATGTATATTCAAGTGTAGATGTTAATGTGTATATGTTAAGAAGTGTGCAGAATCTTATTATTTGGGGCTTCATATTTTCTGCTAAGTTATGGATTGAGTCAAAAAAAAACAAATAAGTGGAAGGAGATAACTAGGTTCTTTTACCAGTACTTCGCACATGTCGAAATGACTATCATTAAACCTCGGACAGATTTTGGCAGAATTAGGGGATCGACCATGCAACCGCCTTGGTTTCACGCCATGTACTTTACCGACTGAGGAGACGGGCAAGTTATCATGGCAGAAGAAAGAAAGAAAGAAAGAGTTCTTGAATTTGAAATGTTTGCTTTGTTCTTGAAGGGTTGTAGTGAAGGACCAAAAACTGCAATTATTGTAGGAAGGAAGGAATGATGATGGAAAAGCGAAATGTAGATTCCTAGGTAGACTTTATATGCTTATTTTAGGAAATGTACATAATTTAATTATTAGAGGCTTGATATTTTCTGCAAAAAAAGGATTAAGTGAAAAATTAGATGATGTAATAAAGTATGTGGAAGGAGATTTCTTTTTACCAGTACTTTGCACAATATTGTTCCCATGCCACTGTCTCCGTGTTCCTCATAACTTCATACAAAAAATTATCACTGCTGAGATAAGAATGAATATTGTTACACTGACTAGCATTAATTCCGTGGAATGTACTCTCACTGTGTGTGATTAAATCCTCAGTCCGCAGTATGTGCTGTCACATCTTGAGAAATATTTTCAGTCTGTGACACTGACTCATCACTCCATATCAATTACCTTGCTGTCAGTTAACCAACTCTCCGACAGTACATACCATCAGTCCGTTAGATATGCCTTAAGCCCTTGAGATGAGTCAACAACGCTTGAGATTTAGGCAAGTTCTTATTTCCTCTTTTGATTAAGCTATACTCTCAGTTCATAAGATTAACCCTCCCCTCGAAAACTACTCTATATGATTTAGTTTTCGTTGGCTCTAAGCATCCGTCTGTCTGTATGATGTACCTTCGGTCCGTCAAATTAAATGCAGGACCAGAAACTGGTATTTCCTTTGATTTCATTTACTGGTAAATGCCGTTAGATCGTTGGCTCTGTCTGTTCGATGAATCTTGTGCTACCGTTCGAGGAATATTCCTTCCCTTTTTCTTATTTGCTCTTAAGCGTTTAGAGCAAATCCTTTATCACTTGAAATTGTTGTTGGGCCCAGACACTGTAGTTCTACTTTCCCGTGACCACAGGAGTTCCTCTGCCTCTACCCGCAGTCGGCGATTCCATCCCCACAGCCACTAAAATTAACTCTCAGGCCGTTGCATCCACACTGAGTCCTTGAGAATGTATCTTCAGTTGTTTGAATGTTCCCTCGGTCTATTCTTTGTCCTCTAAGACTTTAAAATCGCACCTATAGTCAATGGAATGTATCCCCCGTTCCTGAACCACTGCCCTTACTCGAATGCTATCCTTAACACTGTTTCTCTACACTCCCAGTTCTTGAAATGATCTCTAAATCTGTGCAATATATACCCTTAGCGAGTAACAGTTCCCTTCCTATAACTTTTTCTTCAGTCTGTTCATACCAGCAGTCGGTGCGTTGTACCCTACGGATGCATCTGAGTCAGTCGGATATTCCTTGAGGCCCTAAAACTTGTTTTAACTCTCACAGTCTTTTTCATGTACTGCCAGGATTTGAGATCGTACCCGTAGTCAGTGAGATGTATCCTGAAGCCATAAGCCTGTCTTTTTAAAGATTTTACATCCAACCAATCAGCCTGCACGACAGTCGGTGAAATGTTCCCACAGTCCCTCTACGTACTCTCAGACAGTAAGAATGCAGCCTTAGTTTGATGTACCCTCAAACCCTGAAAATGAGTCCCTACTTTTCTTTCAACCCCATGATGTGTGCTTGTACCAACAGAAGGGGATTTTTACTCACAGTTCGACAGATGTGTCCCCAGTATTTACATTTGTGCCCTTATGCTTACTTCATTTCCAGTGGATTACCTTGTGCACTCGGTCTGTGCAATTTCTCTCCACATCGTGAACTATTCCCTCTTTCCGAGAGCTCTTAAACCAAGACTATGGAATTAAACGATCAGTCCATATCATGTACCAACAGGCTCTGGTACTATTTCCTTACTCTCATTTAATCTAGTCTGTTCGTCTACACGCTACGTCTCTGAGATGTACCCTCCATGCGTGACATGTACAGCCCACTAATTATATGAATATTCTACCGTTGCAACTTGTGCCCTTTGTGTTCTTTGACCACTATATCCTAAGCTTGGACTCTCAGTCGGTTTGAGATAATATCCTTAATCCATTTGAACTTCAGGCCCTGAACTTTGTAATTTCTCTTTTTAATCGAAGACTGTTAGCCTGTACCTTTAGTCTTTGAGTCAAGTCTTTGAGTCAGTTTCTCTCTCTGTCTCTGTCTGTCTTTCTGTCCTTCTTTCCCTATCTCTGTCTCCCTAGCTATGGCTCTGTCTTTCTCTGTTTGCACTCTCGTCCTTCCTCGTTTCTGCTCTTTCTCTGTCTGTCACTCTTTCTCTGCCTATTTCTCTCTCTGTCTGTCTCTCTGTCTCTGTCTCTCTCTCTCACCCTCTATCTCTGTACTTCTCTCCCTATCTCTGTCTCCCTTACTGTGTCTGTCTATCTCTGTCTGGACCCTCGTCCTTCCTTGTCGCTATCTCTCTATTTCTACCTTTTTCACTATCTCAGTCTCTATCTCTCTCTGTCTGTCACTCTCTTTGTCTCTATCTCTGTCTCTCCCTCCCTCTCTATTTCCACTTTCTTTCTTCCGATGCTCTCTCCTTTTTTTCTCTTTCTCTCCCTCCCTCTCTTTTCTGCCTTCATCTTTATTTCTGTCATGTTTCTTTTCATTTGTCCTTATCTCTGTCTCCTTCCGTGATTTTCTCTCTGTCTCTCCATCTTTCTCTCTTCCTCTTTCCTTTATCTCTCTCACCTGCTTCATCAGATATTCAGCTATGGTCTTAATGTTGCTTTCATCTATTAATAAGTCTGTACTCTCATTCCATGAGGTTTACCCTTTTCCTCCAAAAATATACCCGCTTCTATAAATTATCTTCCTTTCGTTCTTTTTCCCTCAGCTTGTATAATCTATCGATTCTAGGTGTATATGATGTACCTCCAGGCGGTTACTTTGAATATTACATGCTTCAAAATACATGTATATGAGAACTCATTATCATTCCGCATTACATTTTGTACTATCAAATATTACTGGTGTAACTGGCACAAATGAAAGATACTGATCTGATCATACAAATTACGAAATCGTCTGCGCATTCATACACACGATCACTTTCAATGCTGTAGCAACTTCGGCTATTAACCTTTAGTATGCCAAATAAAGATAGGTTCGCATAACATGATTAAAATCATGTTATTTAATACGAGTGATAACACATTAACACTCATGTAAGATTTTCCGTACCGTAATTATACAGTAACCACACTTCGTATAATTCTTTAAAATTTTACTGGCTCAAGTGAGCGATTCAGAGCTATGGCCCTATTTTGAAATTGTGTATGTGTGTGTTGTTTCACGCTTTTCTCAATACGATTACAGTTATATCACGCAGGCCAGTGCATCTATCCATGCTTTCCTGGAGTTTCTTAAACTAGTGTTCCGCACAATGTTCTAGCCACTGTCTGTTTTCTCACTTTAAGATCATCGAAACAATAACCAACAAAGGAATCCTGTCGCAATGAATATCATTTATGCCCGGAAAGAAATCTGCCTAGCTGGGGATTGGAACCAGCATCTCTATGTCTCAAGTTCTATATATTTCCAAAGAGCTGCAGATCTCGGCGTTATATTATTAAGTGATGGCTTTAAAATCGTTTGAAACAGTAAACGTCAAAAGGGTAAAGATGGCAGCTTAAAGTAAATGAATTTGTTTAAAGATAGATTTTCAAGTGTTAACGTTTACAAATGAAAGTTATGTTCTCGATTCGTGTTTGCTGGAACTTAGAGGGGATGACCTTTGAACACATCGTTAATAAGGAAGAAAGTGCTGGTTAATTTATCGTCCTCAGTGTTATTTATTAGGGAGAAATGAAACATTTCTTATCTAGTTTCAACGTATTGACGATGGACGACTGAGATTCAGTTTATAAAGGAGACACATGAATTTGAATCTGCATTTTGGATTGTTATTCAATGATTTAAGGAATAAGTTTAACCTCAAATTAAGATGCAAATTTTGGAGTTTTAAAAATGATGATGATGATGATGATTACATGTTGCTGGTGATGATGATAATGATAATGATGATTTTTATGATGATGATGTGAATGTTGTAGTGGTGATATGATGATTATGATGATGCTGATTGTGAATTTGGTGGTGGAGAGATTTGTTTCTTTGTTTGGTGTTTTAACGCGGTCTTCAACCTTATTTCAATTAATTCTCGGTGGCCAGAACACATATCCATGGCTTTTTGGGTTTTTCTTTTACCAGTACTTTTCACATGATTCCGAGCCAATGGCTGCTATTTCTCATAACTCTCATCGAAACAATCATCCTATGGCAACAATTGTCATCAAATATGCGACCTCCCTAGTTTAAAGGTGCGTACGTTACCAACTGAGCAACTGGGCTTGGCTAGGTCTTCGAGAGAGAGAGAGAGAGAGCGTTCAGTGATTTTGGAAAAGAATCTCATATTAAGATAAAAATTTCAGAAGCAATGTTCAAAACGTTTAGATAAAAAAAATATGATGATGATGATGAAAAGAAAAAGTGGTCGTGGAGAAAGACTTCTTTGTTAGTGTGGTGTTTTAAGGCCGTTTTTCCTAAATATCATGTACATAGCGGGGCCAGTGCACTATCTGAACTTTCTTGGAGTTTGTTTTACCTCAGCTATGTACAATATTCAGTCCTCTCAAGGTTTTGGCTGCTTTTCAACAAAACTATAATTGAAATAACAAATATTCTCGAGTGTAGAATGAATCCTGTTGCAATGACTAACGTCAAACCTAGGACAGAGATTGGCAGGGCTGCTGGATCGAACCTGCGCCCATCTTTGTTTCAAGCCATGTACTTTACCGACTTACTAGACGGGAAAGGTATTCTGGTGGAGAGAGAGACAGACAGAGAGAAAGAGAGAGAGAGAGAGAGAGAGTTCATAGCATTTAATTTTGGCATGTTTACTTTATTCCTAAAGGTTGTAGTAAAGAAACAAACCTGGAATTTTTCCTTAAGAATAATGAGGAAAAAGTGAAATGTATATTCAAAGGTAGACTTTTATGTGCATATGTTAAGAAGTCTGCAATAGTTAATTTTATGGAGCTTGATATTTTCTGCAAAATTATGGATTCAGTGAAACATTTAATAAAGTAAAGTATGTGGAAGAAGATAATTAGTTTCTTTTACCAGTACTTCGCACAATATTGTTTCCAAGCCACTGGCAACTTTTTCTAATAACTTCGTTGAAAAAAATATCACCTCTGGGCAAAGGATGAATCCTGTTGCTATGTCTATTTCTTATTCCATGGAATGTACCATTAGTGTGGTGTTGTCGTTTTAACTATAGATAAGTATATCGGTCGGCTGGTATACCTTTTTGAGGTTTCTTGGAGCTTCCTTTTACCAGTGCTACGCACAGCATATTCCCAAGCTTTTGGCTGCTTTCCTAAAAAAGCCATCGTCGAAACAATGACCATCCTTGAGTGTAAAATAAATCCTGTTGCAATGACTATAATAAAACATCAGAAACTGGCACAGCTATTGGATCGAACCTGCGCCCGCCTTGGTTTCAAGCCATGTATGTTACCGACTGAACAGATGGACAAGACATTCTACTGGACAGAGAGAGAGAGAGAGAGAGAGAGACAAAGAGAGAGAGAGTAAGAGTATTAGATTTTGACCAGTTTTCTTTCTTCCCGAAGGGTTGTAGCGTGGGACAAAAATGCATTTTGTTTCATGGAAAGGAGAAATGTATATTCAAGTGTAGATGTTAATGTGTATATGTTAAGAAGTGCGCAGAATCTTATTATTAGGGGCTTGATATTTTCTGCTAAGTTATGGATTCGGTCAAAATCAAACAAATAGGTGGAAGGAGATAACTAGGTTCTTTTACCAGTACTTCGCACATGTCGAAATGACTATCATTAAACCTCGGACAGATTTCGGCAAATTAGGGGATCGACCATGCAACGGCCTTGGTTTGAAGCCATGTACTTTACCGACTGAGGAGACGGGCAAGTTATTATGGTAGAAGAAGGAAAGAAAGAAATAAAGAAAGAAAGAAAGAGTTCTTGAATTTGAAATGTTTGCTTTGTTCTTGAAGGGTTGTAGTGAAGGACCAAAAACTGCAATTATTGTTGGATGGAAGGAATGATGATGGAAAAGCGAAATGTAGATTCCTAGGTAGACTTTCTGTGCATATTTTAAGAAGTGTACATAATTTAACTTTTAGAGGCTTGATATTTTCTGCAAAAAAAGGATGAAGTGAAAAATTAGATGATGTAATAAAGTATGTGGAAGGAAATTTCTTTTTACCAGTACTTTGCACAATATTGTTCCCATGTCACTGGCTCCTTGTTCCACATAACTTCATACAAAAAAATATCAGCGCTGAGATATGGATGAATATTGTTGCAATGACTAGCATTAATTCCATGGAATGTATTCTCACTGTGTGTGATTGAATCCTCAGTCCGCAGTATGTGCTGTCACATCTTGAGAAATATTTTCAGTCTGTGACTCTGACTAATCACTCCATATCAATTTCCTTGCTGTCAGTTAACCAACTCTCCTACACTATGTACCATCAGTCCGTTAGATATGCCTTAAGCCCTTGAGATGAGTCAACAACGCTTGAGATTTAGGCAAGTTCTTATTTCCTCATTTGATTAAGCTATACTCTCAGTTCATAAGATTAACCCTCCCCTCGAAAACTACTCTATATGATTTAGTTTTCGTTGGCTCTAAGCATCCGTCTGTCTGTATGATGTACCTTCGGTCCGTCAAATTAAATGCAGGACCAGAAACTGGTATTTCCTTTGATTTCATTTACTGGTAAATGCCGTTAGATCGTTGGCTCTGTCTGTTCGATGAATCTTTTGTTACCGTTCGAGGAATATTCCTTCCCTTTTTCTTATTTACTCTTAAGCGTTTAGAGCAAATCCTTTATCACTTGAAATTGTTGTTGGGCCCTGAGACTGTAGTTCTACTTTCCCGTGACCACAGGAGTTCCTCTGCCTCTACCCGCAGTCGGCGATTCTATCCCCACAGCCAGTAAAATTAACTCTCAGGCAGTTGCATCCACACTGAGTCCTTGAGATTGTATCTTCAGTTCTTTGAATGTTCCCTCGGTCTATTTTTTGTCCTCTTAGACTATAAAATCGCACCTATAGTCAATGGAATGTATCCCCCGTCCCTGAACCACTGCCCTTACTCGAATGCTATCCTTAACACTGTTTCTCTACACTCTCAGTTCTTGCAATGTTCTCTAAATCTATGCAATGTACCCTTACCGAGTAACAGTTCCCTTCCTATAACTTTTTCTTCAGTCTGTTCATACCAGCAGTCGGTGCGTTGAACCCTACGTTAGCAATATAAAACCTCAGTCAATTAGATGCATCTGAGTCAGTTGGATATTTCCTGAGGCCCTAAAACTTGTTTTAACTTTCACAGTCTTTTTCATGTACTGCCAGGAATTGAGATCGTACCCGTAGTCAGTGAGATGTATCCCCAAGCCATAAGCCTGTGTCTTTTTAAAGATTTTACATCCAACCAATCAGCCTGCATGACAGTCCGTGAAATGTTCCCACAGTCCCTCTACGTACTCCCAGACAGTAAGAATGCAGCCTTAGTTTGATGTACCCTCAAACCCTGAAAATGAGTCCCTACTTTTCTTTCAACCCCATGATGTGTGCTTGTACCAACAGAAGGTGATTTTTACTCACAGTTCGACAGATGTGTCGTCAGTATTTACATTTGTGCCCTTACGCTTACTTCATTTCCAGTGGATTACCTTGTGCACTCGGTCTGTGCAATTTCTCTGCACATCGTGAACTATTCCCTCATTACGAGAGCTCTTAAACCAAGACTATGGAATTAAACGATCAGTCCATATCATGTACCAACAGGCTCTGGTACTATTTCATTACTCTCATTTAATCTAGTCTGTTCGTCTACACGCTACGTCTCTGAGATGTACCCTCCATGCGTGACATGTACAGCCCACTAATTATATGAATATTCTACCGTTGCAACTTGTGCCCATTGTGTTCTTTGACCACTATATCCTTAGCTTGGACTCTCAGTCGGTTTGAGATAATATCCTTAATCCATTTGAACTTCAGGCCCTGAACTTTGTAATTTCTCTTTTTAAACCGAAGACTGTTAGCCTGTACCTTTAGTCTTTGAGTCAAGTCTTTGAGTCAGTTTCTCTCTCTGTCTCTCTCTGTCTTTCTGTCCTTCTTTCCCTATCTCTGTCTCCCTAGCTATGGCTCTGTCTTTCTCTGTTTGCACTCTCGTCCTTCCTCGTTTCTGCTCTTTCTCTGTCTGTCACTCTTTCTCTGCCTATTTCTCTCTCTGTCTGTCTCTCTGTCTCTGTCTCTCTCTCTCACCCTCTATCTCTGTATTTCTCTCCCTATCTCTGTCTCCCTTACTGTGTCTGTCTATCTCTGTCTGGACCCTCGTCCTTCCTTGTCGCTATCTCTCTATTTCTACCTTTTTCACTATCTCAGTCTCTATCTCTCTCTGTCTGTCACTCTCTTTGTCTCTCTCTCTGTCTCTCCCTCCCTCTCTATTTCCACTTTCTTTCTTCCGATGCTCTCTCCTTTTTTTCTCTTTCTCTCCCTCCCTCTCTTTTCTGCCTTCATCTTTATTTCTGTCATGTCTCTTTTCATTTGTCTTTATCTCTTTATCTTCCGTGATTTTCTCTCTGTCTCTCCATCTTTCTCTCTTCCTCTTTCCTTTATCTCTCTCACCTGCTTCATCAGATATTCAGCTATGGTCTTAATGTTGCTTTCATCTATTAATAAGTCTGTACTCTCATTCCATGAGGTTTACCCTTTTCCTCCAAAAATATACCCGCTTCTATAAATTATCTTCCTTTCGTTCTTTTTCCCTCAGCTTGTATAATCTATCGATTCTAGGTGTATATGATGTACCTCCAGGCGGTTACTTTGAATATTACATGCTTCAAAATACATGTATATGAGAACTCATTATCATTCCGCATTACATTTTGTACTATCAAATATTACTGGTGTAACTGGCAGGAATGAAAGATACTGATCTGATCATACAAATTACGAAATCGTCTGCGCATTCATACACACGATCACTTTCAATGCTGTAGCAACTTCGGCTATTAACCTTTAGTATGCCAAATAAAGATAGGTTCGCATAACATGATTAAAATCATGTTATTTAATACGAGTGATAACACATTAACACTCATGTAAGATTTTCCGTACCGTAATTATACAGTAACCACACTTCGTATAATTCTTTAAAATTTTACTGGCTCAAGTGAGCGATTCAGAGCTATGGCCCTATTTTGAAATTGTGTATGTGTGTGTTGTTTCACGCTTTTCTCAATACGATTACAGTTATATCACGCAGGCCAGTGCATCTATCCATGCTTTCCTGGAGTTTCTTAAACTAGTGTTCCTCACAATGTTCTAGCCACTGTCTGTTTTCTCACTTTAAGATCATCGAAACAATAACCAACAAAGGAATCCTGTCGCAATGAATATCATTTATGCCCGGAAAGAAATCTGCCTAGCTGGGGATTGGAACCAGCATCTCTATGTCTCAAGTTCTATATATTTCCAAAGAGCTGCAGATCTCGGCGTTATATTATTAAGTGATGGCTTTAAAATCGTTTGAAAGAGTAAACGTCAAAAGGGTAAAGATGGCAGCTTAAAGTAAATGAATTTGTTTAAAGATAGATTTTCAAGTGTTAACGTTTACAAATGAAAGTTATGTTCTCGCTTCGTGTTTGCTGGAACTTAGAGGGGATGACCTTTGAACACATTGTTAATAAGGAAGAAAGTGCTGGTTAATTTATCGTCCTCAGTGTTATTTATTAGGGAGAATTGAAACATTTCTTATCTAGTTTCAACGTACTGACGATGGACGAGTGAGATTCAGTTTATAAAGGAGACACATGAATTTGAATCTGCATTTTGGATTGTTATTCAATGATTTAAGGAATAAGTTTAATCTCAAATTAAGATGCAAATTTTGGAGTTTTAAAAATGATGATGATGATGATGATGATTACATGTTGCTGGTGATGATGATAATGATGATTTTTATGATGATGATGTGAATGTTGTAGTGGTGATATGATGATTATGATGATGCTGATTGTGAATTTGGTGGTGGAGAGATTTGTTTCTTTGTTTGGTGTTTTAACGCGGTCTTCAACCTTATTTCAATTAATTCTCGGTGGCCAGAACACATATCCATGGCTTTTTGGGTTTTTCTTTTACCAGTACTTTTCACATGATTCCGAGCCAATGGCTGCTATTTCTCATAACTCTTGTCGAAACAATCATCCTATGGCAACAATTGTCATCAAATATGCGACCTCCCTAGTTTAAATGTGCGTACGTTACCAACTGAGCAACTGGGCTTGGCTAGGTCTTGGAGAGAGAGAGAGAGAGCGTTCAGTGATTTTGGAAAAGAATCTCATATTAAGATAAAAATTTCAGAAGCACTGTTCAAAACGTTTAGATTAAAAAAAAAAAAAAAAAAAAAAAAAAAAAAATATATGATGATGATGATGAAAAGAAAAAGTGGTCGTGGAGAAAGATTTCTTTGTTAGTGTGGTGTTTTAAGGCCGTTTTTTCGAAATATCATGTACATAGCGGGGCCAGTGCACTATCTGAACTTTCTTGGAGTTTGTTTTACCTCACCTTTGTACAACATTCAGTCCTCCCAAGGTTTTGGCTGCTTTTCAACAAAACTATAATCGAAATAATAAACATTCTCGAGTGTAGAATGAATCCTGTTGCAATGACTAACGTCAAACCTAGGACAAAGATTGGCAGGGCTGCTGGATCGAACCTGCGCCCATCTTTGTTTCAAGCCATGTACTTTACCGACTTAATAGACGGGCAAGGTATTCTGGTGGAGAGAGAGACAGACAGAGAGAAAGAGAGAGAGAGAGAGAGAGAGAGAGAGAAAGTTCATAGCATTTAATTTTGACATGTTTACTTTATTCCTAAAGGTTGTAGTGAAGAAACAAACCTGAAATTTGTTTTTAAGAATAATGACTGAAAAGTGAAATGGATATTCCAAGGTAGACTTTTATGTGCATATGTTAAGAAGTGTGCAGTAGTTAATTTTATGGAGCTTGATATTTTCTGCAAAATTATGGATTCAGTGAAACATTTAATAAAGTAAAGTATGTGGAAGAAGATAATTAGTTTCTTTTACCAGTACTTCGCACAATATTGTTTCCAAGCCACTGGCAACTTTTTCTAATAACTTCGTTGAAAAAATTATCAGCGCTGGGCAAAGGATGAACCCTGTCGCAATGGCTATTTTTTATTCCATGGAATGTACCAGTAGTGTGGTGTTGTCGTTTTAACTATAGATAAGTATATCGGTCGGCCGGTATACCTTTTTGAGGTTTCTTGGAGCTTCCTTTTACCAGTGCTACGCACAGCATATTCCCAAGCTTTTGCCTGCTTTCCTAAAAAAGCCATCGTCGAAACAATGACCATCCTTGAGTGTAAAATAAATCCTGTTGCAATGACTATAATAAAACATCAGACAGAAACTGGCACAGCTATTGGATCGAACCTGCGCCCGCCTTGGTTTCAAGCCATGTATGTTACCGACTGTGCAGATGGACAAGACATTCTACTGGAGAGAGAGAGAGAGAGACAAAGAGAGAGAGAGAGAGAGAGAGTAAGGGTATTAGATTTTGACCTGTTTTCTTTCTTCCCGAAGGGTTGTAGCGTGGGACAAAAATGCATTTTGTTTGAAGAATAATGATGGAAAAGAGAAATGTATATTCAAGTGTAGATGTTAATGTGTATATGTTAAGAAGTGTGCAGAATCTTATTATTTGGGGCTTGATATTTTCTGCAAAGTTATGGATTGAGTCAAAATAAAACAAATAAGTGGAAGGAGATAACTAGGTTCTTTTACCAGTACTTCGCACATATCGAAATCACTATCATTAAACCTCGGACAGATTTTGGCAGAATTAGGGGATCGACCATGCAACCGCCTTGGTTTCAAGCCATGTACTTTACCGACTGAGGAGACGGGCAAGTTATTATGGCAGAAGAAAGAAAGAAAGAGTTCTTGAATTTGAAATGTTTGCTTTATTCTTGAAGGGTTGTAGTGAAGGACCAAAAACTGCAATTATTGTAGGAAGGAAGGAATGATGATGGAAAAGCGAAATGTAGATTCCTAGGTAGACTTTATATGCATATTTTAAGAAGTGTACATAATTTAATTTTTAGAGGCTTGATATTTTCTGCAAAAAAAGGATTAAGTGAAAAATTAGATGATGTAATAAAGTATGTGGAAGGAGATTTCTTTTTACCAGTACTTTGCACAATATTGTTCCCATGCCACTGTCTCCTTGTTCCTCATAACTTCATACAAAAAATTATCACTGCTGAGATAAGAATGAATATTGTTGCAATGACTAGCATTAATTCCGTAGAATGTACTCTCACTGTGTGTGATTAAATCCTCAGTCCGCAGTATGTGCTGTCACATCTTGAGAAATATTTTCAGTCTGTGACACTGACTCATCACTCCATATCAATTACCTTGCTGTCAGTTAACCAACTCTCCGACAGTACGTACCATCAGTCCGTTAGATATGCCTTAAGCCCTTGAGATGAGTCAACAACGCTTGAGATTTAGGCAAGTTCTTATTTCCTCTTTTGATTAAGCTATACTCTCAGTTCATAAGATTAACCCTCCCCTCGAAAACTACTCTATATGATTTAGTTTTCGTTGGCTCTAAGCATCCGTCTGTCTGTATGATGTACCTTCGGTCCGTCAAATTAAATGCAGGACCAGAAACTGGTATTTCCTTTGATTTCATTTACTGGTAAATGCCGTTAGATCGTTGGCTCTGTCTGTTCGATGAATCTTGTGCTACCGTTCGAGGAATATTCCTTCCCTTTTTCTTATTTACTCTTAAGCGTTTAGAGCAAATCCTTTATCACTTGAAATTGTTGTTGGGCCCAGACACTGTAGTTCTACTTTCCCGTGACCACAGGAGTTCCTCTGCCTCTACCCGCAGTCGGCGATTCCATCCCCACAGCCACTAAAATTAACTCTCAGGCCGTTGCATCCACACTGAGTCCTTGAGATTATATCTGCAGTTGTTTTATTGTTCCCTCGGTCTATTCTTTGTCCTCTAAGACTTTAAAATCGCACCTATAGTCAATGGAATGTATCCCCCGTTCCTGAACCACTGCCCTTACTCGAATGCTATCCTTAACACTGTTTCTCTACACTCTCAGTTCTTGAAATGATCTCTAAATCTGTGCAATATATACCCTTAGCGAGTAACAGTTCCCTTCCTATAACTTTTTCTTCAGTCTGTTCATACCAGCAGTCGGTGCGTTGTACCCTACGGATGCATCTGAGTCAGTCGGATATTCCTTGAGGCCCTAAAACTTGTTTTAACTCTCACAGTCTTTTTCATGTACTGCCAGGAATTGAGATCGTACCCGTAGTCAGTGAGATGTATCCTGAAGCCATAAGCCTGTGTCTTTTTAAAGATTTTACATCCAACCAATCAGCCTGCACGACAGTCGGTGAAATGTTCCCACGGTCCCTCTACGTACTCTCAGACAGTAAGAATGCAGCCTTAGTTTGATGTACCCTCAAACCCTGAAAATGAGTCCCTACTTTTCTTTCAACCCCATGATGTGTGCTTGTACCAACAGAAGGCGATTTTTACTCACAGTTCGACAGATGTGTCCTCAGTATTTACATTTGTGCCCTTATGCTTACTTCATTTCCAGTGGATTACCTTGTGCACTCGGTCTGTGCAATTTCTCTCCACATCGTGAACTATTCCCTCTTTCCGAGAGCTCTTAAACCAAGACTATGGAATTAAACGATCAGTCCATGTCTCTGGTGCTGAAAGAGTTCTTGAATTTGAAATGTTTGCTTTGTTCTTGAAGGGTTGTAGTGAAGGACCAAAAACTGCAATTATTGTAGGAAGGAAGGAATGATGATGGAAAAGCGAAATGTAGATTCCTAGGTAGACTTTCTGTGCATATTTTAAGAAGTGTACATAATTTAACTTTTAGAGGCTTGATATTTTCTGCAAAAAAAGGATGAAGTGAAAAATTAGATGATGTAATAAAGTATGTGGAAGGAAATTTCTTTTTACCAGTACTTTGCACAATATTGTTCCCATGCCACTGGCTCCTTGTTCCACATAACTTCATACAAAAAAATATCAGCGCTGAGATATGGATGAATATTGTTGCAATGACTAGCATTAATTCCATGGAATGTATTCTCACTGTGTGTGATTGAATCCTCAGTCCGCAGTATGTGCTGTCACATCTTGAGAAATATTTTCAGTCTGTGACTCTGACTAATCACTCCATATCAATTTCCTTGCTGTCAGTTAACCAACTCTCCTACACTATGTACCATCAGTCCGTTAGATATGCCTTAAGCCCTTGAGATGAGTCAACAACGCTTGAGATTTAGGCAAGTTCTTATTTCCTCTTTTGATTAAGCTATACTCTCAGTTCATAAGATTAACCCTCCCCTCGAAAACTACTCTATATGATTTAGTTTTCGTTGGCTCTAAGCATCCGTCTGTCTGTATGATGTACCTTCGGTCCGTCAAATTAAATGCAGGACCAGAAACTAGTATTTCCTGTGATTTCATTTACTGGTAAATGCCGTTAGATCGTTGGCTCTGTCTGTTCGATGAATCTTGTGCTACCGTTCGAGGAATATTCCTTCCCTTTTTCTTATTTACTCTTAAGCGTTTAAAGCAAATCCTTTATCACTTGAAATTGTTGTTGGGCCCTGAGACTGTAGTTCTACTTTCCCGTGACCACAGGAGTTCCTCTGCCTCTACCCGCAGTCGGCGATTCTATCCCCACAGCCAGTAAAATTAACTCTCAGGCAGTTGCATCCACACTGAGTCCTTGAGATTGTATCTTCAGTTCTTTGAATGTTCCCTCGGTCTATTCTTTGTCCTCTTAGACTTTAAAATCGCACCTATAGTCAATGGAATGTATCCCCCGTCCCTGAACCACTGCCCTTACTCGAATGCTATCCTTAACACTGTTTCTCTACACTCTCAGTTCTTGCAATGTTCTCTAAATCTATGCAATGTACCCTTACCGAGTAACAGTTCCCTTCCTATAACTTTTTCTTCAGTCTGTTCATACCAGCAGTCGGTGCGTTGAACCCTACGTTAGCAATATAAAACCTCAGTCAATTAGATGCATCTGAGTCTGTTGGATATTCCTTGAGGCCCTAAAACTTGTTTTAACTTTCACAGTCTTTTTCATGTACTGCCAGGAATTGAGATCGTACCCGTAGTCAGTGAGATGTATCCCCAAGCCATAAGCCTGTGTCTTTTTAAAGATTTTACATCCAACCAATCAAACCCTGAAAATGAGTCCCTACTTTTCTTTCAACCCCATGATGTGTGCTTGTACCAACAGAAGGCGATTTTTACTCACAGTTCGACAGATGTGTCGTCAGTATTTACATTTGTGCCCTTACGCTTACTTCATTTCCAGTGGATTACCTTGTGCACTCGGTCTGTGCAATTTCTCTGCACATCAAAAACTATTCCCTCATTACGAGAGCTCTTAAACCAAGCCTATGGAATTAAACGATCAGTCCATATCATGTACCAACAGGCTCTGGTACTATTTCCTTACTCTCATTTAATCTAGTCTGTTCGTCTACACGCTACGTCTCTGAGATGTACCCTCCATGCGTGACATGTACAGCCCACTAATTATATGAATATTCTACCGTTGCAACTTGTGCCCATTGTGTTCTTTGACCACTATATCCTTAGCTTGGACTCTCAGTCGGTTTGAGATAATATCCTTAATCCATTTGAACTTCAGGCCCTGAACTTTGTAATTTCTCTTTTTAAACCGAAGACTGTTAGCCTGTACCTTTAGTCTTTGAGTCAAGTCTTTGAGTCAGTTTCTCTCTCTGTCTCTCTCTCTGTCTTTCTGTCCTTCTTTCCCTATCTCTGTCTCCCTAGCTATGGCTCTGTCTTTCTCTGTTTGCACTCTCGTCCTTCCTCGTTTCTGCTCTTTCTCTGTCTGTCACTCTTTCTCTGCCTATTTCTCTCTCTGTCTGTCTCTCTTCTATGTCTCTCTCTCTCACCCTCTATCTCTGTACTACTCTCCCTATCTCTGTCTCCCTTACTGTGTCTGTCTATCTCTGTCTGGACCCTCGGCCTTCCTTCTCGCTATCTCTCTATTTCTACCTTTTTCACTATCTCAGTCTCTATCTCTCTCTGTCTGTCACTCTCTTTGTCTCTCTCTCTGTCTCTCCCTCCCTCTCTATTTCCACTTTCTTTCTTCCGATGCTCTCTCCTTTTTTTCTCTTTCTCTCCCTCCCTCTCTTTTTTCCCTTCATCTTTATTTCTGTCATGTCTCTTTTCATTTGTCTTTATCTCTGTCTCCTTTCGTGAGTTTCTCTCTGTCTCTCCATCTTTCTCTCTTCCTCTTTCCTTTATCTCTCTCACCTGCTTCATCAGATATTCAGCTATGGTCTTAATGTTGCTTTCATCTATTAATAAGTCTGTACTCTCATTCCATGAGGTTTACCCTTTTCCTCCAAAAATATACCCCCTTCTATAAATTATCTTCCTTTCGTTCTTTTCCCCTCAGCTTGTATAATCTATCGATTCTAGGTGTATATGATGTACCTCCAGGCGGTTACTTTGAATATTACATGCTTCAAAATACATGTATATGAGAACTCATTATCATTCCGCATTACATTTTGTACTATCAAATATTACTGGTGTAACTGGCACAAATCAAAGATACTGATCTGATCATACAAATTACGAAATCGTCTGCGCATTCATACACACGATCACTTTCAATGCTGTAGCAACTTCGGCTATTAACCTTTAGTATGCCAAATAAAGATAGGTTCGTATAACATGATTAAAATCATGTTATTTAATACGAGTGATAACACATTAACACTCATGTAAGATTTTCCGTACCATAATTATACAGTAACTACACTTCGTATAATTCTTTAAAATTTTACTGGCTCAAGTGAGCGATTCAGAGCTATGGCCCTATTTTGAAATTGTGTATGTGTGTGTTGTTTCACGCTTTTCTCAATACGATTACAGTTATATCACGCAGGCCAGTGCATCTATCCATGCTTTCCTGGAGTTTCTTAAACTAGTGTTCCGCACAATGTTCTAGCCACTGTCTGTTTTCTCACTTTAAGATCATCGAAACAATAACCAACAAAGGAATCCTGTCGCAATGAATATCATTTATGCCCGGAAAGAAATCTGCCTAGCTGGGGATTGGAACCAGCATCTCTATGTCTCAAGTTCTATATATTTCCAAAGAGCTGCAGATCTCGGCGTTATATTATTAAGTGATGGCTTTAAAATCGTTTGAAAGAGTAAACGTCAAAAGGGTAAAGATGGCAGCTTAAAGTAAATGAATTTGTTTAAAGATAGAGTTTCAAGTGTTAACGTTTACAAATGAAAGTTATGTTCTCGCTTCGTGTTTGCTGGAACTTAGAGGGGATGACCTTTGAACACATTGTTAATAAGGAAGAAAGTGCTGGTTAATTTATCGTCCTCAGTGTTATTTATTAGGGAGAATTGAAACATTTCTTATCTAGTTTCAACGTATTGACGATGGACGACTGAGATTCAGTTTATAAAGGAGACACATGAATTTGAATCTGCATTTTGGATTGTTATTCAATGATTTAAGGAATAAGTTTAATCTCAAATTAAGATGCAAATTTTGGAGTTTTAAAAATGATGATGATGATGATTACATGTTGCTGGTGATGATGATAATGATAATGATGATTTTTATGATGATGATGTGAATGTTGTAGTGGTGATATGATGATTATGATGATGCTGATTGTGAATTTGGTGGTGGAGAGATTTGTTTCTTTGTTTGGTGTTTTAACGCGGTCTTCAACCTTATTTCAATTAATTCTCGGTGGCCAGAACACATATCCATGGCTTTTTTGGTTTTTCTTTTACCAGTACTTTTCACATGATTCCGAGCCAATGGCTGCTATTTCTCATAACTCTCGTCGAAACAATCATCCTATGGCAACAATTGTCATCAAATATGCGACCTCCCTAGTTTAAAGGTGCGTACGTTACCAACTGAGCAACTGGGCTTGGCTAGGTCTTGGAGAGAGAGAGAGAGAAAAAGTGGTCGTGGAGAAAGATTTCTTTGTTAGTGTGGTGTTTTAAGGCCGTTTTTTCTAAGTATCATGTACATAGCGAGGCCAGTGCACTATCTGAACTTTCTTGGAGTTTGTTTTACGTCACCTATGTACAATATTCAGTCCTCCCAAGGTTTTGGCTGCTTTTCAACAAAACTATAATCGAAATAATAAACATTCTCGAGTGTAGAATGAATCCTGTTGCAATGACTAACGTCAAACCTAGGACAGAGATTGGCAGGGCTGCTGGATCGAACCTGCGCCCATCTTTGTTTCAAGCCATGTACTTTACCGACTTAATAGACGGGCAAGGCATTCTGGTGGAGAGAGAGACAGACAGAGAGAAAGAGAGAGAGAGAAAGTTCATAGCATTTAATTTTGACATGTTTACTTTATTCCTAAAGGTTGTAGTGAAGAAACAAACCTGGAATTTGTCTTTAAGAATAATGACTGAAAAGTGAAATGTATATTCCAAGGTAGACTTTTATGTGCATATGTTAAGAAGTGTGCAGTAGTTAATTTTATGGAGCTTGATATTTTCTGCAAAATTATGGATTCAGTGAAACATTTAATAAAGTAAAGTATGTGGAAGAAGATAATTAGTTTCTTTTACCAGTACTTCGCACAATATTGTTTCCAAGCCACTGGCAACTTTTTCTAATAACTTCGTTGAAAAAATTATCAGCGCTGGGCAAAGGATGAACCCTGTCGCAATGGCTATTTTTTATTCCATGGAATGTACTAGTAGTGTGGTGTTGTCGTTTTTACTATAGATAAGTATATCGGTCGGCCGGTATACCTTTTTGAGGTTTCTTGGAGCTTCCTTTTACCAGTGCTACGCACAGCATATTCCCAAGCTTTTGGCTGCTTTCCTAAAAAAGCCATCGTCGAAACAATGACCATCCTTGAGTGTAAAATAAATCCTGTTGCAATGACTATAATAAAACATCAGACAGAAACTGGCACAGCTATTGGATCGAACCTGCGCCCGCCTTGGTTTCAAGCCATGTATGTTACCGACTGTGCAGATGGACAAGACATTCTACTGGAGAGAGAGAGAGAGAGAGACAAAGAGAGAGAGAGAGAGTAAGGGTATTAGATTTTGACCTGTTTTCTTTCTTCCCGAAGGGTTGTAGCGTAGGACAAAAATGCATTTTGTTTGAAGAATAATGATGGAAAAGAGAAATGTATATTCAAGTGTAGATGTTAATGTGTATATGTTAAGAAGTGTGCAGAATCTTATTATTTGGGGCTT
This sequence comes from Tridacna gigas, assembly GCA_945859785.2. Taxonomy (NCBI): domain Eukaryota; kingdom Metazoa; phylum Mollusca; class Bivalvia; order Cardiida; family Cardiidae; genus Tridacna; species Tridacna gigas. The sequence goes on along the minus strand of OX244042.2, from coordinate 28,715,691 downwards.
GATATTTTCTGCAAAGTTATGGATTGAGTCAAAATAAAACAAATAAGTGGAAGGAGATAACTAGGTTCTTTTACCAGTACTTCGCACATGTCGAAATGACTATCATTAAACCTTGGACAGATTTTGGCTGAATTAGGGGATCGACCATGCAACCGCCTTGGTTTCAAGCCATGTACTTTACCGACTGAGGAGACGGGCAAGTTATTATGGTAGAAGAAAGAAAGAAAGAAACAGTTCCTGTATTTGAAATGTTTGCTTTGTTCTTGAAGGGTTGTAGTGAAGGACCAAAAACTGCAATTATTGTAGGAAGGAAGGAATGATGATGGAAAAGCGAAATGTAGATTCCTAGGTAGACTTTATGTGCATATTTTAAGAAGTGTACATAATTTAATTTTTAGAGGCTTGATATTTTCTGCAAAAAAAGGATTAAGTGAAAGATTAGATGATGCAATAAAGTATGCGGAAGGAGATTTCTTTTTACCAGTACTTTGCACAATATTGTTCCCATGCCACTGTCTCTTTGTTCCTCATAACTTCATACAAAAAATTATCACTGCTGAGATAAGAATGAATATTGTTGCAATGACTAGCATTAATTCCGTGGAATGTACTCTCACTGTGTGTGATTAAATCCTCAGTCCGCAGTATGTGCTGTCACATCTTGAGAAATATTTTCAGTCTGTGACACTGACTCATCACTCCATATCAATTACCTTGCTGTCAGTTAACCAACTCTCCGACAGTACGTACCATCAGTCCGTTAGATATGCCTTAAGCCCTTGAGATGAGTCAACAACGCTTGAGATTTAGGCAAGTTCTTATTTCCTCTTTTGATTAAGCTATACTCTCAGTTCATAAGATTAACCCTCCCCTCGAAAACTACTCTATATGATTTAGTTTTCGTTGGCTCTAAGCATCCGTCTGTCTGTATGATGTACCTTCGGTCCGTCAAATTAAATGCAGGACCAGAAACTAGTATTTCCTTTGATTTCATTTACTGGTAAATGCCGTTAGATCGTTGGCTCTGTCTGTTCGATGAATCTTGTGCTACCGTTCGAGGAATATTCCTTCCCTTTTTCTTATTTACTCTTAAGCGTTTAGAGCAAATCCTTTATCACTTGAAATTGTTGTTGGGCCCAGACACTGTAGTTCTACTTTCCCGTGACCACAGGAGTTCCTCTGCCTCTACCCGCAGTCGGCGATTCCATCCCCACAGCCACTAAAATTAACTCTCAGGCCGTTGCATCCACGCTGAGTCCTTGAGATTGTATCTTCAGTTCTTTGAATGTTCCCTCGGTCTATTCTTTGTCCTCTAAGACTTTAAAATCGCACCTATAGTCAATGGAATGTATCCCCCGTTCCTGAATCACTGCCCTTACTCGAATGCTATCCTTAACACTGTTTCTCTACACTCTCAGTTCTTGAAATGATCTCTAAATCTGTGCAATATATACCCTGAGCGAGTAACAGTTCCCTTCCTATAACTTTTTCTTCAGTCTGTTCATACCAGCAGTCGGTGCGTTGTACCCTACGGATGCATCTGAGTCAGTCGGATATTCCTTGAGGCCCTGAAACTTGTTTTAACTCTCACAGTCTTTTTCATATACTGCCAGGATTTGAGATCGTACCCGTAGTCAGTGAGATGTATCCTGAAGCCATAAGCCTGTCTTTTTAAAGATTTTACATCCAACCAATCAGCCTGCACGACAGTCGGTGAAATGTTCCCACAGTCCCTCTACGTACTCTCAGACAGTAAGAATGCAGCCTTAGTTTGATGTACCCTCAAACCCTGAAAATGAGTCCCTACTTTTCTTTCAACCCCATGATGTGTGCTTGTACCAACAGAAGGTGATTTTTACTCACAGTTCGACAGATGTGTCCTCAGTATTTACATTTGTGCCCTTATGCTTACTTCATTTCCAGTGGATTACCTTGTGCACTCGGTCTGTGCAATTTCTCTCCACATCGTGAACTATTCCCTCTTTCCGAGAGCTCTTAAACCAAGACTATGGAATTAAACGATCAGTCCATGTCTCTGGTGCTATTTCCTTACTCTCATTTAATCCAGTCTGTTCGTCTGTTCACTAAGTCTCTGAGATGTACCCTCCATGCGTGACATGTACCGCCCACTAATTATATGAATATTCTACCGCTGCAACTTGTGCCCTTTGTGTTCTTCGACCACTATTTCATTAGCTTGGACTCTCAGTTGGTTTGAGATAATATCCTTAATCCATTTGAACTTCAGGCCCTGAACTTTGTAATTTCTCTTTTTAAACCGAAGACTGTTAGCCTGTACCTTTAGTCTTTGAGTCAAGTCTTTGAGTCAATTTCTCTATTTGTCTGTCTCTGTCAGTCTCTGTCTCTTTTTCTCTCTCTCTGCCTGTCTCTATCTTTCTGTCCTTCTTTCCCTATCTCTGTCTCCCTAGCTATGGCTCTGTCTTTCTCTCCTTGCACTCTCGTCTTTCCTCGTTTCTGCAGTTTCTCTGTCAGTCACTCTTTCTCTGCCTATTTCTCTCTCTGTCTGTCTCTCTGTCTCTCCCTCTCACTCTCTATCTCTGTGCTTCTCTCCCTGTCTCTGTCTCGCTTACTGTGTCTGTCTGTCTCTGTCTGGACCCTCGTCCTTCCTTGTCGCTATCTCTCTATTTCTACCCTTTTCACTATCTCAGTCTCTATCTCTCTCTGTCTGTCACTCTCTGTCTGTCTCTCTGTCACTCCCTCCCTCTCTATTTCCACTTTCTTTCCTCTGATGCTCTCTCCTTTTTTTCTCTTGATCTCCCTCCCTCTCTGTTTTGCCTTCATCTTCATTTCTTCATGTCTCTTTTTATTTGTCTTTATCTCTCTTTCGTGATTTTCTCTCTGTCTCTCCATCTTTCTCTCTTCCTCTTTCCCTTATCTCTCTCACCTGCTTCATCAGATATTCAGCTATGGTCTTAATGTTGCTTTCATCTATTAATAAGTCTGTACTCTCATTCCATGAGGTTTTCCCTTTTCCTCCAAAAATATACCCGCTTCTATAAATTATCTTCCTTTCGTTCTTTTTCCCTCAGCTTGTATAATCTATCGATTCTAGGTGTATATGATGCACCTCCAGCCCGTTACTTTGAATATTACATGCTTCAAAATACATGTATATGAGAACTTATTATCATTCCGCATTACATTTTGTACTATCCAATATTACTGGTGTAACTGGCACAAATGAAAGATACTGATCTGATCATACAAATTACGAAATCGTCTGCGCATTCATACACACGATCACTTTCAATGCTGTAGCAACTTCGGCTATTAACCTTTAGTATGCCAAGTAAAGATAGGTTCGCATAACATGATTAAAATCATGTTATTTAATACGAGTGATAACACATTAACACTCATGTAAGATTTTCCGTACCGTAATTATACAGTAACTACACTTCGTATAATTCTATAGAACTTTTACTGGCTCAAGTGAGCGATTCAGGGCTATGGCCCTATTTTGAAATTGTGTATGTGTGTGGTGTTTCACGCTGTTTTCAATATGATTACAGTTATATCACGGAGGCCAGTGCATCTATCCATGCTTTCCTGGAGTTTCTTAAACTAGTGCTCCGCACAATGTTCTAGCCACTGTCAGTTTTCTCACTTTAAGATCATCGAAACAATAACCAACATAGGAATCCTGTCGCAATGAATATCATTTATGCCCGAAAAGAAATCGGCCTAGCTGGGGATTGGAACCAGTATCTCTATGTCTCAAGTTCTATATATTCCCGAGAAGCTGAAGATCTCGGCGTTATATTATTAAGTGAAGTTTTTAAAATCGTTTGACACAGTAAACGTCAAAAGGGTAAAGATGGCAGCTTAAAATAAATGAATTTGTTTAAAGATAGATTTTCAAGTGTTAACGTTTACAAATGAAAGTTATATTCTCGATTCGTGTTTGCTGGAACTTAGAGGGGATGACCTTTGAACACAGTGTTAATAAGGAAGAAAGTGCTGGTTAATTTATCGTCCTCAATGTAATTTATTAGGGAGAATTGAAACATTTCTTATCTAGTTTCAACGTATTGACGATGGACGAGTGAGATTCAGTTTATAGAGACACATGAATTTGAATCTGCATTTTGGATTGTTATTCAATGATTTAAGGAACAAGTTTAATCTCAAATTAAGATGCAAATTTTGGAGTTTTAAAAATGATGATGATGATGATTACATGTTGCTGGTGATGATGATAATGATAATGATGATTTTTATGATAATGATGTGAATGTTGTAGTGGTGATATGATGATTATGATGATGCTGATTGTAAATTTGGTGGTGGAGAGATTTGTTTCTTTGTTTGGTGATTTAACGCGGTCTTCAACTTTATTTCAATTAATTCTCGGTGGCCAGAACATATATCCATGGCTTTTTTGTTTTTTCTTTTACCAGTACTTTTCACATGATTCCGAGCCAATGGCTGCTATTTCTCATAACTCTCGTCGAAACAATCATCCTATGGCAACAATTGTCATCAAACATCGCACAAGAAATTGGAACAGCTGGGAAATCGAACCTGCGACCTCCCTAGTTTAAAGGTGCATACGTTACCAACTGAGCAACTGGGCTTGGCAAGGTCTTGGAGAGAGAGAGAGAGAGAGAGAGCGTTCAGTGATTTTGGAAAAGAATCTCATATTAAGATAAAAATTTCAGAAGCACTGTTCAAAAGCTTTAGATAAAAATATGATGATGATGATGATGAAAAGAAAAAGTGGTCGTGGAGAAAGATTTCTTTGTTAGTGTGGTGATTTAAGGCCGTTTTTCCTAAATATCATGTACATAGCGGGGCCAGTGCACTATCTGAACTTTCTTGGAGTTTGTTTTACCTCAGCTATGTACAATATTCAGTCCTCCCAAGGTTTTGGCTGCTTTTCAACAAAACTATAATTGAAATAACAAATATTCTCGAGTGTAGAATGAATCCTGTTGCAATGACTAACGTCAAACCTAGGACAGAGATTGGCAGGGCTGCTGGATCGAACCTGCGCCCATCTTTGTTTCAAGCCATGTACTTTACCGACTTACTAGACGGGAAAGGTATTCTGGTGCAGAGAGATACAGACAGAGAGAAAGAGAGAAAGAGAGAGAGAGAGAGAGTGTTCATAGCATTTAATTTTGGCATGTTTACTTTATTCCTAAAAGTTGTAGTAAAGAAACAAACCTGGAATTTTTCCTTAAGAATAATGAGGAAAAAGTGAAATGTATATTCAAAGGTAGACTTTTATGTGCATATGTTAAGAAGTCTGCAATAGTTAATTTTATGGAGCTTGATATTTTCTGCAAAATTATGGATTCAGTGAAACATTTAATAAAGTAAAGTATGTGGAAGAAAAAATTAGTTTCTTTTACCAGTACTTCGCACAATATTGTTTCCAAGCCACTGGCAACTTTTTCTAATAACTTCGTTGAAAAAATTATCACCTCTGGGCAAAGGATGAATCCTGTTGCTATGGCTATTTTTTATTCCATGGAATGTACCAGTAGTGTGGTGTTGTCGTTTTAACTATAGATAAGTATATCGGTCGGCCGGCATACCTTTTTGAGGTTTCTTGGGGGTCCCTTTTACCAGTGCTACGCACAGCATATTCCCAAGCTTTTGGCTGCTTTCCTAAAAAAGCCATCGTCGAAACAATGACCATCCTTGAGTGTAAAATAAATCCTGTTGCAATGACTATAATAAAACATCAGAAACTGGCACAGCTATTGGATCGAACCTGCGCCCGCCTTGGTTTCAAGCCATGTATGTTACCGACTGAACAGATGGACAAGACATTCTACTGGAGAGAGAGAGAGAGAGAGAGAGAGAGTAAGAGTATTAGATTTTGACCAGTTTTCTTTCTTCCCGAAGGGTTGTAGCGTGGGACAAAAATGCATTTTGTTTAAAGAATAATCATGGAAAAGAGAAATGTATATTCAAGTGTAGATGTTAATGTGTATATGTTAAGAAGTGCGCAGAATCTTATTATTTGGGGCTTGATATTTTCTGCTTAGTTATGGATTCGGTCAAAGTAAAACAAATAAGTGGAAGGAGATAACTAGGTTCTTTTACCAGTACTTCCCACATGTCGAAATGACTATCATGAAACCTCGGACAGATTTCGGCAAATTAGGGGATCGACCATGCAACGGCCTTGGTTTCAAGCCATGTATTTTACCGACTAAGGAGACGGGCAAGTTATTATGGTAGAAGAAGGAAAGAAAGAAATAAATAAAGAAAGAAAGAGTTCTTGAATTTGAAATGTTTGCTTTGTTCTTGAAGGGTTGTAGTGAAGGACCAAAAACTGCAATTATTGTAGGAAGGAAGGAATGATGATGGAAAAGCGAAATGTAGATTCCTAGGTAGACTTTATGTGCATATTTTAAGAAGTGTACATAATTTAACTTTTAGAGGCTTGATATTTTCTGCAAAAAAAGGATGAAGTGAAAAATTAGATGATGTAATAAAGTATGTAGAAGGAAATTTCTTTTTACCAGTACTTTGCACAATATTGTTCCCATGCCACTGGCTCCTTGTTCCACATAACTTCATACAAAAAAATATCAGCGCTGAGATATGGATGAATATTGTTGCAATGACTAGCATTAATTCCATGGAATGTATTCTCACTGTGTGTGATTGAATCCTCAGTCCGCAGTATGTGCCGTCACATCTTGAGAAATATTTTCAGTCTGTGACTCTGACTAATCACTCCATACCAATTTCCTTGCTGTCAGTTAACCAACTCTCCTACACTATGTACCATCAGTCCGTTAGATATGCCTTAAGCCCTTGAGATGTGTCAACAACGCTTGAGAATTAGGCAAGTTCTTATTTCCTCATTTGATTAAGCTATACTCTCAGTTCATAAGATTAACCCTCCCCTCGAAAACTACTCTATATGATTTAGTTTTCGTTGGCTCTAAGCATCCGTTTGTCTGTATGATGTACCTTCGGTCCGTCAAATTAAATGCAGGACCAGAAACTAGTATTTCCTGTGATTTCATTTACTGGTAAATGCCGTTAGATCGTTGGCTCTGTCTGTTCGATGAATCTTGTGCTACCGTTCGAGGAATATTCCTTCCCTTTTTCTTATTTACTCTTAAGCGTTTAAAGCAAATCCTTTATCACTTGAAATTGTTGTTGGGCCCTGAGACTGTAGTTCTACTTTCCCGTGACCACAGGAGTTCCTCTGCCTCTACACGCAGTCGGCGATTCTATCCCCACAGCCACTAAAATTAACTCTCAGGCAGTTGCATCCACACTGAGTCCTTGAGATTGTATCTTCAGTTCTTTGAATGTTCCCTCGGTCTATTCTTTGTCCTCTTAGACTTTAAAATCGCACCTATAGTCAATGGAATGTATCCCCCGTCCCTGAACCACTGCCCTTACTCGAATGCTATCCTTAACACTGTTTCTCTACACTCTCAGTTCTTGCAATGTTCTCTAAATCTATGCAATGTACCCTGAGCGAGTAACAGTTCCCTTCCTATAACTTTTTCTTCAGTCTGTTCATACCAGCAGTCGGTGCGTTGAACCCTACGTTAGCAATATAAAACCTCAGTCAATTAGATGCATCTGAGTCAGTTGGATATTCCTTGAGGCCCTAAAACTTGTTTTAACTTTCACAGTCTTTTTCATGTACTGCCAGGAATTGAGATCGTACCCGTAGTCAGTGAGATGTATCCCCAAGCCATAAGCCTGTGTCTTTTTAAAGATTTTACATCCAACCAATCAGCCTGTATGACAGTCCGTGAAATGTTCCCACAGTCCCTCTACGTACTCCCAGACAGTAAGAATGCAGCCTTAGTTTGATGTACCCTCAAACCCTGAAAATGAGTCCCTACTTTTCTTTCAACCCCATGATGTGTACTTGTACCAACAGAAGGTGATTTTTACTCACAGTTCGACAGATGTGTCCTCAGTATTTACATTTGTGCCCTTACGCTTACTTCATTTCCAGTGGATTACCTTGTGCACTCGGTCTGTGCAATTTCTCTGCACATCGTGAACTATTCCCTCATTACGAGAGCTCTTAAACCAAGACTATGGAATTAAACGATCAGTCCATATCATGTACCAACAGGCTCTGGTACTATTTCCTTACTCTCATTTAATCTAGTCTGTTCGTCTACACGCTACGTCTCTGAGATGTACCCTCCATGCGTGACATGTACAGCCCACTAATTATATGAATATTCTACCGTTGCAACTTGTGCCCTTTGTGTTCTTTGACCACTATATCCTTAGCTTGGACTCTCAGTCGGTTTGAGATAATATCCTTAGTCCATTTGAACTTCAGGCCCTGAACTTTGTAATTTCTCTTTTTAAACCGAAGACTGTTAGCCTGTACCTTCAGTCTTTGAGTCAAGTCTTTGAGTCAGTTTCTCTCTCTGCCTGTCTCTGTCTTTCTGTCCTTCTTTCCCTATCTCTGTCTCCCTAGCTATGGCTCTGTCTTTCTCTGTTTGCACTCTCGTCCTTCCTCGTTTCTGCTCTTTCTCTGTCTGTCACTCTTTCTCTGCCTATTTCTCTCTCTGTCTGTCTCTCTTCTATGTCTCTCTCTCTCACCCTCTATCTCTGTACTTCTCTCCTTATCTCTGTCTCCCTTACTGTGTCTGTCTATCTCTGTCTGGACCCTCGTCCTTCCTTCTCGCTATCTCTCTATTTCTACCTTTTTCACTATCTCAGTCTCTATCTCTCTCTGTCTGTCACTCTCTTTGTCTCTCTCTCTCTGTCTCTCCCTCCCTCTCTATTTCCACTTTCTTTCTTCCGATGCTCTCTCCTTTTTTTCTCTTTCTCTCCCTCCCTCTCTTTTTTGCCTTCATCTTTATTTCTGTCATGTCTCTTTTCATTTGTCTTCATCTCTGTCTCCTTTCGTGATTTTCTCTCTGTCTCTCCATCTTTCTCTCTTCCTCTTTCCTTTATCTCTCTCACCTGCTTCATCAGATATTCAGCTATGGTCTTAATGTTGCTTTCATCTATTAATAAGTCTGTACTCTCATTCCATGAGGTTTACCCTTTTCCTCCAAAAATATATCCCCTTCTATAAATTATCTTCCTTTCGTTCTTTTTCCCTCAGCTTGTATAATCTATTGATTCTAGGTGTATATGATGTACCTCCAGGCGGTTACTTTGAATATTACATGCTTCAAAATACATGTATATCAGAACTCATTATCATTCCGCATTACATTTTGTACTATCAAATATTACTGGTGTAATTGGCACAAATGAAAGATACTGATCTGATCATAGAAATTACGAAATCGTCTGCGCATTCATACACACGATCACTTTCAATGCTGTAGCAACTTCGGCTATTAACCTTTAGTATGCCAAATAAAGATAGGTTCGCATAACATGATTAAAATCATGTTATTTAATACGAGTGATAACACATTAACACTCATGTAAGATTTTCCGTACCGTAATTATACAGTAACTACACTTCGTATAATTCTTTAGAACTTTTACTGGCTCAAGTGAGCGATTCAGATCTATGGCCCTATTTTGAAATTGTGTATGTGTGTGTTGTTTCATGCTTTTCTCAATACGATTACAGTTATATCACGCAGGCCAGTGCATCTATCCATGCTTTCCTTGAGTTTCTTAAACTAGTGTTCCGCACAATGTTCTAGCCACTGTCTGTTTTCTCACTTTAAGATCATCGAAACAATAACCAACAAAGGAATCCTGTCGCAATGAATATCATTTATGCCCGGAAAGAAATCTGCCTAGCTGGGGATTGGAACCAGCATCTCTATGTCTCAAGTTCTATATATTTCCAAAGAGCTGCAGATCTCGGCGTTATATCATTAAGTGATGACTTTAAAATCGTTTGAAAGAGTAAAAGTCAAAAGGGTAAAGATGGCAGCTTAAAGTAAATGAATTTGTTTAAAGATAGATTTTCAAGTGTTAACGTTTACAAATGAAAGTTATGTTCTCGATTCGTGTTTGCTGGAACTTAGAGGGGATGACCTTTGAACACATTGTTAATAAGGAAGAAAGTGCTGGTTAATTTATCGTCCTCAGTGTTATTTATTAGGGAGAATTGAAACATTTCTTATCTAGTTTCAACGTATTGACGATGGACGAGTGAGATTCAGTTTATAAAGGAGACACATGAATTTGAATCTGCATTTTGGATTGTTATTCAATGATTTAAGGAATAAGTTTAATCTCAAATTAAGATGCAAATTTTGGAGTTTTAAAAATGATGATGATGATTACATGTTGCTGGTGATGATGATAATGATGATGATGATTTTTATGATGATGATGTGAATGTTGTAGTGGTGATATGATGATTATGATGATGCTGACTGTGAATTTGGTGGTGGAGAGATTTGTTTCTTTGTTTGGTGTTTTAACGCGGTCTTCAACCTTATTTCAATTAATTCTCGGTGGCCAGAACACATATCCATGGCTTTTTTGGTTTTTCTTTTACCAGTACTTTTCACATGATTCCGAGCCAATGGCTGCTATTTCTCATAACTCTCGTCGAAACAATCATCCTATGGCAACAATTGTCATCAAATATGCGACCTCCCTAGTTTAAAGGTGCGTACGTTACCAACTGAGCAACTGGGCTTGGCTAGGTCTTGGAGAGAGAGAGAGAGAGCGTTCAGTGATTTTGGAAAAGAATCTCATATTAAAATAAAAATTTCAGAAGCAATGTTCAAAACGTTTAGATTAAAAAAAAAAAAAAAAAAAGAAAAAATATGATGATGATGATGAAAAGAAAAAGTGGTCGTGGAGAAAGATTTCTTTGTTAGTGTGGTGTTTTAAGGCCGTTTTTTCTAAATATCATGTACATAGCGGGGCCAGTGCACTATCTGAACTTTCTTGGAGTTTGTTTTACGTCACCTATGTACAATATTCAGTCCTCCCAAGGTTTTGGCTGCTTTTCAACAAAACTATAATCGAAATAATAAACATTCTCGAGTGTAGAATGAATCCTGTTGCAATGACTAACGTCAAACCTAGGACAGAGATTGGCAGGGCTGCTGGATCGAACCTGCGCCCATCTTTGTTTCAAGCCATGTACTTTACCGACTTAATAGACGGGCAAGACATTCTGGTGGAGAGAGAGACAGACAGAGAGAAAGAGAGAGAGAGAGAGAGAAAGTTCATAGCATTTAATTTTGACATGTTTACTTTATTCCTAAAGGTTGTAGTGAAGAAACAAACCTGGAATTTGTCTTTAAGAATAATGACTGAAAAGTGAAATGTATATTCCAAGGTAGACTTTTATGTGCATATGTTAAGAAGTGTGCAGTAGTTAATTTTATGGAGCTTGATATTTTCTGCAAAAATATTAATTCAGTGAAACATTTAATAAAGTAAAGTATGTGGAAGAAGATAATTAGTTTCTTTTACCAGTACTTCGCACAATATTATTTCCAAGCCACTGGCAGCGTTTTCTAATAACTTCGTTGAAAAAATTATCAGCGCTGGGCAAAGGATGAACCCTGTGGCTATCTTTAATTCCATGCAATGTACCAGTAGTGTGGTGTTGTCGTTTTAACTATAGATAAGTATATCGGTCGGCCAGTATACCTTTTTGAGGTTTCTTGGAGCTTCCTTTTACCAGTGCTACGCACAGCATATTCCCAAGCTTTTGGCTGCTTTCCTAAAAAAGCCATCATCTAAACAATGACCATCCTTGCGTGTAAAATGAATCATGTTGCAATGACTATGATCTAACATCAGACAGAAACTGGCACAGCTATTGGATCGAACCTACGCCCGCCTTGGTTTCAAGCCATGTATGTTACCGACTAAACAGATGGACAAGACATTCTACTGGAGAGAGAGAGTGAGAGAGTAAGAGTATTAGATTTTGTCGTGTTTTCTTTCTTCCCGAAGGATTGTAGCGTGGGACAAAAATGCATTTTGTTTAAAGAATAATGATGGAAAAGAGAAATGTATATTCAAGTGTAGATGTTAATGTGTATATGTTAAGAAGAGTACAGAATCTTATTATTTGGGGCTTGATATTTTCTGCAAAGTTATGGATTCGGTCAAAATAAAAAAAAAAAAAAGTGGAAGGAGATAACTAGGTTCTTTTACCAGTACTTCGCACATGTCGAAATGAATATCATTAAACCTCTGACAGATTTTGGCAGAATTAGGGGATCGGCCACGCAACCGCCTTGGTTTCAAGCCATGTACTTTACCGAATGAGGAGACGGGCAAGTTATTATAGTAGAAGAAAAGAAAGAAAGAGTTCTTGAATTTGAAATGTTTGCTTTGTTCTTGAAGGGTTGTAGTGAAGGACCAAAAACTGCAATTATTGTAGGAAGGAAGGAATGATGATGGAAAAGCGAAATGTAGATTTCTAGGTAGACTTTATGTGCATATTTCAAGAAATGTACAGAATTTAATTTTTAGAGGCTTGATATTTTCTGCAAAAAAAGGATTAAGTGAAAAATTAGATGATGCAATAAAGTATGTGGAAGGAGATTTCTTTTTACCAGTACTTTGCACAATATTGTTCCCATGCCACTGGCTCCTTTTTCCACATAACTTCATACAAAAATATATCAGCGCTGAGATAAGGATGAATATTGTTGGAATGACTAGCATTAATTCCATGGAATGTACTCTCACTGTGTGTGATTGAATCCTCAGTCCACAGTATGTGCTGTCACATCTTGAGAAATATTTTCAGTCTCTGACTGACCCATCACTCCATATCAATTTCCTTGCTGTCAGTTAACCAACTCTCCGACACTATGTACCATCAGTCCGTGAGATATGCCTTAAGCCCTTGAGATGAGTCAACAACGCTTGAGATTTAGGCAAGTTCTTATTTCCTCATTTGATTAAGCTATACTCTCAGTTCATAAGATTGACCCTCCCCTCGAAAACTACTCTTTATGATTTAGTTTTCGTTGGCTCTTAGCATCCGTCTGTCTGTATGATGTACCTTCGGTCCGTCAAATAAAATGCAGGACCAAAAACTACTATTTCCTTTGATTTCATTTACTGGTAAATGCCGTTAGATCGTTGGCTCTGTCTGTTCGATGAATCTTTTGCTACCGTTCGAGGAATATTCCTTCCTTTTTTCTTATTTACTCTTAAGCATTTAAAGCAAATCCTTTATCTTTTGAAATTGTTGTTGGGCCCTGAGACTGTAGTTCTACTTTCCCGTGACCACAGGAGTTCCTCTGCCTCTACCCGCAGTCGGCGATTCTATCCCCACAGCCACTAAAATTAACTCTCAGGCAGTTGCATCCACACTGAGTCCTTGAGATTGTATCTTCAGTTCTTTGAATGTTCCCTCGGTCTATTCTTTGTCCTCTTAGACTTTAAAATCGCACCTATAGTCAATGGAATGTAACCCCCCTCCCTGAACCACTGCCCTTACTCGAATGCTATCCTTAACACTGTTTGTCTGCACGCTCAGTTCTTGAAATGTTCTCTAAATCTGTGCAATGTACCCTGAGCGAGTAACAGTTCCCTTCCTTTAACTTTTTCTTCAGTCTTTTCATACCAGCAGTCGGTGCATTGTATCCTACGTTAGCAATATAAAACCTCAGTCAATTAGATGCATCTGAGTCAGTCGGATATTCCTTGAGGCCCTAAAACCTGTTTTAACTTTCACAGTCGTTTTCATGTACTGCCAGGAATTGAGATCGTACCCGTAGTCAGTGAGATGTATCCTCAAGCCATAAGCCTGTCTTTTTAAAGATTTTACATCCAACCAATCAGCCTGCACGACAGTCGGTGAAATGTTTCCACAGTCCCTCTACGTACCCTCAGACAGTAAGAATGCAGCCTTAGTTTGATGTACCCTCAAACCCTGAAAATGAGTCCCTACTTTTCTTTCAACCCCATGATGTGTGCTTGTACCAACAGAAGGTGACTTTTACTCACAGTTCGACAGATGTGTCCTCAGTATTTACATTTGTGCCCTTACGCTTACTTCATTTCCAGTGGATTCCCTTGTGCACTCGGTCTGTGGAATTTCTCTCCACATCGTGAACTATTCCCTCTTTCCGAGAGCTCTTAAACCAAGACTATGGAATTAAACGATCAGTCCATGTCATGTACCAACAGGCTCTGGTGCTATTTCCTTACTCTCATTTAATCCAGTCTGTTCGTCTATACGCTAAGTCTCTGAGATGTACCCTCCATGCGTGACATGGACCGCCTACTAATTATATGAATATTCTACCGTTGCAACTTGTGCCCTTTGTGTTCTTTGACCACTATTTCATTAGCTTGGACTCTCAGTCGGTTCGAGATAATATCCTTAATCCATTTGAACTTCAGGCCCTGAACTTTGTAATTTCTCTTTTGAAACCGAAGATTGTTAGCCTGTACCTTTAGTCTTTGAGTCAAGTCTTTGAGTCAATTTCTCTCTCTGTTTGTCTCTGTCAGTCTCTCTGTCTCTTTGTCTCTCGCTCTCTCTCTGCCTGTCTCTGTCTTTCTGTCCTTCTTTCCCTATCTCTGTCTCCCTAGCTATGGCCCTGTCTTCCTGTTTGCACTCTCGTCCTTCCTCGTTTCTGCTGTTTCTCTGTCTATCACTCTTTCTCTGCCTATTTCTCTCTCTGTCTCTCTCTCTGTCTCTCTCTCACCCTCTATCTCTGTGCTTCTCTCCCTGTCTCTGTCTCGCTTACTGTGTCTGTCTATCTCTCTCTGGACCCTCGTCCTTCCTTGTCGCTATCTCTCTATTTCTACCTTTTTCATTATCTCAGTCTCTATCTCTCTCTGTCTGTCACTCTCTCTGTCTCTCCCTCACTCTCTATTTCCACTTTCTTTCCTCTAATGCTCTCTCCTTTTTTTCTCTTTCTCTCCCTCGCTCTCTTTTTTGCCATCATCTTGATTTCTGTCATGTCTCTTTTTATTTGTCTTTATCTCTGTCTCCTTTTGTGACTTTCTCTCTGTCTCTCCATCTTTTTCTCTTCCTCTTTTCTTTATCTCTCTCACCTGCTTCATCGGATATTCAGCTATGGTCTTAATGTTGCTTTCATCCATTAATAAGTCTGTACTCTCATTCCATGAGGTTTACCCTTTTCCTCCAAAAATATACCCCCTTCTATAAATTATCTTCCTTTCGTTCTTTCTCCCTCAGCTTGTATAATCTATTGATTCTAGGTGTATATGATGCACCTCCAGGCCGTCACTTTGAATATTACATGCTTCAAAATACATGTATATCAGAACTTATTATCATTCCGCATTACATTTTGTACAATCCAATATTACTGGTGTAACTGGCACAAATGAAAGATACTGATCTGATCATAGAAATTACGAAATCGTCTGTGCATTTATACACACGATCACTTTCAATGCTGTAGCAACTTCGGCTATTAACCTTTAGTATGCCAAATAAAGATAGCTTCGCATAACATGATTAAAATCATGTTATTTAATACGAGTGATAACACATTAACACTCATGTAAGATTTTCCGTACCGTAATTATACAGTAACTACACTACGTATAATTCTTTAGAACTTTTACTGGCCCAAGTGAGCGATTCAGATCTATGGCCCTATTTTGAAATTGTGTATGTGTGTGGTGTTTCACGCTGTTTTCAGAATGATTACAGTTATATCACGCAGGCCAGTGCATCTATCCATGCTTTCCTGGAGTTTCTTAAACTAGTGCTCCGCACAATGTTCTAGCCACTTTCAGTTTTCTCACTTGAAGATCATCGAAACAATAACCAACAAAGGAATCCTGTCGCAATGAATATCATTTATGCCCGGAAAGAAATCTGCCTAGCTGGGGATTGGAACCAGCATCTCTATGTCTCAAGTTCTGTACGTTTCCGAAGAGCTGCAGATCTCGGCGTTATATTATTAAGTGATGGTTTTAAAATTGTTTGACATAGTAAACGTCAAAAGGGCAAAGATGGCAGCATAAAGTAAATGAATTTGTTTAAAGATCGATTTTCAAGTGTTAACGTTTACAAATGAAAGTTATGTTCCCGATTCGTGTTTGCTGGAACTTAGAGGGGATGACCTTTGAACACAGTGTTAATAATGAAGAAAGTGCTGGTTAATTTATCGTCCTCAATGTAATTTATTAGGGAGAATTGAAACATTTCTTATCTAGTTTCAACGTATTGATGATGGACGAGTGAGATTCAGTTTATAAAGGAGACACATGAATTTGAATCTGCATTTTGGATTGTTATTCAATGATTTAAGGAATAAGTGTAATGTCAAATTAAGATGCAAATTTTGGAGTTTTAAAAATGATGATGATGATGATTACATGTTGCTAGTGATGATGATAATGATAATGATGATTTTTATGATGATGATGTGAATGTTGTAGTGGTGATATGATGATTATGATGATACTGATTGTGAATTTGGTGGTGGAGAGATTGGTTTCTTTGTTTGGTGTTTCACCGCGGTCTTCAACCTCATTTCAATTAATTCTCGGTGGCCAGAACACATATCCATGGCTTTTTGGTTTTTCTTTTACCAGTACTTTTCACATGATTCCGAGCCAATGGCTGCTATTTCTCACAACTCGCGTTGAAACAATCATGCTATGGCAAATTTTGTCATCGAATATCGCACAGAAATTGGAACGGCTGGTGAATCGAACCTGCTACCTCCCTACTTTAAAGGTGTGTACGTTAGCAACTGAGCAACTGGGCTTAGCAATGTCTTGGAGAGAGAGAAAGAGAGAGAGAGCGTTTAGTGATTTTGGAAAAGAATCACATCTCATATTGAGATAAAAATTTCAGAAGCACTGTTCAAAACCTTTAGACGAAAAAATTATGTCGATGAAAAGAAAAAGTGGTCGTGGAGAAAGATTTCCTTGTTAGTGTGGTGTTTCAAGGCCGTTTTTCCTAGATGTCATGTACATAGCGGGGCCAGTGCACTATCTGAACTTTCTTGGAGTTTGTTTTACCTCAGCTATGCACAATATTCAGTCCTCTTAAGGTTTTGGCTGCTTTTCAACAAAACTATAATTGAAACAATAAACATTCTCGAGTGTAGAATGAATCCTGTTGCAATGACTAACGT
Source organism: Tridacna gigas (assembly GCA_945859785.2). Classification (NCBI taxonomy): domain Eukaryota; kingdom Metazoa; phylum Mollusca; class Bivalvia; order Cardiida; family Cardiidae; genus Tridacna; species Tridacna gigas. The sequence goes on along the minus strand of OX244042.2, from coordinate 28,698,682 downwards.
CAAACGTAGGACAGAGATTGGCAGGGCTGCTGGATCGAACCTGCGCCCATCTTTGTTTCAAGCCATGTACTTTACCGACTTACTAGACGGGCAAAGCATTCTGGTGGAGAGAGAGAAAGAGAGAGAGGGAGAGAGAGAGAGAGAGTTCATAGCATTTAATTTTCACATGTTTACTTTATTCCTAAAGGTTGTAGTGAAGAAACAAACCTGGAATTTTTCCTTAAGAATAATAAATAAAAGTGAAATGTATATTCCAGGGTAGACTTTTATGTGCATATGTTAAGAACTGTGCCATAGTTAACTTTATGGAACTTGATATTTTCTGCAAAAATATGGATTCAGTGAAACATTTAATAAAGTAAAGTATGTGGAAGAAGATAATTAGTTTCTTTTACCAGTACTTCGCACAATATTGTTTCCAAGCCACTGGCAGCTTTTTCTAATAACTTCGTTGAAAAAATTATCTGCGCTGGGCAAAGGATGAACCCTGTCGCAATGGCTATCTTTAATTCCATGGAATGTACCAGTAGTGTGGTGTTGTCGTTTTAACTATAGATAAGTATATCGGTCGGCCAGTATACCTTTTTGAGGTTTTTTGGAGCTTCCTTTTACCAGTGCTACGCACAGCATATTCTAAAGCTTTTGGATGCTTTCCTAAAAAAGCCATCGTCGAAACAATGACCATCCTTGAGTGTAAAATGAATCCTGTTGCAATGACTATTATCAAACATCGGACAGAAATTGGCACAGCTATTGTATCGAACCTTCGCCCGCCTTGATTTCAAGCCATGTATATTACCGACTAAACAGATGGACAAGACATTCTACTGGAGAGAGAGCGAGAGAGTGAGAGAGAGAGAGAGAGTATTAGATTTTGTCGTGTTTTCTTTCTTCCAGAAGGGTTGTAGCGTGGGACAAAAATGCATTTTGTTTAAAGAATAATGATGGAAAAGAGAAATGTATATTCAAGTGTAAATGTTAATGTGTATATGTTAAGAAGTGCGCAGAATCTTATTATTTGGGGATTGATATTGTCTGCAAAGTTATGGATTCGGTCAAAATAAAAAAAATAAGTGGAAGGAGATAACTAGGTTCTTTTACCAGTACTTCGCACATGTCGAAATGACTATCATTAAACCTCGGACAGATTTTGGCAGAATTAGGGGATCGACCATGCAACCGCCTTGGTTTCAAGCCATGTACTTTACCGAATGAGGAGACGGGCAAGTTATTATGGTAGAAGAAAAGAAAGAAAGAAAGAGTTCTTGAATTTGACATGTTTGCTTTGTTCTTGAAGGGTTGTAGTGAAGGATCAAAAACTCCAATTATTGTAGGAAGGAAGGAATGATGATGGAAAAGCGAAATGTAGATTCCTAGGTAGACTTTATGGGCATATTTTAAGAAGTGTACATAATTTAATTTTTAGAGGCTTGATATTTTCTGCGAAAAAAGGATTAAGTGAAAAATTAGATGATATAATAAAGTATGTGGAAGGACATTTCTTTTTACCAGTACTTTGCACAATATTGTTCCCATGCCACTGGCTCCTTGTTCCACATAACTTCATACAAAAAAATATCAGCGCTGAGATAAGGATGAATATTGTTGCAATGACTAGCATTAATTCCACGGAATGTACTCTCACTGTACTCCCACTGTGTGTGATTTAATCCTCAGTCTCACATCTTGAGAAATATTTTCAGTCTATGACACTGACCCATCACTCCATATCAATTTCCTTGCTGTCAGTTAACTAACTCTCCGACACTATGTACCATCAGTCCGTGAGATATACCTTTAGCCCGTGAGATGAGTCAACAACGCTTGAGATTTAGGGAAGTTCTTATTTCTTTTATTGATTAAGCTATACTCTCAGTTCATAAGATTAACCCTCCCCTCGAAAACTACTCTATATGATTTAGTTTTCGTTGGCCCTAAGTATCCGTCTGTCTGTAAGATGTACCTTTGGTCCGTGAAATTAAATGCAGGACCAGAAACTAGTATTTCCTTTGATTTCATTTACTGGTAAATGCCGTTAGATCGTTGGCTCTGTCTTTTCGATGAAACTTTTGCTACCGTTCGAGGAATATTCCTTCTGTTTTTATTATTTACTCTTAAGCGTTTAAAGCAAATCTTTTATCACTTGAAATTGTTGTTGGGCCCTGAGACTGTAGTTCTACTTTCCCGTGACCACAGAAGTTCCTCTGCCTCTACCCGCAGTCGGCGATTCTATCCCCACAGCCACTAAAATTAACTCTCAGGCCGTTGCATCCACACTGAGTCCTTGAGATTGTATCTTCAGTTCTTGGAATGGTCCCTCGGTCTATTTTTTGTCCTCTTAGACTTTAAAATCCACCTGTAGTCAATGGAATGTATCCCCCGTCCCTGAACCACTGCCCTTACTCGAATGCTATCCTTAACACTGTTTGTCTACACTCTCAGTTCTTGAAATGTTCTCTAAATCTGTGCAATGTACCCTGAGCGAGTAACAGTTCCCTTCCTACAACTTTTTCTTCAGTCTGTTCATACCAGCAGTCGGTACGTTAGCAATATAAAACCTCAGTCAATTAGATGCATCTGAGTCAGTCGGATATTCCTTGAGGCCCTAAAACTTGTTTTAACTCTCACAGTCTTTTTCATGTACTGCCAGGAATTGAGATCGTACACCTTGTCACTGAGATGTATCCTAAAGCTATAAACCTGTGTCTTTTTAAAGATTTTACATCCAACCAATCAGCACGACAGTCGGTAAAATGTTCCCACAGTCCCTCTACGTACTCACGGACAGTACGAATGCAGCCTTAGTTTGATGTACCCTCAAAACGTGAAAATGAGTCCCTGCTTTCCTTTCAACCCCATGATGTGTGCTTGCACCAACAGAAGGTGATTTTTACTCACAGTTCGAAAGATGTGTCCTTAGTATTTACATTTGTGCCCTTACTCTTACTTTTTTTCCAGTGGATTACCTTATGCGCTCGGTCTGTGCAATTTCTTTCCACATCGTGAACTATTCCCTCATTCTGAGAGCTCTTAAACCAAGACTATGGAATTAAACGATCAGTCCATGTCATGTACCAACAGGCTCTGGTACTATTTCCTTACTCTCATTTAAAGTCCCAATAAAGTCCAAAATTAGAATTTTTTTATGCTTGAAAAAAGGCATGAATCTGTTAGATTTACTCTTATTTTGTCGCCAAGGGGATAGGGGCGTTCATAGCAGCATCGGTTCATGTCACAGAACCATACAAAAATCCTATTTTTTTTTTTTATCAATTCTCCCAACTGACGTTACTACGCACTATTCGGAATCATTCTGGTGTCCTATTTGTAGACACCATGTGACGGATGACGTATTACACAGACGATGTGCTTTCTCTCCTTAGAAAACGTTGCGAAACTTCGGTAAGTCTGTAATTTTCGTTAAATTACCTGCGCTCATCGTATCTAATTTATTTGTATGCATTTGATTGGTAAATCGGAGTTGTGTTATATTTATTTCGATCATGATATTCCTATTTCTTCTTGTCAAGAGTCGTCCAAACATCGAATGACATCTCGGCCTATAACACTTTCGGCCTATTACAATTTCGACTAGTAAGAAATTCGGCGCATACAAAATCGAATGTCTACACAAGGTATAAAGGTTTGTAATATGAGCCATGGGGAATAAGTCAAACAAAATGCGGACGTTTTATAACGAAGATCAGACTTTACATTATGTGCGATCTGATCTTGATCTTCGTAGGTAATGAAAAAGTTAAGAATGTTGTGGGGTTTTTTTTTTTTTTTTTTCGGGTCTGTAATTACTAGCGAATTTTGACCTGAGTTTAGCATCACTGGTGGACGTTTTATATCAAAGGTCAGACTTCTTACTAGGTGCAATCTGATCTCGATCTATGCTGTCAACAAAGGATATTTCTCAACTTTCAAGAGTTTAGTAAAACACATTGCTTATTGATATTTTTACTGCTAGTTTTTGAAGACAGAGTTGATGTTACTTCATCAATCAAGTTATTGCATGCAGATGAACCATACTTTTCAAAATTACAGATACATATTCCAAAGCTGATAAATACATGTACTTCAAGTTGTTGGAGTGCAAGACAATTGAAGACAAAAGTAGAAGCTTACTATTACTCAAGTAATATTTATCTACCACATTGTGATTAAGAAAAATAATTTTTTATGTCATTTTTTACTGATCTCTTTTCTTTCCAATCTAAAAACAGTGTATTTTTTTAGGGTGTGATACAGAGAGACCAAGATGTTTGTTAACTGCCAAACAGATATCCCAGTCTGGTGTTATATCTCTGCTGTACGACAATTTTTTTTTCACAGATTTTAGCACAGTCCATGTCAACAGGTATTTGAATGATATTTAGATCTACATCTATTACACATTAATGTTAGAACTTTGAAGTCTATTATATTTCAAGCATAGAAAGGATCAGCTGCTGAAGGGATAATTGATCAAATACAACGTTTTTACACCCTTGCCATAAATTTTTGAAAGGAGCAATTGTTTGCTACAAGCAACTGCTCCTTTCTCACATTCCTCCATTTAGTTGATTTTTTTTTTTTTTTGTGAACATTCCCCAGTTGTCGGTTGTTTAACGCCATTTTCAACATTATTTCAGTTTTATCACGGCAGCCAGTGCATCTGTCCATGCTTATCAAGAGTTTCTGTTTCCAGTACTTTGCATAATTTCCCACTGTCTGCTTTTCCACGTAATCATTGTCAATACAATGATTAGCATTGAGAGAGGAATGTATCCTGTTGCAATGACTATCATCAGTCCTGGGAAAGAAATTGGCTGAGCTAGGGATTTGAAGCAGCAATCCCCCAATCTCAAGCCCTGTTTGCGACTAGCTGCACCACTAGGGCTTTGCAGTAGTATTTCGTAAAAGTAATGTACTCTTGAGAGAGAAAAAGGCATGCCTTGGGGCTAAAACAAATTAAAGTCCAACTTTTAGTAAGCAAGCACAAAAGGTACACTCAAAAGCTGCTTTGTATTAAGCCAGCACCAAAGAGACTCTCAAATTGTGTGTTTTTTTTTTTTACCTTGAAAAAGAAGGCTTTCGAAACATAATGAAAAAAGGTGAAAACCAACATTTTCTATTTCCAAAAGTGATTTTAGCTTTTTAAACAAGTTCCGTCATTTGAGCCACGTTCAATTTGTTGTCTACAAATGCTTTCAATTTAGACAAGTTAGAAATTTTATCAGCTTGAAAAGAATTAGTATAACGGTGGCCACAAGGGCAGGGTTTACTGTATAAAGAAATGAGCATATCTTGTAAAATAGCTCTAGAGATACAATCTGAGACTAGTAGATTAAAAATACATGTTTTTCAATCTAAATTTACTTGATTGATTGAATGGTGTTTAATGCGGCATTCAACATTATATCAGTCACTTCATTGCCTCAGTTTGCTTATTCATGTATACCCTGGGTTTTAATGGTACATGGCTCTGTAGTGTCATGCCCAAGAACACTCTTATGAAAAACCCATTGCTTCCAGTGAGGCTCAAAGCTCGGACCTCCAGGTTATGAGTGCTACACTTTACCACTGAGCCAGGGAGACCTTAAATAAATTTGTATTTCAGACTCAAAATGCGAATGCAGTCTCAATGGCAGTGTAAGAAACAAGGAAATAGTTGTTAAATGGCCTCTTTAGGATTTCATTTAACTCTACCAAACAACAAAGTTTTGGTCTAGTCCAAATTCAAAGTATTTGCAGCCCAAAATTTAACTGTGGCTCAAATGATGGAATTTGTTTTTAATAGGGTAGAAAACATAGTGTGGAATCAAGAAAATGCTGGTTACCTGCATTTTCTCCTTTTCTCATAATGTTTTCAAAACACCTGGAGATGCATTAAGCCCCCTTTTGCCAGAGTGTGGCCCATACATACTTTGCATTATTTAACTCTTTACCAAACAACAAAATTTTAGACTGAACCAAATTGAAAGCATTAATTTTGCAGATGACAAATTAAGTGTTGCTAAACTGATGATTTCTCTTTTTGATAGGGTAGTAAACATTGTGGGAAAAGGAGAAAATGCTGGTTACCAGCATTTTCTCCTTTTCCCACAATTTTTTCAAAAGCCTTTTCTTTCAGGGTTGTTAAAAGTCGGGATTGTGTGGTAAAGAGTTAAAAAGAAATTTATGTTCTTGTCATTTCAGTGTCTCATTTTGAACAGAGTGACGTGACATTTGAACAGTGTGGACAGCGAAAAAAATCATTCTCAGTTTATAGACAAATATGGACAATATTAGTGCATCTACTAACTTAACAGTATACCAGTAACATCGGAATGGACTTCTGCAGTGATTGGTGATCGTAATATTAGAAATTTTGGATCAAAATTGTGGATTTTGGAGGTTTCTTTTGGAACTCAGTCAAAGACTTGAGAACAGGGGGTCAGTGGTTTGATTCCTGGCTTTTCCAATTTCTTAGAATTGATGATATTCATTGTGACATGCGGGAAAGCAGTCAGTAGCTTGGAAAGATTATTGTGTGAGGTACTTTAAAAAGGGTTTTTGTCGGTTTAACCCTTTACTAAACAATCGTGAGTTTTCACGACCCTAGAGATGAAGACTTTTGAAAACATTGTTGAAATTCTCTGGTTACCAGCATTTTTTTTCATTTTCCCATATTTTCTACCCTTCCAAAATCAAATTTCAATATTTGGGTCCCATTTATCATCTGCAAATACTTTCAAGTCTAAAATTTTGTTGTTTGTCAAGAGTTAAAAACTATGTGCAGAAATGGGTTAACCGTTTACCAGATGACAGATTTTGGACAAGTCCAAATTGGAAGTGTTTTTTGACAACTACTGTAATTCAGTGTGGTGTAAAGGATTAGATTTGTCTTTGAAATGGTAGAAATCATTGAGGGAATAGAAGAAAATGCTGGTTACTAACATTTTCTCCTTCACCCACGAAGTTTCTAAAGCTATCTCCCTGGGGGTCATTAAAAGACGAGATTGTTTGCTAAAGGACCATTGTATACTTGATTTAAAAGCTTGAAAATATGTAGATAGTGAAAACAATTGCAGTTTGCTCAAATGTACTTTTTATTGGTCTCGAACTTTGTAAGATATGGTTTTGTTTTAAAATTCATAAACATGAATTAAAACTGTAACCCTTTACCAAATGACAAAATTTTATGCTAGTCCATATTGAAAGCATTTGCAGTTGACAAAATAATTGTGACTCAAAAGTTAAGATTTTATTTGGGAAGGGAAGAAAACACTGTGGGAAAAGGAGAAAATGCTGGTTACCAGCATTTTCTCTTTTTCCTACAATGTTTTCAAAGGGCTTCTCTCTCAGGGCTGTTAAAAGCCGTGAGTGTGTGGTAAAGGCTTAAACTGGAAATAGAGTTTAGTATCTTTCAATAATTTTCCTTTTAGTAATAAAAAACAATGGTCACAAAAATATCACACTCAACTCTTTACCACACAATCCCTGGTTTTAATGACCCCTGAAGAAGAGGGCTTTTGAAAACATTGTGGGAAAAGGAGAAAATGCTGGTAACCAGCATTTTCTCCTTTTCCCACAATGTTTTCTATCCTTCCCAAAACAAATTTCAATTTTTCAATCATATATATTTTGTTGTCTGCAAGTGCCTTCAATTTGGACCAGTCTAAAATTTTGTCGTTTGGTAAAGAGTTAATCATATTGGTAATCTTAATTCAATATTCTTCATGACTGTTGTAAAAACTTAATACTGGCTATCTGTATCTTGGGTAAAAATACTGTTCACGTAAAACTTTCCATCATAGAGCACCTAAGGTAGGAAGAGAAACAGAAACAAGTAAATGTATTTGACTGATATATGTCACAATGCAATAAATCTATTTTCAACAGCATTTCAACTGTATAGCAGTAGCTGTACACTTACTCATGTTCACTGGGTCAATAACTGATATCCCTTTACCACACAGTCCCGACTTTTAACGACCCTGAGAAAAAAGCCTTTTGAAAACATTGTGGGAAAAGGAGGAAATGGTGGTAACCAGCATTTTCTCCTTTTCCCACAGTGTTTTCTACCCTTCCCAAAACAAATTTCAATTTTTCAGTCACATTTATTTTGTTGTCTGCAACTGCTTTCAATTTGGACCAGTCTGTTTTGTTGTTTGGTAAAGAGATATTACTGGCAATAAAGCTGGGGGAGGTTACTTTCTGTAGGAAACTACCTATCAAGCTCCAGCTACAGTTGAATTTTGAACACATGTTTCACAAATCATATCAACCAAAAGGCCATGGTGGGCTTGCAAGCATCTTCACGTCCTTGTTTATTAACCCTTAACCACACAATTCCGGGTTTAAACGAACCTATGGAAGATGTCTTCTGAAAACATTCCGGGAAAAGGAGAAAATGCTTGTTACCAGCATTTTCTCCTTTTCCCACTGTCTTTTCTAACCTACCAGAAACAAATTTAAATTTTGAGTCACATTTATTTTGTTGTCTGTAAATGCTTTTAATTTGGACCAATCTAAAATAGTGCTGTGTGGTAAAGAGTTAAGTGTCATTGCAACTGGATTTGATCCTGTCAAACTCCTGAACATGATTTGGGTTTGCTCATGGGGGAAACAGCCAGTGAATTTTAGAGAAATTGCTGAGAATTACTAGTATATGAAATAGAGGTAAAAGGCACATTATTAAATTTAAACCGTTTTCAAACAATCCAAGTTTTAACAACTCTTAGTAAGACAGCCTCTCCAAATATTGTGGAATAAAGAGAAAATTTTGGTACAATATAGCCTGTAGAAAAAGCAGAAAATATTGGTAGCCTGCATTTTTTTCTTTTTTCCCCCACACTGTTTTCTACCCTTCCAGAGAGACATTTATTGTGTTGAGTTATATGTACTTTTTCATCTGCAAATAGTTTCAATTTAGACGAGTCTAAAATGTTCTTCTCTTGTAAAGATTGGGTGTTTATTTGTTGGAGCATTTTGCACCACTTTAAACATTATTTCAGATTTTTATTCATGTCAATGTGACAACTCATTACTGTCTTTTCTGTATTTCACCAGCACAAAGCTGGGGCTCTGCAATGTCTTGCCTAAGGACATTCCTTAACCCTTAAAGCCCTGGATTGACTGATTCTATGGTGTTTAATGCCATTTTCAACATTATTTCAGTTATATCGTGGCGGCCAGTGCACCTATCCATGCTTTCCTAGCGTTTCTTTTAGCAGTGCTTCGCACAGTATTCTTTCCAAGCCACTGGCTGCTTTTCCCACATAGCCATTGCCAAAACAATGGTCAACGTTGAGAGAGGAAAGAAATTGGCCGAGCCAGGGTTTGAACCAGCGACCTCCTGTTCTCAAGTCCCTTACGCTACAGACTGAGCTACAGGGTGCAGCTTAAAGCCCTGGAACCAACTTAAGTTGTTTTTGCAGACAAAAGTTGTTTTTGCAGACAGTGTAGATAAAGATCAGACTGCACATAATATGTAGTCTGATTTTAGATCAATACTGTCTGCTACTATGAAACAAGTTTTGTCAAAATAAAGCAAGACGGCTACCATTTTCGTACTTTCCAAGCAGGTGCGCAACCCTTTACCAGTTGGTAAAATTTTAGTTCAATTGTTCAAACTGGAAACAATTGCAGATGAAAAATTGGACGTATTAGCTCAAATGAAAAGATTTGCTTCAAGAAGAATAGTATTATGGAGGAAAAAATACCGGTAACCAGCAATTCTGCTATTTCCATAATGTTTCAAAAGTATTTTTCTTTGTTAAAGTGATTAAATAGTGCTTTACATAATAACTTGGATGTTTTGGTTAACCCTTTACCACACAATCCCAACTTTTAAAGACCCTGGGAAAGAAGCCTTTTGAAAACATTGTGGGAAAAGGAGAAAATGCTGGTAACCAGCATTTTCTCCTTTTCCCACAATGTTTTCTACCTTTCCCAAAACAAATTTCTGCAAATGCTTTCATTTTGGAAATGTCCAAAATATTGTTGTTTGGTAAAGAGTTACATTGCTCTATATGTATGAATATATTTTTTTATTTTTTGTCCACAAATTCTTCTTGTAAGACTATTGTGATTGTACATGTATTTAAAATAATAAAATAATATTACATTATATTGCCTTGATTGTTGCATGAAACATATCTGTCTTTGTAAGAGCTGTGATCTGAACCAGCCAGTTTTATATCGTAGTACTGAAGGCCAAGTATTCACATGCTACATATTCTTCAGCAACACCACAGAATATGTCTTTGGAAATCTGATTATTCTGCTGTATATCTGAAAAATAAAAAAAGACGTGTTCTCTTTTTTAATTTATCTAAATCTGAAACTGTAAAAAAAACAAAGACAGCAGTATAGTAATAGGTGTAGGTTTACTCCAACTTCATTCCATTTGATAACAGAATTGATTGCAGCATTTGTCCAGCATGTGGTTGAACTTAAATAATGTTGAAAACTGTACATGTATGAAGTCATAACTGTACAAATACAGCTTTTAACAAACCTGTTTCGAAACAGCATTGGTAATTACTTATCATTTGTAGGGAAGAAAACATGTGTTCCATCTTCCACAATGTTACTTTTCCATATGGATCAAAATTGACTGCTGCTGCATTTCCAACCTTTTACTAATTTTCTTCACATGTTCTTTACTCTAGTATGGCATACGTCTCAAAGCCCGAATAGTAGCAAAAAGTACACAAAAAGTAGGTCAGCAGTTGCTATGCTGCTCTATCTTTTGTTAACTTTTTACTTGATTTCAATTTTTTCTTTTGCCATTGACTTACACTTGGATCGACTGTACAACAACAGATTATCATCTTCCTAACAATTTCGTACTTTCAAAAGGTATGACTTAAATCAAAATGCATTTTAACACCCACTTTGTTTACTTTTGGTGGCTGCTGGGCCTTTAAACAGTAGCACATACAATCATGGGTATGGGCTATACATCAAACAAATGAATGTAGTTTTTAGCCTTTCAATTTCTGACAATCATTCTGTTTACATGTATGATACAGGTAAATTCTAGCACAGTGTAATGCAGTATCTTTTACTCAATAATCAGCACTTTTGCAAATGAAGCCCAGTTTGATTGACTGAGTGATACATACATGTAGCTTTCAACATTATATCAGTCATACCATTTTGATAGATCGTTAATTCATATGTTTCCTGAGTTTTAACAATATCTGAAGTAACTTGCCCATGGACATCCCAACAAAACCCAGTGAGAATTGAATCTGAGTCATGGATTACTTACATTATGCATTTACCACTGAGACATGAAATAATCCTTGGGCCCTTTACATCTGTTCAGTTGAATAAAACTTGTGGCATTACTAGTATCACAAGGGTCAGCTCAAGTAATATAGGAGAACTGTGAAGCCCTAAGTGACAAAACAAAATTCAGTCGCATAAGCACAGTAGTAGCTTAATCAGCGGTCTACCGGTATTTTGTCCAACAGCATATTTTCAAGAATTCTGCTCCATTTTCATCCTGGCCTATAATAAGGGTTTCATTTAAGATGTAGCAAAATGAGACAGCAAAAACTTCTTGCAGTATACCGGTAATCTTGAATCTACACTGCTTCTTTAAAGGTATAGCCCATGTGGTGGGTTGAGGTGAATCCCTGAAACTGCAATACATTGTTTTGAATTTTCATTACTTTACCAGTCATGTAAATTTTGTGAATTTGGCTATTGAAAATAAAATTTGTTTTATCTGATTGAGACACATGTACCTGAAAAGTGGTCGCCAAATTCTGAATCTACTGGAATGGAATCACAATCATGACGGAGTCAGAAACCAAGGCTCATCTGCACAGTCAGTATAATTCAGTATGTGTATCATCATGTAGGAGGATCCATTCACATTGGTCAGAGATGTGTGAAGTAATTATCTCCATACTCTGGAATATCATTTACATATCATTTAACATTCTGTGCTAGAAATTTAATAGTGTTTTACTCCGCTTTCAACAGTATTTCAGTCATATCATGGCAGCATCACACAAATTCATGTATTTCCTGGGATTCACCAGTACTAGGCTAGGGCTCTGAAGTGTCTTGCCCAAAGACACTCCCATGAAAAAACCAGCAGATCGAACCCCAGACCTAATAATGTGCAAATTCATCTTTTACTCTTTACCAAACGACAAAAATTTAGACTTGTCAAAATTGAAAGCATTTGCAGACGACAATTTAATGTGGGCCAAACGATAGAATATGTCTTTGATAGGGGAGAAAATATTGTGGGAAAAGGAGAAAATGCTGGTTACCAACATTTTCTCCTTTTCCTACAATGTTTTCAAAAGACTTATTTCTCAGGGTCGTAAAATCTCGAGATTGTGTAGTAAAGGGTTAACATACAGTCCAGTGCTGTAATGACCCAGAGGCATAAACCTTTTCAGAACATTGTAGGAAAAGGAGAAAATGCTGCTGTTGACTAGTATTTACCTTTAATTCAACAATTGTTTCTCCTGTTTCAAATACAAATCATGTAGATCCAATACAAGCTATGTCGTCTACAAATGTTTTCAATCTAGACAAGTCCAAAATTTTGTCATCTGCTAAAAAAAAAAACACCAAGATTCCATTGATATGTGCACTGACCAGATTAGGGAAAGATAATTGGGTTCTACGTTCAAATTTGTGTCACCCAAGAAATTCAGCCAATTTTTTTTAAAAAAAGGTGCAGATTTAACACATTGAGTTTCAATTGCATTTCTAAAGTCTTATACACCCCCCCCCCCCCCCAAAATACTTAGCCTTGTCCAACACTAAGGCATTTGCGGAAAAACAAATATTTCTCAAATAATGAAATTTGTCTGTGATACAAGAAAAATATTGTGGAAATAGGAGAAAATGTCGGCTACCAACTTTTTCTCATATTTCCACCGTGTTTTCAAAAGCATTTTTTCAATATCGTATAAACTAGGGATTGCTAGGTAAATGGCCAATCTCCGAATAAATGTGCGTCGCGTATATCCGAGGTTCAGACTACATTCATGCACATTTAATCATTATCTGCATTCTCTGCGAAGAAAATGGGTCAATCGGGTGCTGCGCAAAAATGAAAGATCACTTTCATCTCACAGGTGCCCGGCGAGCGACAGTATAATTCACGTATTACACACTAAGTAATAGTAAATTAGTGTGTAATATATGAATTTTACTGTCGCTCGCCGTTCACCTGTGTTTCATCTTACTAGCCGATATTCATTAATCAGAAAGTGCTTACGTATCCTGATCCAACAGTAAATGCGGAAATCAATACAGATATTGCGATAAATCTGTTTTTAACACAATAAATATAAGATGAACGTAAAGCGACTTACTGATTCGAGAATGCGAACTGAAATCCGCATCAGTTTTCAGACAGTTCGCTCATTCTGTATGTTTACACGGAGCTTCTTGTTCAAAACAAAAGAAACAAATCCCAAAATACACGCCCGTTTGTTCTTTCTGTGTCGCTCTTCGGCAAATTCGGTAAACGAACTTGGTTTTCTGTCGAATATGATTCTCACGACCGTCACACCGTCCTCCATTTTGTTTTTCGTTTACCTTAGCTCCAAGGTATCACGTGGTGTAACTACGTCATCGTTATTGATGTAAACAAAAGTTAGAGATACCTGGTAGTATTTCTTGTAGTTTTGAAAGTAATTCTTTTGCCAGCGAATGGAACTTTGACCAATCGCACATTAAGAGAGTGTCATCGTTATATTAATTTACATAGTTTTAAATGGTATGATTAAAATTTAACTTCATTTTTTACCCCGCATTGTTTACATTTGGACTTTATTGGGACTTTAATCCAGTATGTTCGTCTTCACGCTAAGTCTCTGAGATGTACCCTCCATGAGTGACATGTACCGCCCACTAATTATATGAATATTCAGCCGTTGTAACTTGTACCCTTTGTGTTCTTTGACCACTATTTCATTAGCTTGGACTCTCAGTCGGTTTGAGATAATATCCTTAATCCATTTAAATTTCAGGCCCTGAAGTCTGTAATTTCTCTTTTGAAACCAAAGACTGTTAGCCTGTACCTTTCATCTTTCGGTCGATTTCTCTCTCTGTCTGTCTCTCAGTCTCTTTGTCTCTCTCTCTCTCTCTCTCTGCCTGTCTCTGTCTTTCTGTCCTTTCCCTATCTCTGTCTCCCTGGCTATGGCTCTGTCTTTCTCTGTTCGCACTCTCGTCCTTCCTCGTCTCTGCTGTCTCTCTGTCTGTCTCTCTTTCTCTGCCTATTTTTCTCTCTGTCTTTATCTATGTCTCTGTCTCTCTCTCACCCTCTGTCTCTGTGCTGTGCTTCTCTCCCTATCCCTCTTTCGCTTGCTGTGTCTGTCTATCTATGTCTGGACCCGCGTCCTACCTTGTTGCTATCTCTCTATCTCTGCATTTTTCACTATCTCATTTTCTGTCTCTCTGTCTCTCTTTCTCTATCTCTGTCTCTCGTTCTCTGCCTCTCTCTGTGCCTCTCTCCCTCTCTCCCCCTCTATTTCCACTTTCTTTTCTCTCAGTCGCTTTGATATAATATCCTTAATCCATGTAAACTTCACGCCTTGAAGTTTCTAATTTCTCTTTTTAAATAGAAGACTGTTAGCCTGTACCTTTAGTCTTTGAGTCAAGTCTTTGAGTCAATTTCTCTCTGTCTCTGTCTGTCTCTCTGTCTCTTTGTCTCTCGCTCTCTCTCTCTCTCTCTCTCTCTCTGCCTGTCTCTGTCTTTCTGTCCTTCTCTCCCTATCTCTGTCTCCCTAGGTATGGCTCTGTCTTTCTCTGTTTGCACTCTCGTCCTTCCTTGTTTCTGCTCTCTCTCTATCTCTCTCTCTATCTCTGCCTATTTCTCTCTCTGTCTGTCTCTCTGTCTCTCTCTCTCACCCTCTATCTCTGTGCTTCTCTCCCTATCTCTGTCTCGCTTGCTGTGTCTGTCTATCTCTGGACCCTCGTCCTTCCTTGTCGCTATCTCTCTATCTCTGCCTTTTTCACTATCTCAGTCTCTATCTATATCTGTCTTTCACCCTCTCTGTCTCTCTCTCGGTCTCTCCCTCCCTCTCCATTTCCACTTTCTTTCCTCTGATGCTCTCTCCTTTTTTTCCCTTTCTCTCCCTTCCTCTCTTGTTTGCCTTCATCTTCAATTCTGTCATGTCCCTATTTATTTCTGTCTTTTTCTCTGTCCCCTTTCGTGATTTTCTCTCTGTCTATCCGTCTTTCTCTCTTCCTCTTTCCTTGATGTCTCTCACCTGCTTCATCAGATATTCAGCTATTTTCATCTATTAATAAGCCTGTACTCTCATTCCATGTGGTCTACCCTTTTCCTCCAAAATTTTACCCCTTCTATAAATTATCTTCCTTTCGTTCTTTTTACCTAAGCTTGTATAAACTATCGATTCTAGGTGTACATGGTGCACCTCCAGGCCATCACTTTGAATATTACATGCTTCAAAATACATGTATATCATAACTAATTATCATTCCGCATTACATTTTGTACAATCCAATATTACTGGTGTAACTGGCACAAATGAAAGATACTGATCTGATCATACAAATTACGAAATCGCCTGTGCATTCATACACACGATCACTTCCAATGCTGTAGCAACTTCGGCTATTAACCTTTAGTATGCCAAATAAAGATAGGTTCGCATAACATGATTAAAATCATCTTGTTTAATACGAGTGATAACACATCAACACTCATGTAAGATATTCCATACCATATTTATACAGTAACTACACTTCGTATAATTCTTTAGAACTTTTACTTGCTCAAGTGAGCGATTCCGAGCTATGGCCCAATTTTGAAACCGTGTGTGTGTTTGGTGTTTCACGCTGTTTTGAATATGATTACAGTTATATCACGGAGGCTAGTGCATCTTTCGATGCTTTCCTGGAGTTAAACCAGTGCTCCGCACAATGTTCCAGCCACTGTCAGTTTTCTCACTTTAAGATCGTCTCGATTCATGTTTGCTGGAACTTAGAGAGCGTTATATTGTTAAGTGATGGTTTTAAAATCGTTTGACACAGTAAACGTGAAAAGGGTAAAGATAGCAGCGTAAAGTAAATGAAATTGTTTAAAGATAGATTTTAAAGATAGATTTGTGTTACAAATGAAACTTATGTTCTCGATTCATGTTTGCTGGAACTTAGAGACTTTCGAAAACATTGTTAATAAGGAAGAAAATGCTGGTTAATTTATCGTCATCAATGTAATATATTAGGGAGAATTGAAACATTTCTTATCTAGTTTCAACGTATTAACGATGGACGAGTGAGTTTCAGTTTATACAGGAGACACGTGAATTTGAATCTGCATTTTGGATTGTTGTTCAATGATTCAAGGAATAAGTTTAATCTCAAATTAAGATGCAAATTTTGGAGTTTTGAAAATGATGATGATGATGGTGATGATTACATGTTGCTGTTGATGATAATAATTCTAATGATGATTATTAGGATGATGTGATTGTTGTAGTGGTGATAATAATGATGATGCTGATTGTGAATTTGGTGGTGGAGAGATTTGTTTCTTTGTTTGGTGTTTTAACGTGGTTTTCAACCTTATTTCAATTAATTCTCGGTGGTCAGAACACATATCCATGGCTTTTTGTTTTTTCTTTTACCAGTACTTTTCACATGATACCAAGCCAATGGCTGCTATTTCTCATAACAATCTTCGAAACAATAATCCTGTGGCAACAATTGTCATCAAATATCGCACAGAAATTGGAACAGCTGGGGAAACAAACCTGCAACCTCCCTAGTTTAAAGGTACGTACATTATTAACTGAGCAACTGGGCTTGGCAATGTCTTAGAGAGAGAGAGCGTTCAGTGATTTTGGAAAAGAATCACATCTCATATTAAAAAAGAAAAATCAGAAGTACTGTTGAAAAGCTTCAGATTAAAAAAAGAAATTGAATTTACTTGAATGTGGAACAAAGCTTATATTTCTGATTTCTTTTTAAGACATTTAGAAATGAACAAAAAGCTATGAGTAAAACTGTTTGAGTTCATTGTGATGCTATATAATCATTGCTGAGATGATGATGATGCTGCTGCTGCTGATGATGATGATGATGAAAAAAACGTTGTAGTGGAGAAAAATTTCTTTGTTATTGTAGTGTTGTAAGGCCGTTTTTACTAAATATCATGTACATAGCGGGACCAGTGCACTATCTGAGCTTTCTTGGAGTTTGTTTTACCACTGCTACGCACAATATTCAGTCCTCGCAAGGTTTTGGCTGCTTTTCAACAAAACTGTAATCGAAGCAATAAACATGGTCGGGTGTAGAATGAATCCTGTTGCAATGACTATCGTCAAACCTAGGACAGAGATTGGTAGGGCTGCTGGATCAGACCTGCGTCTACTTCTGTTTTAAGCCATGTACGTTACCGACTAACTAGACGGGCAAGGCATCCTGGTGGAGAGAGAGACAGAGAGAAAGAGAGAGAGTGTGTTCAGAGCATTTAATTTTGACAAGTTTACTTTATTCCTAAAGGTTGTAGTGAAGAAACAAAAACTGGAATTTTTCCTTAACAAGAATGTGCAAAAGTTAATTTTTTTTAGCTTTATATTTTCTGCAAAAATATGGATTCAGTGAAACATTTAATAAAGTAATAAAGTATGTGGAAGAAGATAATTAGTTTCTTTTACCAGTACTTCGCACAATATTGTTTCCAAGCCACTGGCTGCTTTTCTACATAACTTCGTTGAAAAAAATTATCAGCACTGGACAAAGCATGAACCCTGTTGCAATGGCTATCGTTAATTCCATGGAATGTACCAGTAGTGTGGTGTTGTCGTTTTAACTATAGATAAGTATATCGGTCGGACAGTATACCTTTTTGAGGTTTCTTGGAGCTTCCTTTTGCCAGTGCTACGCACAGCATATTCCCAAGCTTTTGACTGCTTTCCTAAAAATGCCATCGTCGAAACAATGACCATCCTTGAGTGTAGAATGAATCCTTTTGCAATGACTATTATCAATCATCGGACAGAAATTGGCACAGCTATTGGATCGAACCTGCGCCGGCCTTGGTTTCAAGCCATGTATGTTACCGACTGAACAGACGGACAAGACATTCTACTGGAGAGAAAGTGAGAGACAGAGAGAGGGAGAGAGAGAGAGAGAGTATTAGATTTTGACATTTTTTTTTTTTTTTTTTTTTTTGAAGGGTTGTAACGTGGGACAAAAATGCATTTTGTTTAAAGAATAATGATGGAAAAGGGAATATTCAAGGGTAGATTTTAATGTGTATATGTTAAGAAGTGTGCAGAATCTTACTGTTTGGGGCTTGATCTTTTCTGCAATGTAATGGATTCGGTCAAAAGAACTATGAATAAGTGGAAGGAGATAACTTTGTTGTTTTACCAGTACTTCCCACATGTCGAAATGACTATCGTTAAACCTCGGACAGATTTTGGCAGAATTAGGGGATCGACCATGCAACCGTCTTGGTTTCAAGCCATGTACTTTACCGACTGAGCAGACGGACAAGTCATCCTGGAAAATAAAGAAAGAAAGAAAGAAAGAGTTTTTGAATTTGACATGTTTGCTTTGTTCTTGAAGGGTTGTAGTAAAGGACCAAAAAACTGCAATTATTGTAGGAAGGAAGGAATGATGATGGAAAAGCGAAATGTAGATTCCTAGGTAGACTTTTATGTGCATATTTTAAGAAGTGTACAGAATTTAATTTTTAAAGGCTTGACATTTTCTGCAAAAAAAGGATTAAGTGAAAAATTAGATTATGTAATAAAGTATGTGGAAGGAGATTTCTTTTTACCAGTACTTCGCAAAGTATTGTTCCCATGCCACTGGGTCCTTGTTCCACATAACTTCATACAAAAAAATATCAGCGCTGAGATAAGGATGAATATTGTTGCAATGACTAGCATTAATTCCATGGAATGTACTCTCACTGTGTGTGATTAAATGCCGTTAGATAGTTGGCTCTTTCTGTTCGATGCATCTTTTGCTAACGTTCGAGGAATATTCCTTCTCTTTTTCTTATTTACTCTTAAGCTTTTAAAGGAAATCCTTTATCACTTGAAATTGTTGTTGGGCCCTGAGACTCTAGTTCTACTTTCCCATGACCACAGGAATTCCTCTGCCTCAACCTGCAGTCGGCGATTCTATCCCCACAGCCACTAAAATTAACTCTCGGGCCGTTGTATCCAGACTGAGTCCTTGAGATTGTATCTTCAGTTCTTGGAATGTTTCCTCGGTCTATTCTTTGTCCTCTTAGACTTTAAAATCGTACCTATAGTCAATGGAATATAATCCCCGTCCCTGAACCACTGCCCTTACTCGAATGCTATCCTCAACACTGTCTACACTCTCAGTTCTTGAAATGTTCTCTAAATCTGTACAATGTACCCTCAGCGAGTAACTGTTCCCTTCCTATAACTTTTTCTTCAGTCTCTTTATACCAGCAGTCGGTGTGTTGTACCCTACGTTAGCAATATAATACCTCACCCAATTAGATGCATCTCAGTGAGTCAGATATTCCTTGAGGCCCTAAAACTTGTTTTAAATTTCACAGTCTTTTTCATGTACTCCCAGGAATTGAGATCGTACCCGTAGTCAGTGAGATGTATCCTCAAGCCATAAACCTGTGTCTTTTTAAAGATTTTACATCCAACCAATCAGCCTGCACGACAGTCGGTGAAATGTTCCCACAGTCCCTCTACGTACTCTTTGACAGTAAGGATGCAGCCTTCGTCTGATGTACCCTCAAACCCTGAAAATGTGTCCCTACTTTTCTTTCAACCCCATGATGTGTACTTGTACCCACAGAATGTGACTGTTTACTCACAGTTCGACAGATGTGTCTTCAGTATTTACATTTGTGCCCTTACTCTTACTTCATTTCCAATGCAATTTCTCTCCACATCGTGAACTATTCCCTAATTCTGAGAGCTCTTAAACCAAGTCTATGGAATCAAACGATCAGTCCATGTCATGTACCAGCAGGCTCTGGTGCTATTTCCTTACTCTCATTTAATCCAGTCTGTTCGTCTGCACCTTAAGTCTCTGAGATGTACCCACTATGCGTAACATGTACCGCCCACTAATTATATGAATATTCTACCGTTGCAACTTGTGCCCTTTCTGTTCTTTGACTAGCTTGGACTCTCAATCGGTTTGAGATCATATCCTTAATCCATTTAAACTTCAGGCCCTGAACTTTGTAATTACTCGTTTTAAACCCAAGACTTAGCCTGTACATTTTGTCTTTGAGTCGATTTCTCTCTCTGTCTGTCTCTCTGTCTCTCGCTCTCTCTTTCTGCCTGTCTCTGTCTTTCTTTCCTTCTTTCCCTATCTTTGTCACCCTAGCTATGACTTTGTCTTTGTCTGTGTGCACTCTCGTCCTTCCTCGTCTCTGCTATCTCTCTGTCTGTCTCTGTCTGTCTCTCTGTGTCTGTCTCTCTCTCACCCTCTATCTTTGTGCTTCTCTCCCTATCTCTGTCTCGCTTTCTGTGTCTGTCTGTCTCTGGACCCTCGTCCTTCCTTGTCGCTATCTGTCTATCTCTGCCTTTTTCACTATCTCAGTTTCTCTCTCTTCTCTGTTTCTCTCTCTATGTCTTTGTCTCTCTATGTCTCTGTCT
The DNA here is from genome assembly GCA_945859785.2 of Tridacna gigas. NCBI lineage: Eukaryota > Metazoa > Mollusca > Bivalvia > Cardiida > Cardiidae > Tridacna > Tridacna gigas. The sequence goes on along the minus strand of OX244042.2, from coordinate 28,678,085 downwards.
GTGTCGGTCTGTCTGTCATTCTCTGTCTCTCTCTGTCTCTGTCTCTCTCTCTCTCCCGCCGTCCCTCTCTATTTCCACTGATGCTCTCTCCTTTCTCTTTTTCGCACTTCGTCTTTTTTTGCCTTCATCTTCATTTCTGTCATGTCTCTATTTATTTCTGTCTTTCTCTCTGTCGCCTTTTGTGATTTTGTCTTTGTCTCTCCGTCTCTTTCTCTTCCGCTTTCCTTTATCTCTCTCACCTGCTTCATCATATATTCACCAATGGTCTTAATGTTGCTTTCATGTAGTAGTACTACTGTACTCTCATTCCATGAGGTTTACCCTTTTCCTCCAAAAATATACACCCTTCTATTAATTAGATTCCTTTCGTTCATTTTTCCCTCAGCTTGTATAAATTATCTAGGTGTATAGATTCTAGGTGTATATGATGCACCTCCAGGCCGTCACTTTGAATATTACATGCTTCAAAATAAATGTATATATAAAGATAGGTTCGCATAACATGATCAAAATCATCGTATTTAATACGAGTGATAACACATTAACACTCAGGTAAGATTTTCCGTACTATAATTATACAGTAACTACACTTCGTATAATTCTTTAGAACTTCTACTTGCTCAAGTGAGCGATTCAGAGCTATGGCCCTATTTTGAAATTGTGTGTGTGTGTGTGGTGTTTCTCACTTTAAGATCATCGAAACAATAACCAACAAAGGAATACTGTCGCAATGAATATCATTTATGCCCGGAAAGAAATCGCCCTAGCATCCCTATGTCTCAAGTTCTATATATTTCCGAAGAGCTGCAGACCTCGGTGTGATATTATTAAATGATGGTTTTAAAATCGTTTGACACACTAAACGTCAAAAGGGTTAAGATAGCAGCTTAAAGTAAATGAATTTGTTTAAAGATAGATTTTCAAGTGTTAACGTTTACAAATGCAAGTTATGTTCTCGATTCATTTTTGCTGGAACTTGGAGGGGATGACTTTTGAAAACATTTTAATAAGGAAGAAAATGCTGGGTAATTTATCGTCCTCAATGTAATTTATTAGGGAGAATTGAAACATTTCTTATCTAGATTCAACGTATTCACGACAAACGAGTGAGTTTCAGTTCATAAAGGATACAATCCGAATTCGAATCTGTATTTTGGATTGTTGTTCAATTATTTAAGGAATAAGTTCAATTTCAAATTAAAATGCAAATTTTTGAGCTTTGAAATTGATGATGATGATGATGATTATTATTATTATTACATGTTGTTGATGATGATGATAATGATAATGATGATTATTATGATAATGATGTGATTGTTGTAGTGGTGACATGATGATTATGATGATGCTGATTGTGAATTTGGTGGTGCAGAGATTTGTTTCTTTGTTTGGTGTTTTAACGCGGTCTTCAACCTTATTTCAATTAATTCTCGGTGGCCAGAACACATATCCATGGCTTTTTGGTTTTTCTTTTACCAGTACTTTTCACATGATTCCGAGCCAATGGCTGCTATTTCTCATAACTCTCGTCGAAACAATCATCCTGTGGCAACAATTGTCATCAAATATCGCACAGAAATTGGAACAGATGGGGAATCGAACGTGCGACCTCCCTAGTTTAAAGGTGCGTACGTTACCAACCAAGCAACTGGGCTTGGCAATGTCTTGGAGAGAGAGAGAGAGAGAGAGAGCGTTTAGTGATTTTGGAAAAGAATCACATCGCATATTAAGATAAAAAATTCAGAAGAACTGTTCAAAAGCAGTAGATAAAAAAAAGATATGATCATGATGATGAAAAGAAAAAGTGGTCGTGGAGAAAGATTTCTTTGTTGGTGTGGTGTTTTAAGGTCGTTTTTCCTAAATATCATGTACATAGCGGGGCCAGTGCATTATCGTCAAACCTAGGACAGAGGAAGGCATTCTGGTGGAGATAGAGAGAAAGAGAGAGATCGTGATCGGAGCATTTAATTTTTACAAGTTTACCTTATTCCGAAAGGTTGTAGTGAAGAAACAAAAACTGGAATTTTTCCCTAAGATTAATGACGGAAAAGTGAATTGTATATTCCATGGTAGACTTTTATGTGCACATTTTAAGAAGTGTGCAAAAGTTAATTTTATGGAGCTTGATATTTTCTGCAAAAATATAGATTCATTGAAACCTTTAATAAAGTAAAAAAGTATGTGGAAGAAGATAATTAGTTTCTTTTACTAGTACTTCGCACAATATTGTTTCCAAGCCACTGGCTGCTTTTTCTACATAGCTTCGTTGAAAAAAATTATCAGCGCTGGACAAAGGATGAACCCTGTTGCAATGGCTATCGTTAATTCCATGGAATGTACCAGTAGTGTGGTGTTGTCGTTTTATATATATATAAGTATATCGGTCGGTCAGTATACCTTTTTGAGGTTTCTTGGGGCTTCCTTTTACCAGTGCTACACACAGCATATTCCCAAGCTTTTCGCTTCTTTCCTAAAAAAGCCATCGTCGAAACAATGACCATCCTTGAGTGTAGAATGAATCCTTTTGCAATGACTATTATCAAACATCGGACAGAAATTGGCACAGCAATTGGATCGAACCTGCGCGGGCCTTGGTTTCAAGCCATGTATGTTACCGACTGAACAGACGGGCAAGATATTCTACTGGAGAGAGAGAGAGAGTGTGTGAGTGTGTTAGATTTTGACATGTTTCCTTTCTTCCTGAAGGGTTGTAGTGTGGGACAAAAATGCATTTTATTTAAAGAATAATGCTGGAAAAGAGAAATGTATATTCAAGGGTAGATTTTAATGTGTATATGTTAAGAAGTGTGCAGAATCTTATTATTTGGGGCTTGATATTTTCTGCAAAATTATGGATCCGGTCAAAAGAAATATACATAAGCGGAAGGAGATAACTAGGTTCTTTTACCAGTACTTCGCACATGTCGAAATGACTATCATTAAACCTCGAACAGATTTTGGCAGAATTGGGGGGATCGACCATGTAACCGTCTTGGTTTCAAGCCATGTAATTTATCGACTGAGAAGACAGGCAAGTTATTCTGGTAGAAGAAAGAAAGAAAGAAAGAGTTTTGAATTTGACATGTTTGCTTTGTTTCAAAAACTGCAATTATTGTAGGAAAGAAGGAATGGTGATGGAAAAGCGAAATGTAGATTCCTAGGTAACCTTTTATGTGCATATTTTAAGAAGTGTACAAAATTTAAATTTTAGAGGCTTGAATATTTTCTGCAAAAAAAGCGTTAGTGAAAAATTAGATGATGTAATAAAGTATGTGGAAGGAGATTTCTTTTTACCAGTACTTCGCAAAATATTGTTCCCATGCCACTGGGTCCTTGTTCCACATAACTTCATACAAAAAAATATCAGCGCTGAGATAAGGATGAATATTGTTGCAATGACTAGCATTAATTCCATGGAATGTACTCTCACTGTGTGTGATTAAATCCTCAGTCCGCAGTATGTGCTCTTACATCTTGAGAAATATTTTCAGTCTGTGACACTGACCCATTACTCCATATCAATTTCCTTGCTGTCACTTAATCAACTCTCCGTCAGTATATACTATCAGTCCGTGAGATATACCTTTAGCCCTTGAGATGAGTCAACAACGCTTGAGATTTAGTAAAGTTCTTATTTCTGTAATTGATTAAGCTATACTCTCAGTTCATAAGATTAACCCTTCCCCCGAAAAGTACTTTATATGATTTAGTTTTCGTTGGCCCTAAGTATCCGTCTGTCTGTAAGATGTACCTTCGGCCCCTCAAATTAAATGCAGGACCGGAAACTAGTATTTCCTTGATTTCATTTACTGGTAAATGCCGTTAGATCGTTGGCTCTGTCTGTTCGATGATTCTTTTGTACGCTTCGAGGAATATTCCTTCTCTTTTTGTGATTAACTCTTAAGCCGTTAAAGTAAATCCTTTATCACTTGAAATTGTTGTTGGGCCCTGAGAGTGTAGTACTACCTTCCCGTGACCACAGGAATTCCTCTGCCTCTACCTGCAGTCGACGATTTTATTCCCACAGCCACTAAAATTAAGTCTCAGGCCGTTGTATCCACACTGAGTCCTTGAGATTGTATCTTCACTTCTTGGAATGTTCCCTCGGTCTATTCTTTGTCCTCTTAGACTTTAAAATCGTACCTGTGGTCAATTGAATGTATCCCCCGTCCCTGAACCACTGCCCTTACTCGAATGCTATCCCTAACACTGTTTGTCTACACTCTCAGTTTTTGAAATGTTCTCTGACTCTGTGCAGTGTACCCTCAGCGAGTAACTGTTCCCTTCCTATAACTTTTCCTTCAGTCTGTTTATACCAGCAGTCGATGCGTTGTATCCTACGTTAGCATTATAAAACCTCAGTCAATTAGATGCATCTCAGTCAGTCGGATATTCCTTGAGGCCATAAAACTTGCTTTAACTTTCACAGTCTTTTTCATGTACACCTAGGAATTGAGATGTACCCGTAGTCAGTGAGATATATCCTCAAGCCATAAACTGGTGTCTTTTTAAAGATTTTACATCCAACTAATCAGCCTGCACGACAGTCAGTGAAATACTCCCACAGTCCCTCTACGTACTCTCAGACAGTAAGAATACAGCCTTGGTTTGATGTACCCTCAAACCATGAAAGCGTGTCCCTACTTACTCTTACTTCATTTCCAGTGCAATTTCTCTCCACATCGTGAACTATTCCCCCATTCTGAGAGCTCTTAAACCAAGTCTATGGAATTAAACGATCAGTTCATGTCATGTACCAACATGCTCTGGTGCTGTTTCCTTACTCTCATTTAATCCAGTCTGTTCGTCTGCACGCTAAGTCTCTGAGATGTACCCTCTATGCGTTACATGTACAGCCCATTGATTATATGAATATTTTACCTTTTGCAACTTGTGCCCTTTCTGTTCTTTGAGCACTACTCCATTAGCTTGGACTCTCAGTCGGTTTGAGATCATACCCTTAATCCATTTAAACTTCAGGCCCTGAACTTTGTAATTTCTCTTCTTAAACCCAACACTGTTAGCCAGTTACTTTGGTCTTTGAGTTGCCTTCTCTCTCTTTTTGTCTCTCTCTGTCTCATTCTCTCTCTCTTTGCCTGTCTCTGTCTTTTTCTCCGTCCTTCTTTCTCTATCTCTCTCTCCCTAGCTATGGCTCTGTCTTTCTCCGCACTCTCGTCCTTCCTCGTCTCTGTCTCTCTGTCTGTCTCTCTTTGCCTGTTTGTCCCTCTGTCTGTCTCTCTGTCTCTGTCTGTCTCTCGCCCTCTATCTCTGTCTTCTGTCCCTATCTCTGTCTAGCTTGCTGTGTCTGTCTATCTCTGTCTGGATACTCGTCCTTCCTTGTCGCTATCTCTCTATCTCTGCCTTTTTCACTCTCTCTCTTTCTACTTTCTTTTCTCTGTTCCGCTCTCCTTTATTTCTCTTTCTGTCCCTTCCTGTCTTTCTGCCTTCATGTTCATTTTTGTCATGTCTCTATTTCTTTCTGTCTTTCTCTCTGTCTCCTTTCGTGGTTTTCTCTCTGTCTCTCCGTTTTTCTCTCCTCTTTCCTTTATCCCTCTCACCTGCTTCATCAGATATTCAGCTATGGTCTCCATGTTGCTTTCATCAATTCGTAAGCCTGTACTCTCATTTCATGAGGTTTAACCTTTTCCTCCAAAAATTTACTCCCCTCTATAAATTTAGCTTCCTTTCGTTCTTTTTTCACCCAGCTTGTATAAATTGTCGATTCTAGGTGTACATGGTGCTCCTTCAGTCCGTCACTTTGAATATTAAATGCTTGAAAATACATGTATATCAGAACTTATTATCATTCCGCATTACATTTTGTACCATCGATATTACTGGTGTAACTGGCACAAATGAAACATACTGGTCTGATCATACAAATTTCGAAATCGCCTGTGCATTCATACACACGATTACTTGCAATGCTGTAGCAACTTCGCCAATTAACCTATAGTATGCCAAATAAAGATAGGTTCGCATAACATGATTAAAATCATCTTATTTAATACGAGTGATAACACATTAACACTCAGGTAAGATTTTCCGTACTATAATTATACAGTAACTACACTTCGTATAATTCTTTAGAACTTTTACTGCTCAAGTAAGCGATTCAGAGCTATGGCCATTTTGTGAAATTGTGTGTGTGTGTGTGTGTGTGTGTGTGGTGTTTCACGCTGTTTTCAATATGATTACAGTTATGTCACGGAGGCCAGTGCATCTATCCATGCTTTCCTGGAGTTTCTTAAACCAGACATTGGCAAGGTCGAATCTTGGGTTCAAGCCAAGTAATTTACCGACTGACAAGGCATTCTGGAAGAGAGAGAGAGAGAGTATTTGATTTTGACATGTTTACTTTATTCCTAAAGGTTGTAGGAAAGAAACAAAAACTGGAATTTTTCCTTAAGAATAATGACGGAAAAGTGAAATGTATATTCCAAGGTAGACTTGTATGTGCATATATTGAGAAGTGTGCAAAAGTTAATTTTAAGGAGCTTGATCTTTTCTGCAAAAATATGGATTCAATGAAACATTTAATAAAGTAATGAAGTATGTGGAAGAAGATGATTAGTTCCTTTTACCAGTATTTCCACAATATTGTTTCCAAGCTACTGGCTGCTTTTCTACATAACTTAAAAAAATCATCAGCGCTGGGAAAAGGATGAACTCTGTTGCAATGACTACCATTAATTCCATGGAATGTACCGGTCGTGTGGTATTGTCTTTGTACCGGTACTGTTTGTCTTCAAGTCGATTTCTCTCTCTCTCTCTCTCTCTCTCTCTCTTCTCGCTATCTCTTTCTCTGCCCGTCTCTCACTGTCTTTTTCTCTGTCTTTCTCCCTGTCGTTCTTTCCCTATCTGTCTCACTTGCTGTGTCTCTGTCTTTCTTCCTCTGTCCGCACTCTTGTCCCTCCTGGTCTCTGTCTCTCTGTCTGTCCCTCTTTCTCTGTCTATTTTCTCTCTCTCTCTCTCTCTCTCTCTCTCTCTGTGCTTCTTTCCCTATCTCTGTCCCGCTTGCTGTGTCTCTGTCTATCCCTGTCTGTACCCTCGTCCTTCCCTATTGCTATCTCTCTTTCTCTGCCTTTTTCCTACCTCTCTCTCTCTCTTATCTTTTCTCTGTTACTCTCCTTTATTTCTCGTTTTCTCACTTCCTCTCTTTCTGCCTTCATCTTCATTTCTGTCATGTCTGTTTCTTTCTGTCTTTTTCTCTGTCTCACTTCGGGACTTTCTCTTTGACTCGCTGTCTTTCTCTCTTTCTCTTGCCTTTATCCCTCTCGCATGCTTCATCAGATATTCAGCTATGGTCTTAATGTTGTTTTGATCAATTCATAGGCCTGTACTCTTAGTCCATGGGCTTTACCCTTTTTCTCCAAAAATGCACTCCCTTCTATAAATTAGCTTCCTTTCGTTCTTTTTTCCCTCAGCTTGTATAATTTATCGATTCTAGGTGTATATGATGCACCTTCAGGCCATCACTTTGAACATTAAATGCTTCAAAATACATGTACATCAGAACTTATTATCATTCTGCATTAATTTTTTCCTGTCAGATATTACTGGTACAACTGGCACAAATGAAACATACAGGCCTGATCATACAAATTTCGAAATCGCCTGTGCATTCATACGCACGATCACTTCCAATGCTGTAGCAACTTCGGCTATTAACCTTTAGTATGCCAAATAAACAAAGATAGGTTCGCATAACATGATTAAAATCATCTTGTTTGATACAAGTGATAACACATAACAGATTTTCCGTTCCATAATTATACAGTAACTACACCTCGTATAACATTTAGAACTTTTACTGGCTCAAGTGTGCGATTCATAGCCTTGTCCCTATTGTTAAATTGTGTGTGTGGTGTTTCACGATGTTATCAATATTATTACAGTTACATATCACCAAGGCCAGTGCATCTATCCATTCTTTCCTGGAGTTTCTTAAACCAGTGCTCCTCACAATATTTCGGCCACTGTCAAGGTTTCTCACTTTAAGATCGTCGAAACAATAACCAGCAGTGAGAGAGATAGAAGGGAGTCCTGTCGCAATGACTATAATCGATCCCCGGAAAGGAAATCTGCCGAGCTGGGGATTGGAATCGGCATCACTAGGTCTCAAGTTCTGTAGGTTTCCGACTGAGCTGCCGACCTTGGCGTTGTATTACTAAGTGATGTTTTAATCTTTTAACACAGTAAACGTCCAAAAGGGAAAGATAGCACCTTAAAGAGGATGAATATGTTTAAAGATAGATTTTCAAGTTATGTCCACGAGACATTGCAAGGGAGACGGAGACTGGGAGAGAAGCAGAGAGAGAGAGAGGGAGTCAAAGAGTGAGAAAGAAAGAAAGAAAGACAGACAGAAAGACATACACAAGAACGGACAATAATGCAGAGAGAGAAAGAGAGACTTGGAGAGAGACAGAGCAAGGGAGACAGAGATAGAGAGAAGCAGAGAGAGAGAGCAATCGATTAAGTCCCTTTCTTGTATTGTTTACTTTCAAACTGGCATGTTATATGCTTACAAATTGTCTGAATAACTTATGCCCCTTTCCCCTATTACTAATTATAGATGTTGCCGACAGCAATATACTTACAGTGTATGTTTATTTTAAATGCTGAGACCGACCACAAAATAACGACCATATTTGCCCAATTTTTACTTCTCGATTTCGTATGAATGTGACATTATTCAACGTATTCCTTCTTGTTACGTTGCCGATTTGGTTCGAATTGATAAAAAAAAAAAACTTTGAGTGCTTCAATTTGAGCGAAACATAACCTAGTATAAAACAGAAATAAACTCTCTTTCTATATGTAGTCGACTCCATTTTCTGGTTTGTTTGTCCGGCGTAGCGACCAAAATACCGCGTTACTAAGGTGGGCGTGCCAAACTCGCGTTGTCAGTTCTAAAGTTCAATTGCAAATAATATCATAGAATAATTGAACTTTAAAAAAATGGAACGAAAGAACTTCGGACAAAAGATCCGATAGCGTGCGATTCTTGACTGGTATACAATCTCAGACGGAGTCATCTATACCAGAGTAAAAAGTGGCAACCAGACAAGTTAAAAAATGTAGTTGAATCACGAGATTAAAGTTAAACTGAACTTTGTGGCTTGCAAAGATGGTGTTGCAAGCTGTGTTGAGTTATATTGGGTCGAACCCATGGATTCTGGTGGTGCTTTTTCTAATTTACTGTTTTATTTATGCACTGTCAGTACTTTTTTCTGGACCGAAACCCGGAAAGAATCCGTTTTCTGTCAGCAATGTTAAACCGGTCAAACCGCTGGTTACAGATCACAGCCTCCGGAACAAGATCCTTAAACAGAGTAAGTTTTCTTTTGTTTTCTTCAGGATAGTTCATTTCTCAACCCTTTTACCAACAAATCTCGTATTCTTGTGAAAGATGCCTCCTGAAAACACTGGTAAAGGAGAAAATGTTGCTAACCAGACTCTCTTATGTGGGGTCAATTAACTATCTTCAAACGAATCAAAGAAGGCAAAAAGTTAAGGTTTGGAGGTCATTTAGAAAATTAGAGGGTCCAAATTCAACAAACAGAGGGTGAGAGAAAACCCTGAATCCTGTTTGCTCTGCTGAGATTGAAGGCTTTTCACAGCGCCCCAAATAAGGTACATATTTGCATATCTTACACTATTTGGAACAGCAAATACGCAACAAAACTTACTTTAAAGCATATAAAAAATGCACATGTTTCGCATAATATGCAAATTGACTGATTTTCATTGCATATTTTGTTTGCATTTGAGATCGTCATATTGATTGGCTGTCACTGGAACACTCCCATATCATTTAATTCTGAATGAATTACAAGTTTCTTAAATCAGCTGATTATACCACTCAGCCCACTCGTCACAACCCGGCCAATTCCGGACCTTGATCAACAGATCAGCTGAGGTTTACGGAATGTTGATTATACGTGTACTTGGTTTGACATTGGCAAACCTCGGGTGATCCTTTGATCAAATTCCTCGGCTGTATCACGTAGAATGATATGCATCTACGTCCTACACAGTACATTTCTTCTAGAAAAATACACAACTTTGCCGTACTTAAATCATAATACCATAATTTGCCCATGTATTCGGACACCCTAAAAGTTCGGACACAGTAAAAAATTTTCAAAAATAATTCGAGTCCTTACTCGGGACAGTCCGAAAAATGGATTTTCCCATATATTCGGACAGCCTGCAACATTAATTTTCCAAAAAATCAGCCAGTAAATACATGTTTTCTTTTTTTAGAAAATATTTCCGATAATGATCGGATGCATATTTGCACATTTCTGCATCGCTGATATTCATCGTTATGAACATGAATTCCTTAAGAGTCGAGTAACTCGGTGGTTATTTAAGTCATGAAATAAGACAAAAAAAAAAAAAGGTAGTGCCAAGGTTTTCCTTGTTGAAAACTCACCAAAACGAACAGTGTAGATTTAGATCAGAGATCAGGCCAAACATTCTGCCTAGTGTGATTTTGATCTACACAGGCAGCTCAAGCAACTAGTTTTGAAAGGTGAAGAGTTTACTGTTTCTCGGCTTTTTGGTGTTTTGGAAGCAGTTTTTTCCTTTTTTCGTAACGTTTTCAAAAGGCACCTGCAGAACCGCGAAATTGTCCCTCCATAAACAATATTAAAAAAATTTATAAGTATCAAACCTCATTGTTTCTTTCCTTTATTTATCAGTATTAAAACCATTTATATATAAAACTAGATCTAAAGCAATAATTGTCATATGCATTCCTTTTTATTTTGGCTGCAAGGAATCTTTTCTAAAGAAAAAAAACAGGCAGATTTTTTCTGCTGACTACACAAATTATGTGACAAAGCTGCCCCTGGTGTTCCTGAAACAACCATTAATAAACGCAAAAAGACACTATCAGCTTGAATAAACAGGGTTTTCATTTAAAGCCGATTGCCGATCAAAAACATCGGTTGAAATCGGCCTTTAATCGGTTGTTTTTGCTGGATCTTTGAAAAATCGATCGCGTTGTTTATATCGGAAATATTTCACGCCTTGGTAACTGTACTGCGACACCGGTTCAATTTTACCGCGAAACCAGAAACAATTGGTTTATGAATGTTACGCAGTCATTCATTGGATACTTGCATCCAATTACCCAATCGTAGGCGACGATACATTTCTCCGATCTCCATTTGGTAATCATGGACGCCAAAGCCTAGACGGCCCCCTTGGCCCCCGGCCTGTTGTTTTTGTCAATCAATCTGTTGCTAAATTTCAAAATGAAAACCCTGATAAAGTGGGCATGATATACACTTTTTTGCGTGGTCATTTTATGTCGATTGGAGGTCAGTATGTAACCTGGGAGTGTGTACAAAAACAGGTGCTTTACAACCCTCTCACCCTGGATGATTTGCCCATTACGTCATACCCATAATCCAAATTTAACTGCAAATATTTGTGTACCCGCGACAGGTGTGAAATCTTGTTGACAGAAGGTTCTTTGATGATGGCAAGATGGCACGGAGTTTAAAATGTTAGCATACGGTGTAGATAGAGATCAGATTATAGAGAATGTGCGGTCTGATCTTGGATATATACCATCCACTACTGAACTATGACTTTAGAGAGTTACTGCTTTTAGGTCTAAGAAATTAAGAAATATTTAAAACACATGCTTTTAAGATTGAAAACATGCTGGAACTTTAGATATATTAGTTTTGACGCCGGTGCTATAAATAGATCTAAATTTGTCGGAGTTTACCCTTATTATTTTGGGACACACACATTTGGACAACAAGGTAAAACCTATTATTTCGGCCACCCCCTTTTTTTTCAAGATGACAGTTTCCTAAGGACTCGAACACTAAAAAAAATAATTATTTTTTTCTGTCTGAATACATTGGCGAATTACGGTACTCCACTTAGAAAAAGAAAACACTGGTCACAATTTTCTATTAGAATCTTTCTTAATACATTTCCGTTGAAAAATAGTTTGTACGTTAATTTTCTAACTTGATCTATCAGTTACAGTATAGATCAAGATTGGACTCCAGAGAATGTTCAATCAGATCTTAGAGCTACATCGTTCTTTTTTTTTTTTTTTTTTACTCGATAAACAAAAAAAATTCCCTTCATTTGCAGAAGAACTGTTTTTAGCAGGCAAAAAGAAAATTATATTCTTTTATTCGACATAAGAAGGGTTAACTCCTGAAGTGCTGGACCAGTCTAACATGTTATTGTGTGGTAAAGAGTTAAAGAAGGTATTGCTCATTCATACAAAGAAAGAAGACTAGAACACTTTAGTGATGGTGACCTTTCCAGTGTTTCTGCTAGCTCATAAATTTTGGGGGTCATCTGTGACTCACTGTTTGGAATTTTGGGGGTCATTCAGAGATTTTACGTGTCATGGTCTTTAGCCTCTTTTTTTCTTCACATGTTGTTTGCCTTTGCCAGTTTGTAAATGTCACATAATGCTAAATGTTTTAAATGACAAAGTGGTATAAAGGTAAAAGTTGAAAACAGTGACCTTATAGAAACTGTCGTCTGTCATCCTGATTACTCCAGCAAGTCGGTGGCAATTACCGAGCAAGGTCTAAAGCGCGGACAAAAAGGTTAGATTCCATACAGTAATATAGGCGAGATGATAGCAATCTCACACAGAATAATGTCACGTTTTAGACTGATTCATTGTAAACCAGAAACAAATAATTCAGTGTTAGAAAGCGGGTTCGATATGATTCTGCAGTTATAAACTTGACGATTTTGTAAGATATAATAATTGAATCAATCCTTTATGTTCCTTTTTAGTTCTGATTTATGTTGTGTCAAGGAAGACGTGATGTATTAATTTTGTTGCATCAGGCTTTCATTTTGTGCGTCAAAAAACGCAAAAAGGTGGACTTTCTGAAACAGTGTCTTTCTTTTCTCCCTTTTCCCCTATGTTCTCTTATGCTCTATGAAAGACAAATCCAGCCATTCAAGACACATTTGAATTGTTGTCTTCTGCTGCTTTAAATGTGAAAGAGTCTGAAATTATGTTGTTTGGAAAACTGTTAAACATTGTTTGTGTCCATTTATTCATAATGACAAATTGCATGGTAGGGCTGTAAGTTAAAATTCATCTATCCATCTTTCTATTGATCAAGTGCTTTGAATTTCTAAATGTTGTAATCAATATTTGAAAGTGCACCCATAAATGTGAAAATGAACATAATACATGAAAAATTGTGTTAAATTCACCCATATCTCTCCATAACAACTTAGTAATTTGACCCTTGGACATGAAAATTTTGATTTTTGGAAATTCTATTTTGACTTGAAAATTGGGGTCCAAGAGTCAATATGACTCTGTGATTGAGAACCCTGGTATCCATATTTTAGCAACACATTTTTTTTTTTTTTTTTATGCAATGCTCAGCATATAACAGATATAAGGAATAAAATTTCCATATTTTCAATCAATCTTACTAGCTGGGCACTATATAAAATTAAAAAAAAGTTAACATTATGGGATTGAAACATACTGTGTTCAATTATGGGTTAAAACTTGATTTTTACTCTAACATTAGAATTTTCTTGCTTAAAAATTTACTGCTTAAGCACAGTCATTTCATTTTACCCCTATCACTGGAAAATGATGCTTAAATACTCCTTGGCTCAAAAAATTATCTGGGGCTATGTTTTCACATTGTGGAAAACAGAAATTGTTAGTATCTAGTATTTTCTCCTTTTCATACAAAGCTGATAAACCAATCTTTTGAGAAACATTTTAATTGTGGTTAATATAAGCCTTCAGTTTGGACAAACTACAAACTTTTGTTGTCTGGCAAAGAGCAAAAAATATACAGAAGACAAGATTTTACCAGACTGATAACTTATCAGACACTAATTTGTATGTGTAAGTAACATATCAGACACTAATTTGTATGTGTAAGTAACACATCGGAGAAATGTATGAAGAAACGGAAAAAATAATTTTCATACACTTTTGATATTAAGTTTGCCACATGTGCTCAAAGTGTTTCTAAAATATTTTTTAAAGTTGGGATTTACAGATGTCCAGCATTTCTTCTTTTCCCTCAATGTTTTGTACACTTTCACAGCCAAATATCACAATTTCAGCCACATTTTGATTGTCATCTGCAAAAGTTTTCAGTTTGGATGACTCCAAATTTCTGGCATTGACAGTAATGGGTTAAAGCTTGTGGTCTCCTACAGACTTCTATTTTAGCTTGGCTGTTTTTCAAGATATTGTCATACATGTAGCTCTTGTGTTGTCTGGCTTGTCATTATTATACTAAAACTAAGACATTTCCTAATAAATCTGTCTCTGCCATTACTGATATTCAATTCAAACTCAGGCAGGTTGTTAACTGTCAAGAAATTGTGACCAGCTTTTTCTTCTTTTACAAGCTGTTTTCAAAAGCCTGTCTTCCCAAGTCATTAAAACCCATGATTTTTTCGGTGAACGGCTAATCACCTATTCTCTTTCTTTTAAACAGGGTTCAAGCCCCAGAAGATCCCGGAGCAGGTAGATGTGATTGTGATAGGAAGTGGAATTGGAGGACTCACCACTGCGGTGTTGCTTGGCAGAGCAGGATATAAGGTCCTTGTCCTAGAGCAACATGATCAAGCTGGAGGCTGCTGCCACACCTTTATTGACAAAGGCTTTGAGTTTGACACAGGTATAAACTTTACCAAACAACAAAATTTTAGCACTGACTGTTTGCGATAGTTTTTGAACAACAAAATTTTAACTTTGATTGTATCAAAGTGTATAGGATAGGATGTATAGGATTATTTTCAAAAAGGTAGTGACATCGTATCTTGTCTCTTGAAAGTAGACAGAGTACTCAACTGCAAGACATCCATCCCATTATTTCAAAGCCAAAACTTCACTCCTGTACCAAATGCATATACGAGGGACACTTTTTAAGTTCGTAGAGTAAGCCTATAACTTTTTAACGCGATTATGAAGTTGCACGATTTTTTACACAGAACTTGCGTAATCATTCCTCTCTCGAACGGTGTCACGGTATGCGGCACACGAGGTCCACGTGCGCGCTGCGCTGGGTATTTTCAACACGTGGTTTTATACACTATAGTAAAATATAGCGTTCAATATGGATGGAAAAATCTCTGAACAGAGGGTATATTGTAAGATTCGAGCACAGCTCGGGTTTCCGCAAACAGAAATTCATGCTGATTTGCAAAAAGTTTATGGGAATGGTGCTTTAAAATATGCTACAGTTTGCAAGTGGGTACGTCGTTTTAATGATGGTCGGGAGTCAATTGAAAATGACCCTCGGGTTGGTAGGCCGGTTTCCGTTTTGACGGAAAAGAACGTTGCTACTGTGAAAACGTTAATTGAGGAAGACGCACGTTATACCGTGCAAGAGATAGAAGAATTAAGTGGCATTCATTCGTCAAGTGTTTTGAAGATCTTACGTGAACGACTTGGGCTACGTAAGATCTGCGCGCGCTGGGTGCCCCATTTGCTCACTGACGAGCAGAAACAAAGTCGGGTTAGACTTACATCGCAAGTTACAGAAAAATATGATAAATGTGACCCACGTCGTTTGGAAGAGATAGTTACAGGTGATGAAACCTGGATCTATCATTTTCAACCCGATTCTAAGGCTAAAAATAAGGTTTGGGTTTCATCTGAGGGCGACAGACCTGTCATTGCGCGCCGTTGCAAAACATCAAATCGCATGTTGTATGCGATATTCTTTGATTCGAAAGGTCCAGTCCTTCAAATTCCAGTCCCGAAAGGTAGTTCTGTCACTGGAAAGTTTTACAGAGAAAGTGTTCTTGCTCAACTTGTTGATTTCTATCAGAAACGCAGACCGCGCACCGGTGTCCGCGGCATCAAATTACTCCATGATAACGCACCGGCCCATAAATCCGCTATGGTACAGGAATATCTGAAAGAATCTGGGCTCGATGTCTTAGATCATCCCCCATACAGCCCTGACGTGTCCCCTGTGACTTTTGGTTGTTCCCAAGACTAAAGGAAATGCTGGCAGGGCACCGTTTTGAATCCCGTTGTGGTATAGGCAGTGCGGTCTACCAGTGTCTGCAACATATACCTAAAGAGGACTACCGGGCGGCGTTCCGGAAATGGGTAGATCGGTGTAAAATGTGTGTGGAGGCAGACGGGGCATATTTCAAAGGTCTTAGATAAATAAAATCTTGATATTTCAAGCGGTTTTAAAAAGACCGCCCTACTCTACAAACTTAAAAAGTGTCCCTCGTAATTCAGTTTCTTTACACTTGCAGAGAACAAGGTAAGTATTTATATAATTGTTCCATGTTCTGTGAAAACAGGGCTTAATGCATCTGCAAAAAGTATCAATCCAGGTCAGCCTGTGCAGTTGGCACAGGCTGACCTGGGTCGATACTTTTCGCTATTGGTCAGTTTTCTGTATGTCAAAGACCAGTCTAACTCATGATTCAGTCGGTGGTTAGACAAAATGGACTCTATGGATCCATGGTATCATGCATCACAGAGATGCATTAAGCCCCCTTTTGCCATAGCATGGCTTCTACTAATACAGAACTTTTGATTCATAACAAAAAATCTACAGTTATGATCCTGTAAGATTCAAACTATGTTTAGCTTCAGTGAATTTGATGACCAAACTTGTACCATATTTTGCAGGTGTTCACTATGTAGGTAAAATGATGGATGGAGACATGACCAGAGTGTTGACGGACCAAGTAACAGAGGGCCAAGTTGTTTGGGTGCCAATGTCGGAGGCTTTTGATATTGTAAGTTGTCCTCTCAGCTTTAGATTGTATCAGTCTTAAGTACAAACTAATTTCTGTTCTAATATTTGAAGACTTCCAATGCTGTTCACATGTTTGAGGACCTCCCAGTGCTGTTCACATGTTTAAACCTTTACCACATAATCCCGAGTTTTAACGACCCTGAAAGAGAAGGCTTTTGAAAACGTGGGAAAAGAAGAAAATGCTGGTAAAAAGGAGAAAATGCTTGTAACGAGCATTTTCTCCTTTTCCCACAATGTTTTCTATTCTGCCACAGGCAAATTCCATCATTTGAGTCACATTTAATTTGTCGTCTACAATTGCTTTCAATTTCGACAATTCTAATATTTTGTCATTCAGTAAAAAGTTAAGACCTCCCAATGCTGTTCTTAAATTTGAAGACTTCCCAGTGCTGTTCTCATATTTGAAGACTTCCTAATCCTGTCCTCTTGTAGACATCTTTCATACAGATATATTTACAACATGTATTTCATTTTCTTTGTGGTAAACCAATTTCAAGGAAAAGCTGCTCATCACATGAATTAGTCTGGTACCCCATCATACTTAAAAAGTACGTCTGGCAAAGCACAATAATGGCAGCCCCCATTGGTAATATGCAGAATTAATGGGATATTGTTATTTCACTTGATCAAATTGGTCTGTAGGCTGAATTCAAAACGGTCCGGTTGCAGTAAATTAATGGCAGTGAGTTTTTTTAATTGTCGTTCTTATTTAGCAAGAAAAACTACATACCAGAAATGCCTCAAGTATTCGAAATGTCAATGAACTTACAAAATGTCCCAAAATAGGGCTACTTTTAAAAATGATCCATAGTCAAATTTGTATTGAACCGTATCCCAACAGCATGTTTTAGACTTGGTAATGTATATTTTGTACAAAATTGATATCATTTTATTCACTAATCATACTGGGTCACATGATATTGGCAAAAACAGGAAGGCATGTAAGGCTACGCTTGAGGCCGTCATGGAGGCTGCCATTATTGCGCTTTGCCTGACCCGATAACGTAGTGTTAAGGGCAAGTAATCCAGACTACACATGCATTTGCTCCTTTTCCCACTGACGTTTCCAAACCATCTGATAGCTTATCTTTCATAAAAATATCCTCCCAGATTTGCTTTGGAATTGGGTGAATGTTAAAATAGCCTATGTGGTAATCAGTAATCAGTCACTAACATGCATTGTTTGATAAATGCAGAATATGGATAAAAATTTGCTGCTGTTTGCTATCATTGCTGTCTCTATAGGAAATATTCCTTGGAAAACGATCTCTTTAACTCTTTCATACGTAATCCTATGTTTTAACAACCCTAAAGAGGAGGCCTTTTAAAAACATTGTCGGAAAGGGAGAAAATGTTGGTAACCAGCATTTTCTTCCTTTTCCACTATGTTTTGTATTATTTCAAAGACAGAAATCATCATTTGGTCTACTTTTGGTTTCTTGTCTGCATATTGGTCCGAATTCGACATGTCTAAAATTTTGCAGTGTGGTAAGGGTTAACCCTTTAACCCTTTCCCAAACAAGCCCTGGTTTTCACGTTTCTGCAGTACAAGTCTTTTGAAAACACTGTGGGAAGAGGAGCAATTGCTTGTAACGAGCAGTTTCTCCTTTTACCACAGTGTTTTCTACCCTTTTTGAGAACTTTCTGCCATTTTCATCAAATTTAAAATTGGCGTCTGCAAACTCTTTCAATTTGGACCATTCCGAAATTTGTCGTGTGGGAAAGGGTTAAGGGCTGAGCTAATGATGTGAAAATTGTTGAAACATTGATTTTTAGGGCTATTTTGGCTAGAGCATGCTACAATGTAGTGAACAGACTATGCTGAGCAGGCTGATCTTTATCTACATTGGCAACAGAAGCTTCCCATGCCTCAAGGGTTAGAAAATATTTCTTGGACATTTTTGCCAAGAGATTTTAAGTTGATGTTGTGTTATATGAATCTAAAGTATGAAGGCAGACTGGATAGTAAATGTAAATAGAGATTGGTAGATTAGAAGGTCACCAGAGGTTATCAGTCACATATCATTTGGCAGGCCAATCATGTTTTGTTAACATGCTAATTTTAGTTTGGCCATTTACTTCATAAATTATGCAGCGTATACCAGGGTGTACTAGGGATGAACTTATTTTATTGCCCTTTATATCTGCCAAATAAGTAAATTTCACAAAAATGCTACCTACCGTAAATTGCGTAAGTTTTGGGACAGTAAAAAATAATTAATTTTTTAGATGTCCCAATATTTAGGTTGACGAAAAATAATTATTTTCCGTGGTGTCCCAAAACTTATGGTCAAACAGGGATCGTATATTACACGTAATATACGATCCCTGGGTCAAACAAGACAAGCTGTCAAACTGTTTGTCACTGACCACTTACCCGTCGAATATTAGCGATGCGATTTCAATAAAACCACGATCACATGCTGGTCTGTCTATTTTTAGACAAATTGGAATTCCTGTAGTTGATTCGTGTAGTAGGAATTTAAAACTTCGTATTTTTTCATTGTTTTCATAACTGATAAACTAAATGTTTTCAGTCATTTTTGTATGCATCCCGGAAAAGCAATCAGTATTGGTGTTTTACGCTTATATAAATACTTTTAAAACATATTTTACCTGTTAACGTGAGGTAAACAACGATTTGATTTCCGTTCTGAAAAGTACCTGCTCGGCCCATTCTCAAATTTGATTGGTTGACAATCTTCGATCAATAAACTCCAGTTAGAATATAGGATATCTTGATTTCTATTTTTATACAACGAACCCGATTGACCGTGAAACACACACACACTACTTGTTGGCTTCAGATGTACGTATACACATGACATGAACCTTTGCCCTTTGGTACAAGTTAATCACACCCTTTTTACCCTTATTTAGGTTCTTTTTAGCTCACCTTAGCACAACGTGCTAAAGGTGAGCTATTGTGATCGCCCTATGTCCGTCGTCTGTCGTCCGTCGTCCGTCAACAATTTCTTTAAACATCTTCTTTTCCTAAACCACTGGGCCAATCTTGATGAAACTTGGCAGGGATGTTCCTTGGGTGAAGCTCTACCAAAATTGTTCAAAGAATTAAATTCCACCCACAACTCTGGTTGCCATGGCAACAAAAAGGAAAAAAAAGCAAAATCTTTGAAAATCTTCTTCTCTGAAACTAGAAGGCGCAGAGCTTTGATATTTGGTATGTAGCATCTCCTAGTGGACCTCTACCAAGTTTGTTCATTTGATGCCCCTGGGATCAAAACTGGCCCGGTCCCAGGGGTCACAAGTTTGAGCATAGTAACAAAGAAGGAAAACTTTAAAAATCTTCTTCTCTGAAACTTGAAGGCATAGAGCTTTGATATTTGGCATGTAGCATCTCCTAGTGGACCTCTACCAAGTTTGTTCATATGATGCCCCTGGGGTCAAAACTGGCCCCGCCCCGGGGGTCACAATTTCCAACATAGGAACAAAGAAGGAAAACTTCAAAAATCTTCTTCTGTAAAACTAGAAGGCATAGAGCTTTGATATTTGGCATGAAGCATCTCCTAGTGGACCTCTACCAAGTTTGTTCATTTGATGCCCCTGGGGTCAAAACTGGCCCTGTCCCAGGGGTCACAAGTTTGAGCATAGTAACAAAGAAGGAAAACTTTAAAAATCTTCTTTTCTGAAACTTGAAGGCGTAGAGCTTTGATATTTGGCATGTAGCATCTCCTAGTGGACCTCTACCAAGTTTGTTCATATGATGCCCCTGGGGTCAAAACTGGCCCCGCCCCGGGGGTCACAATTTCCAACATAGGAACAAAGAAGGAAAACTTTAAAAATCTTCTTCTGTAAAACTAGAAGGCATAGAGCTTTGATATTTGGCATGAAGCATCTCCTAGTGGACCTCTACCAAGTTTGTTCATATGATGCCCTTGGGGTCAAAACTGGCCCTGCCCCAGGGGTCACAAGTTCGAACATAGGAACAAAGAGGGGAAACTTTAAAAATCATCTTCTCTGAAACTGGAAGGCGTAGAGCTTTGATATTTGGTATGTAGCATTGCCTAGTGGACCTCTACCAAGTTTGTTCATTTGATGCCCCTGGGGTCAAAACTGGCCCCACCCCGGGGGTCACAAGTTTGAGCATAGTAACAAAGAAGGAAAACTTTAAAAATCTTCTTCTCTGAAACTTGAAGGCGTAGAGCTTTGATATTTGGCATGAAGCATCTCCTAGTGGACCTCTACCAAGTTTGTTCATATGATGCCCCTGGGGTCAAAACTGGCCCCGCCCCGGGGGTCACAATTTCCAACATAGGAACAAAGAAGGAAAACTTTAAAAATCTTCTTCTGTAAAACTAGAAGGCATAGAGCTTTGATATTTGGTATGTAGCATCGCCTAGTAGACCTCTACTAAGTTTGTTCATATGATGCCCTTGGGGTCAAAATTGGCCCTGCCCTGGGGGTCACAAGTTCAAACATAGGAACAAAGAAGGAAAACTTTAATTTTTTTTTTCTCTTAAATGGGAGGGCATAGAGCTTTGATATTTGGTATGTAGCATCTCCTAGTGGACTTCTACCAAGTTTGTTCCAAGGATGCTGCTTGGGTCAAAACTGGCCCAGCCCCTGGGGTCACAAGTTCGAACATAGGAACAAAGAAGGAAAACTTTAAAATTCTTCTTTTCTGAAACCGAAAGGTGTGGCGCTTTAATATTTGGTATGTTGCATCTCAGAGTGGACCTCTACCAAGTTTGTTCATATGATGCCCCTGGGTCAAAACTGGCCCCGCCCCGGGGGTCACAAGTTCGAAGATAGGAACAAAGAGGGAAAACTTTAAATTTCTTTTTCTCTTAAACAGGAAGGTGTAGAGCTTTGATATTTGGTATGTAGCATTTCCTAGTGGACCTCTACTAAGTTTGTTCATATGATGCCCCTGGGTCAAAACTGGCCCAGCCCCGGGGGTCACAAGTTCGAACATAGGAACAAAGAAGGAAAACTTTAAAATTCTTCTTTAAAACTGGAAGGCGTAGAGCTTTGATATTTGGTATGTAGTGATTCTCTTCTAAGTTTGTTTGCCCATCTAAGCGCAACAAGTTCATTGAGTTCAAAGTTGGGTCATCTTGGGTCATAAACTAGGTCACTAGGTCAAATTAAAGAAATACCTTGTTGGCATTCTCGAGGCCACATTATTTGCTCAATTGCCTTAAAAATTAGTTAGAAAGTTTGTCTTTATAAAGTCTCACATAAGATTAATTTGGGTCAACTTGGGTCATAAACTAGTTCACAGGGTCAAATTAAAGAAATACCTTGTTTGCACTCTGGAGGCCACATTTATTGCTCAAATGACCTGAAATTTGGCCAGAATGTTTGTCTTGATGAAATACCAGATGAGTTTGGATTTGGGTCACCTGGAACCATAAACTACATCACTAGGTCAAAATAAAGAAGTACCTTGTGGGCACTCTAGAGGCCACATTCTTTGCTTGTTTGCCTTGAAAATTGGTCAGAATGTTTGTCTTTGTAAAATCTCACATGAGTCTGAATTTGGGTCAACTGGGGTCATAAACTAGGTCACTTGGTCAAATTAAAGAAATAGCTAGTGGCCACTCTAGAGGCCACATTTATTATTCATATGATTTGAAAATTGGTTAAAATGTTTCTTTTGATATAGTCAAAGACCAGTTCAGATTTGGGTCACCTGGGGTCATAATCTAGGTCACTAGGTCAAATTGAAGAAATATCTTTAGGGCACTCGAGGCCACATTTTTTGCTCAATTGACTTGAAAATTGGTCAGAATGTTTGTCTTCATGAAATATGAGTTTGAAATTGGGTCACCTGCGGTCAAAAACTAGGTCACATGGTCAAAGAGAAACCTTAAAGGCACTCTACTAAGGTGAGCGACCCAGGGCCATCATGGCCCTCTTGTTTTACAAATGGGTTCTTTAATTGTCTGTCGGGGTGATCGGATTTATTTGCCTTAAAACTGGAGATTCCCGATGATATCGAGAGGGTTTGGAAGAATGCTTACGTGCAGAAATGAAACTGCGCAAAGCAAATGCTTGTAAACAAAGGTTATCAAGCGGATTAAAGATTTTTTTTTTGGAGTAGATATTCACTGTCCCAATTCTTTAGTACAAAAAAATACTGTCTTATTTTGCAATTTTTAGTATGGCCCAAATCTTTGGGTCATGAAAAATAATTATTTTCACGTTTTTTGATGGTGTCCCAATTTTTTTGGGTGTCCCAAAATTTAAGCAAAATACGGTATTATTTATTCTTATATTTAAGTTGGCTGCAAAATAATCCTTTACCTTACTACATAATTTTGGACCTGTCCAAATCAAAAACATTTGGAGACTGCAAATTAACTCTTTCACTGCCAGTGTCACCTTGGACATCTTTTGCGGATGGTGTAGATTAAGATCGAATGCACAAAATGTGCAGTCTGATCTTGAATCTACACAAACTGCTACCTGATACTTATCTTTGACCAAGATCACCTTCAACAAACAACAAAAATTTTCTTTTAGACCTCGAAAATTGTCAAATCCATTGGGCAATACACTTCAGAGCTTTTGAGCAAAAAGCATTGCAACAAATGGATAAACTGCTTGCACCGATTGAATTCTCATAAACCCTGGGAAAAGCCTTGGAATCTTTGTGTATTTCCAATAGTGGTACATGCATGTTGGTTTGCAAGCCTCATGTATGTTGACTGAACACATGGTAATGGGTTTTTACATCTTTTTAAATGTTTACTTTGAATACAGGTAGCGTTGGGATCCCCAGAGAAAGCCAAATTTTATCCAATGATTGGAGGATCTAGGGAGAAGTTCCAGGCAAATTTGGAGAAAATGTTTCCAGAAGATAAAGCTGCCATTGCTAAATACATGAAGATTCTTGAGGTATTCTCTTCTCTTTACTTTCTAAAGTCATAACGTTTACCCTAAAAGCACCAAATAATCCCAATTGGCATTTTCATTATAGAAATCAGACCAATTACAAGGTTTGGCTTTGTCCAGAATGTCTCAGCAAAGTAGACAGTGTAGATTAAAGATGAGACTGTACAAAATGTGCAGTCTGATCTTGATCTGTACTGGGTGCAAAGGCAATCTGACTTTAGAACCTCAGACTCTCTATGTGATTGGCTGAGATGGTCTTACCTTTGACTTAACTTGTTCAATATTTTGCAAGGTGTTTCTGGCATATAGCATAGAAATTACGAAATATACTTCCTTTTACCTATATATTTCAGTAAAATCAGAGAGTAAGTAAGGACTCAAAACTTATCAGGCCAGACATATTGCTTTGCAGTTGCAAAAGATGGCTTTTGAAAATATTGTGAAATTGCAAATATTTCCTTGCCACAATATTTTCAGACCTTACCTTAAACACTTTCTTTTCTTTCTTTTTTTTTTGAACACTCCTTAACTCATTATTACACAACGGAAATATAGACTGGCCCAAATTGGAAGCATTTGCAGGTGACAAATGTTGCCCAAATGAAGGAATTTGTCTTTCATAGGATAAAAAACATTGCGGGAAAAGGAGCAAATGCTGGTTACCAGCTCTTTCTCTTTTTCCCACAATGTTTTCAAAAGGCTTTTTTCTCAGGATTGTTAAGACTCGGGATTGTATGGTAGAAATTTAATTTTTGGGGGGCTCCAAGAGTTAAACTTTATATTATCATAAGCAAAACTTCCAAGCCACTTACTTGAAAAAGGAAAATATCAAATTCATAAAAGTACTCAAGATTTGTAGAGATATAGCCCTTTACCAGGCAACCCAGTATTTTTATAACTGAAGAAAAAAGTTATGGAAAAGGAGAAAATCCAGCATTTTCTCCTTTTCCCACAATGTTTTCTACTTTTTTTACCCCTAAAAAACCTCCCATCATTTGAAACTTATAGCAAAAGCTCTCAAGTCAAATGTTTTGTTATTCTGTTAATAGCTACAGCAAAGTAATTTTAAATGACTTAACTTTCCACATTACATCACAGGAATGCAGAGGGAGTTTTCTGGGGGCCGTGTTACCCAAGATGTTGCCCAAATGGCTGGCTGAACTTGTGATTAAAACTGGACTGTACCAGCTATTTATGTGGAGGTTTATGAAATATGCAAGAATGACAACAAAACAAGCCTTTGATGAGATAACAGATAATGAAGAGTTGAAAAATGTTCTGGGTTACATATTTGGAGACATGGGTAAGGCCAATGTTTTTTTTACAACAAAAATTTTACCTACCATTTGCAAACAAATTCTCAGCATGGCTGTTTTCTAGGAAAATATTGAGGTTTTAACATTGCTGTATTGCTTAATGCATCCTCGTGCAAAATCTTTGAAATTTTCTCTCGTTTTTGTTATTATACTTATTTCAAACTTTGGCTAGTTGTCAACGATCAAAAGGGTAAGTTGTACCAGAAGGGCAGATAATCTTCAAAAATATTATCACAGTTATGCCCCTTTTTCAGCTTAGAATTTTCCACTGTAAAGGCAAATGCAGCCTGGCATGCTTTTGTTGTATCTTGCACAAATATTGAAAACATTATTGAGAGGACAAAAGTATAAGGAGCATTTCACTTATTGCTGCATTTTTTTTTTATGCACTGAATTTTAATTTAACTGCTCCAGCCTCCAGCTGTATTCTCCCAAAGCAAAGCTTGCAGACACTGACTTGGAAAGAAAGTTGTGCCAAGTGTTGGTTAAAGAAACTCTGGGAAGGCATGGGTTAGTGCACTGGCCACAGCAACAAAACGGAAATAATGCTGAAAACAGTAAATACAACAACCAAACACGACAAACCCAACTTCTTTTCTCTCTGGTCTTCATATGAAATAATCCATACAAGCCACATATGTCATTGATGGTAGTAAAAAAGGTAGTGTAGAGTTGAAATGCATATTGTCATCACTTTTAGGTGAGCCCCCATCCAAACTGGGAATCATGTGTTACTCTACTTTGATAAACCACTACATTCCTGGGGCATTTTACCCACTAGGTGGCACTAGTGAAATAGCATTCCAGATTGTTCAGATCATCGAGAGATACGGAGGCAGGGTACTGGTTGATGCCCCAGTGTCAAAGATTCTTGTCAATGAGAAAGGGAGAGCCACTGGTATGATTGTTTTTGTGGTTGTATTTATCCTCTTTTAACCAATTAGTAAACAATTCCATGGTTTGCATGGGGGGGGGGGGGGGGAGCTTGGAAAACGTTTTGTGCAAAGATCAAGGTGCTTGTAACTGATCGTTTTTCTTCAGCTTCTTTTTTTTTTTTTTCTGCCCCTTCAAAGATAATTTCCACAATTTAGTAATTTTTAATGTGTTGTTTGTCTGCAAATGCTATCAAGCTGGAAAAGTGTTGGAATTTTGTAGCCTGGTAAAGGTTAATCCAGGCAATACAGCCTGTGTTGTGAAGTAGTTAGCCTTTTGAGTGCTAATGTAGATTGGAATGCCTTTCAGTCTTGAATCTGTCTCAGCTAATCAGCTGGATAGACTGAGAATTTGGAACCAGACTAATATTTAGAAATGTTAGTTGAACGCTGCACAAGATTTATGCAAAATTTAATGACCTAAGCTGTCAATGCAACATGAACCAACATTTGAGTCGTGCTGCTGTGTGGAAAGGGGGTTTAATGCATATGGAAAAAAGAATGTACCCAAGTCAGCCTGAGCAGTCCATGCAGGCTGAGCTTGGCCGAAACTTTTTGCTATTAGTAATTTTTCTGCATGTCCCAGGACCATTCTACTTTATTGTTTCAGTCGGTTATTAGACAAAATGATGTTTATCAGTTCATAATTATGTGATGACTTTCATGGTATTACGCATCACAGAGATGCATTAACCCTTTACCACACAATTCTGACTTTTTAACGACCCAGAGAAAAAAGCCTTTTGAAAACATTGTAGGAAATGGAGAAAATGCTGGTAAACAGCATTTTCTCCTTTTACCACAATGTTTTCTACCCTATCAAAGACAAATTCCATTATTTGACCCACATCTAAATAGTCGTCTGCTAATGCTTTCAATTTGGACCAATCTGAAATGCTGTCATCTGGTAAAGAGTTAAACTCCCTTTTGCTATATGGCTGCTCATTTATTTATTCCACTCTCATTGTTTATTTCAGGTGTAAGAGTGCACCGTAAAAGTGGTGATGTTGATATTACTGCTAGAAAGGTTATATCTGATGCTGGTATTGTCAACACATTTAAATACCTCTTGCCTCCTGAGATTGCAAAGAAATCACGTAAGTTGTACTTTAGGGTAAAGTTTGTGGTTCTTGTCTCTTGGAACAGTTTTAATTTTTGGTCAGAGAACTTAAAGAATTTTATTAATCAATTTGATGCTTTGCACAGCCTTCTGTGCTTCTGTGAAAAGTATTATCATGATCAGATTCATAGAATACACAGTCTGATTTTGGATCTATACTCTTTATTTTGTGTGTGTGTGAGGTATTTTATTTTGGCAAAAAGGCCTTCAAATTATAAGTTTTGCAAAATTTATGCCTAAAAAACATCCATTTTGTGAAGGGTAAGTTAAATGTGATTTTTTTGTAAATTGGTAATAGATTAACACAGTTGATGAAATACCCAAATCTGATTTAAGAAAAAAAAGGGGGGAGTGTTCATGTTCTTTTAAATAAATCCTTTCTGATAACCAAGCACTCTATAAATTTCAGCATTGATCAATGTGATTGAAAAAGTTGGACCTAGCATTTCAAACTTGTCAGTGTTTATTGGGCTGGATGGTTCAATGGAGGAGCTAGGATTAACTGCTGGGAATACTTGGGCTTTCACTGGGTAGGTACTGTTCTGATTTCTGTACTCTGTACCAAACATTCCTGGGTTTTAAAGTACCAATAGCTGCTAAAAGTAAACAAAGCTCTGTTAAAATGCATTTAGTTTTAAATGATCCCATTTAAAAGTATGGATAATATTGTGAAGGTGACAATCTGTTATTGTACTGTTGGTCCAAGTGTTAGTCGCTGGCAAAAAAAAAAAGAATTTTAAAAGTAGGTTTAAAAAAGCCAGGTTGCTCTATCTTTTGTTTACTTTTTACCTGATTATGAATTTTTTCTACCAGCAACTAACTTTTGGGGCGACTGACAATCTTCTGACAAATCTTTTGACATGTTTACCACAGTTTTTCTTCTTATTTTTTCCATGAATGTAAGCTATTAGAGATCAAGGCATATCTATCTAACAATAAACTAAAACATTATTATGCTTATTGGTGAAAAAGAAACCAAACTGGTAATGAGATGAAAGGAACATTTTAACACTTAAAGCACTGAATAAACCCAATGGATATTTTTAGTCTAGAATGAGACCCACATATTGTCGTGACTGGCTTTTGTATGTATTGTTTAAGCAAAGTAGACAGTTTAGACGAAAAATCAGACTGCATGTTTTGTGCAGTCTGATCTTGATCTACACTTGCTGCAAAGGCAACTATTGTAGGGAAAGGCACTTTAAGGGTTTAAAATTTAATGTCTTGAACAACATTGTGGGGGGAAAAAAGGCAATTTCCTATTTAGTAGGAGTTTTTTGCTTCTGTTCTCATGTTTTCAAATTCTAGCCACAGCATTTTTATTAGATTCATGTTATTTTGATTGCTTCCAGTGAAGACATAGATAAGGAACTTGAGAAATACCTTGCCATGTCAGTGCAGGAGGCTGCTGAGGTAGAATGTCCATTGATGTTCGTATCTTTCCCATCTGCAAAAGATCCCTCTTGGGAGGAGAAATATCCAGGTATGGCACATTGATGCTGTCTAATATAGCTTGGTAACCCTTAACTCTTTTCCAAATGACAAAATTATAGACTTTCCCAAATTAACAGCATTTGCAGATGACAAATCAGATGTTACTCAAATGATTGAGTTTGTCTTTGATAAGATCGAAAATTGCTGGAAAAGGAGAAAATGTTGGTTACCAGTATTTTCTCCTTTTCACACAATTTTTTTAAACAGCTTTTTCATCAGGATTGTTAAAACACAGGATTGTGTGGTAAAGGGTTAAAACCCTGAATGGCATACAGTGTAGATCAAGATCATACTGCACAAAACATGCAGTCTGATCTTTGATCTACCCCATCTTCTTTGCTAAATTTTATAGACAGAAGCAAAATCAAAATTGCAATTATATGGGTCTTATTTTTCGACTGAAAATGTCTGCTTGATTTATTTGGCACTCTAAGGGTTAACCCTTTACTGCACAATGCCGACTTTTAATGACCCTTGAAAAGAAGCGTTTTGAAAACATTGTGGCAAAAGGGGAAAATACTGGTAACCAGCATTTTCTCCTTTTTCCACAATGTTTTCTACCCTTTCAAAGAAAAATTGCACTATTTGAGCCAAATTGAAATTGTCGTCTGCACATGCTTTCAATTTCAACAAGGCTAAAATGTTTTTGTCTGGTAAAGGGTTAAATAATAAAAAAAGGTATTATTATTTCTTTTTAAACAACAGAGAAAGTATTATAGCTTAAGATATTTAAGTTCCAAGTGTTGTCTCATGAAGCTAAGTTCAGATAGAAACACCAAGGGAAATATAAAAGGAAAAGCAACTTCTCATTCAGTGTAAACATAAGTCATTTTTACAGACAAAGCAGGTCCAGATAAAACCGCACTGGGCTTAGGATCTACACCATCCCTTTCTTTATTTAAACTTACTACCCACATGTCATTGATAGTAAAAATAAGTCATTTTATCTATTTGGTGGCAAAAGATATCAAAGTGTGAACAAGTTATTTAACTGAACACTTACTTACACTGCTTCATAAGCACAGAAATAGTATGAGTGGAGAAAATCAGGCAGAATTGCAACTTCAAGACTGTAATTGGCTGGGCATACTTCAGCAACATTGACAGCCTAGATCCAAGATCAGATTGCACATTTTGTGCAGTCTGATGTTGATCTACATTGTGAAGGAAATGGAATGAACCTGAGATAGACACTCTAAAAGCTAACATTATTTTTTATCTATTCATTTCTTTTGTCCATATAAGGTAAATCTGTTGCCCTGCTGATCACTCTGACCCCCTGGTCATGGTTCTCTGACTGGAAGGAGGGATCTGTGAAACATAGAGGGGAAGACTATGATGGCCTTAAAATGCAGATTGCTAAACAGATGTGGAAACAGTGTCAACAGCTCTACCCTAAACTGCAGGACAAGGTAAGTGATACCTCAGTCACTTGTAGATACATGCCTGGCTGGGAAGCTCAGTGGTTAGTGTATCTGACTCATTGAGCTGATGGTTGCAGATCTGATACCTGGTTGTGGCAAACTTTCTTTCTGGCGATTTTTCACCTCTCTCCACTGATGCATGTGAGAAAAATAGTCAGTGGCTTTGAAAGAAAGTTGTGTCAGTACTGGTGTGAGAAAGCCAAGAACCACATGCATAGGTGCACTGACCTTAGCTGTTAAAATGGCTTTAAACTCCATTACAAACAAACACCTGTAGGTGTAAGTATAGTATTTTGAGATTCAAAGAGTATTAGCCCAGTAGGTCTTCCCTATAAACTTATGTTTAGGGTTCATATAAGTACAAGGAGAAATTTTCTCATTGAGACTTTCTGAATACAAACTGTATCAGTCAAAACATTCTCATTGATAAAATTGTGTTTAAGAATTACTCTGTGTGCTTAACTCATTACTTTATGGCTAGATTTTAGACTCATCCAAATTCAGAGCATTGTCAAATTAACTGTGTCTTGAATGAAAATATTTGTCAACGAAAGATTAGAAAATACTATGGAAAAAGGAGAAAAATGCTGGTGTCCAGCACTTACTCCTTTTGCCACATTGTTTTCAAAGGTATTCTTCCCCAGGGTCATAAAAACACAGGATTGTTTCACAGAGAGTTAAATGGTGTGTATAAGGAATGAATTTCAAATCTCAAAATGTATATGATTTGCTTCTTTTTGCATTGACCAGGCCAAACAGTGATGATTTATAACAGGATAACAATTATCAGTATAACTTGCTCCCTGATTCTTACAATAACTCTTTATCTTTCAGATGGAGTACATAGATGTTGGTACCCCACTGTCCAACAAGTACTATCTAGGGCAGCCAGAGGGCGAGATGTATGGAATGAAACACAGCCTTAACAGGTTTTATCCTGAAAATTCTGTCCACTTGCGTGCTGAATCAGGCATCCCAGGTCTTTACTTGACAGGTAATACATAATCACTTTTTGTGGAAAGAATGAAATACATCCATTATTCTTCACTAAAATCCTTTTTTGTGGGTACATATTAGAATCTCGACAACTGGGCCAAAACGTTATGAAATTACTTGGGTACAAAATGACCAAAGTATGAAAAAACTGTTGACCATCGAGAAATGAAAGTACCCAATGAAGAATTACATACTAACTTGTAATGGTGGTCTCTGCTTTGCAGAGCAAAGAAAACTATTGTTGATAAAAAATACATTAATCAAATGATAGCCTTTGGGTTATATGCTGTACTTCAAATTATTCTCCACTGGCCTAAGATCATAAGGTTTGTAATCTTACTTTTTGGAATAATTCTGAAATTTTAGATTAATGGCAAACATGTGACATTCCATTCATTGCAAAGCATAAAGCAAGTATGTACTTCTATATCTTTCCAAAGCAGAGGGGGTTTTTGCATGTATATAGTTTGACCCTTTGCCAAACAATCGTGTGTTTTAAAAACCCCAGTGAGGACAGTCTTAGAAAAGATTGTGGGAAAAGAAGATGCTGGTAACCAGCATTTCATGTTTTCCCACAATGTTTTCTACCCCTTCAACGACACATTCTATTATTTGAGCCATTTAAAATTTCTCTTCTAAAAGTGCTTTCAATTTAGCTAACTGAATTAACAAAGTTTTCGACAGTGCTTCAGTCATTTTATGGCAGTAGCTAGTGCACTTATTCATTCATTCTTTGAGCTTCTTTTACCAGTACTACACACAGCATTCTATCTAAGTTGCTTGCAGCTTGCCACATAAATATGGTTGAAACAATTTTCAGCAGTGAGGTAGGAATCAATCCTGTTGCAACTACCATCCTCAGTTCTCAAAAAAAAGAGTTTTTAATCAAACTCGGCACCCATGGATAGCAAACCCAGCTTGTAACTGACTTGGTAAAGAAAAACAGGGTGGGTATTAATACCATTGTTGGTCCTGTTATAACTTTAGAAAGTAACACAATTTCCTTTTGATTAAACTATTTTAGCCATGCTCTGGCAAACAGTATCTCCATAATGCATTATACCAAGCAAGTCATCACATAATTGTGGATCAATAAAATCCATTTTATCTAACACCAGACTAAATAATGAGATAGACTGGTTTTGAGACATGCAGAAGTTTGTCCAACAGCAAAAAGCAAAAAGTTTTGACCCAGGTCAGCCTGGGCGGACTGCACAGGCTGACCTGGGTTGATACTTTCTGCAAATGCATTACACCCCTTTTTTCACAAAGTAGGGTTCATTTGGTCTTGCCAATTAGAAATTGTTACATTCAAATTCAGAAAACTCTTGAGAACTAAATCAAGGATATCATTAAGAATGGTGGATGAATATAGGCAAAGGACCATTATTGGTGGACTGGTGTGATTTTCAATTTACTTTATATTTCAGGTCAAGATATTCTGACTGCTGGTTTCAGTGGAGCAATGCATGCTGGTCTGGTGACTACCTCATCTATCCTGCATCGTAATTTGTTCAATGATTTGACCAAAGTGACAAAAGAGGTGCGGGCATTGAACAAGACAAAGAAAACAGACTAATACAGTAGTCTAGTAGAATGAGAAGGGCATTAAGTACTACCTTATTTGATTTATGAATGAAATTATCTTGTGATCTTGTACTTTTGAAGGGCCTTTCACAACCACAGTTGCCTTTACGGCCAGTGTAGATCAAGATCAGGCCATATTAAAGTGCTGTCTGATCTTTGACCTACACTAGACTTCAGATATCTGCTGGGTTTATTTGGCGATTTAAAGGTATTGAAGTAAAAAAATAATTGTTTATATATGCAACTGAAGTGTTAATAATGATTCATCTCTCAGTAAATTTGTGGAGCAAAACAAATTAGTAGATGTAATGTTGATAAATTCTGGAATTTTGAATTACGGACAAAATTTATGTATCTAATATCATAAGTTCAAATAATGAAATAAAACTCTATTTACTTATATTTCTATTTATACAAAGAAGTGCTTTTCGTGATTTCTCTGTTGGTACATTTTGAACCTTGAAGTGATGAACTTTTTAGATAGAATATATTTGTGAATGAATATTGTATGTGTGAACAAATTTATACTGTGATCATCTGTATGATAAATTGGAAATTTGCAAGAAAATCCATCATTAATAACACAATAAATGAAGTGTTATTTAGAATATATCTGTTCATTTTTATCTGTACTTTTTGAAAAAGAGTGTGTTGAAATAAAAAAAAGGGGGAGGGGGGGGAGAAAGGGATTTTAAAACACAGATAAATGAAAATTTCTATGTGCAGTGTATTTAGAATCCAGAAAAACGTTTTGTATTTATTACAAAATTTTCTTGATGTGAGTGCAGCATGCACTGATCACTGTGAGTGGGGAAGGAAGGGGGAAGAGGTTGAAGGAATGGGGTATTTAAGGATGGATAATCGCATTTGAATGTCTTCCAACATGAAGGGGGTCCTGCGTGACTCGGTTCTAAAGTGTAGGGCTCATAACCTGGAGGCCCTGGGTTCTAGCCTCTGTGGAAGCACTCAGCATTTTTGTAGGATTGTCCTGGGGCAAGACACATAGCATGGTACTTGCAAGTATTAGCACATACATTAATAAGCAAGCTGTTGCCATGACATTACTGAAATAATGTTGAAAATGGCGTGAAAAACTGTTCAATACTCTAACATGAACATCAGTGTTGATCAGTAAACTTTTTTGTGATAAATACATTTTTGAAACTTAGGAAAGTTAGGAAAGTGTATTAGTGTTGTTGTGTTAGAATTGTTCATTTACAAAAGCTACCGCACTGTTGACTTGTACAAATTCAGAATGTTACTGTTTTGAATTTAATATGAAAACATTGTGGCATAAAGAAAAATGGCAAGTTATTTGCTGTTTGCCTCTATGTCACAATGTTTTCAAAAAGTTAGGGCACTTTTATTATTTTTTGCACAATACTTGGTATAATTTATTGGTGATTTGATGAGGCTTGTAGACATGTACTTTTTTTGTACAGTCATTTGATCACTTGGCATGCTAGCTTGAATCTTCACCAGACGACAAAATTTGACACTTGCCCAAATTGAAAGCATTCGCAAACAACAAATTACATGTAACTCATATGGAGAAGTTTTCCTTTGAAAGGGTAGAAAATGTGCGAAAAGGAGAAAATGTTTGTTACCAGCATTTCTCCTTTTTCCCACAACATTGTCAAAGGCATTCTTGTTCTGTTGTTAAAACACTGGATTGTTCAGTAAAGCCTTAATGAATTAGAAATTATCTGTCATTAGAAACACTTAATTACATTAATTTCAAAGGGATGTATGCAAGAACATCTCTATAAATATTATTCAGTATTTATCCAGGATCTGAAGCAGAAATTACCAATCAGATTCAGAAATAGTAGGAATAACAAAAACCCAGTCAACAAGAAACAATATGTACGAAGAGAAATAATATAAAGAGGACTGACAACAGACAACTTGCTTATACAAAGCAATTTATGTTTTTTGCCAGAATGTTTTCTACATCAATCTGTCGTAGATGTTAGTTAAAACCATATCATTGTAGATAGTATATTTTGTGTATATTACCTTACCCTTTCAGTGCCATAGGCGAAAACGTGGTCTTTTGTGGACGGCATAGATCAAGATCAGACTGCACAGAACATGCAGTCTGATCTTTGATCTATGCCGTCCGATTGTGTTTTCAAGCCTATGAAGTAAAGATCTTTCTCGGTTTCAGTGGATGGTATTTTAAGCCATTGGAAGAGAACAGGTTTATATATTTGGCGCCGAAAGAGTTAAATTTTGTTTGTTTGAAAGAAGGATAAATAATTTGAAACATAGATGTAGATTGTCTGTTAACTGTTTTGGCATTTTTGCTGGTAATTGCTCAATTTTTTTATGATAAAGTAATAAAATTTAGTCAGTTGGCTCTTATTTTAGAGTCCTGCACAATCACAAAAATTAAAGAAACAAAATGACTGACTTATATAGAAAAAATAGTGGTGCAGAGAAATCAGTGGCAACCGCCAGGTGATGACATTTTCTTCATTCATTTCTTCATTGCCGCAATAATAGTGTTGTCTGTGGAAATAACAAAAACTGTCATGTTGAGAGAGGCCTGCTGTATCATTAAGTTGTCTCATATATTGTTTAATATACTGGAATAAAATTAACCCTTAAGCTGCAGAGTGCGACTTACTTACCTTGTGCAGACAGTGTAGATCAAGATTAGACCATAGGGCATGCAGTCTTAGATCTATACTGTCCAATGAGGACATATCATTTGAAATAACATTATTCAGGTTTTTACTATCAGCTTGAAAGTTTTATTTAACTTAAGTTGCTGGATAGAGTTTACGACAAAGGGAAAATTGTCTCTTTTCATATTTATACATAGACATTTGTACAGATGAGGACACTGGTTACCATTAATATTTTTTCCTTTTCCTACAATGCTTTAAACAGCCTTCTACCTCAGTATCATTTAAATATGTAACTGTTTGGTGAAAGATTAACTTTGAAACCACTTAGTAAAAAATGGACCACACCATTTTCATTTAAGTAGACAAAATTCATTTGTATTTTAGCAAGTTGTATCGCTAAGGGAATATTAGACCCACAACATTAACTATGCTTAGAAGACATATTAAGCCAATCAAAATGCATGTTTCAAAGATTGTCAACTTCAGGTGTAAATGTTTTCACCATGACCTCTCTCTCCTGTGTGTACCGTCTTTCTTTTGTCATGTTTTTCCTTCTCATTTTCTTTTTTTCTCATTTCCTTTCTTTTTTTTTCCTTTTGCTTTTTCTTTCTTTCCACCTGTGATATGTCTGTATTTTCCATGCTGAGATGATAGTATTTATGAATTTCACAGTTAATTCACACAGTGTTTGATTTATACCAATAAAAGATTACACTATAAAATTCATTGTTTTCATTTTACGTTCATTTTTGCTTTCTTTTTTTAGCAGAATTAATATTCACACATCCATCCATCAATTCTGAGTATTTTCCTCTGCTATATTCATGTATGAAATTGAAGTTACCCGTAGTAGGATGACAGAATTTGAGAAATGTCCACTTGAAAAGCATTTACAGATGACAAATTTGGCTCAAATCTTTACCACACAATTCTGAGCTGTAGCAACCTTGTGGAAAAGGCCCTTAAAAACATTGTGGGAAAAGGAGAAAATGCTTGTAACCAGCTGTTTTCCCTTCCAAAGGCAAATTTCATTTTTGGCAGCGGGTGAAACCCGCTGTCATAGTCCCCAGGTATGAGTTACTGATTTTCAACGCTTACGATATTTATCTAGGTCGAGAATTCTTGCATCCGGCAGCTTTTTCCTGGATACGCGAGGTAAACAAAACTTGATTCCTACACTTGACTAAATAGTTCCTCCATGAATACACAAACGATCATGTATAAATACGCGCTACTCGCGCAGACGACACCCTTTCAAAACTGCCTTACACCTTACGAGTTCATCCGTAATGTTACTGTAGAATAGAAACGGAAAGAGGGCGTCGGTATCTACATAGACCGAAAAAGTGCAAAAGAAAATATTTTCAGAACAAAAGTTTTTATTAGTCGCCGCGCAGAAGCGCGCGACTATATTTTTAATAGTTTTTCGAGTTAGGAAATGGACAATGGGAATTTCTTTTTTATAGGGGTGTTAAGGTTAACAAGGAATCTTTCTACTTCGCCTTAATCTGGCTTTTTAATTCATTCTTAAACTACGAAGTATATACAGTACGATACTATTTTTGCTCTGTTAATACTTACAACATCAAAAAATCCGCCCAAGTATTACTTTTATTTTCGCTGTTCGCGAGAAATGGACTCATCCAAATAAATGCCTTGTTTCCATTGGTCAAGGCTGTACAGGTTTCCAGTCATTTCGTACCTAGTTAATTTCGTACCTAGGTCATTTCGTAGATACGATTTTGGTCATTTCGTACCTACCTATACTTTCTATTTTGGTCATTTCGTATCCAGTTGGTCATTTCGTATCCACTTTCGTCATTTCGTACACAGGTTTAATTATCATTTTGATTATTTAGTACCTAGTTTTTCCTACTATTTGTGTTTTTTGTTGAATGACCACCGCTAAAATTGTACATTGCTGAAATTGTGTTAAATTCCGCCGAAGAACGAGTATGATGGTTATGATTGTATCTAACCATTATTGGTTACTTCTAAGTTTAGTTTTTAAAACAAAGATTGTTTAGAACCCTTTTGTTTATTTCTCACCAAGTTCTAGATAAATTTACAATGTACTTTGTTGGAAAAAATCTGGAGAGAGACCAGTTTTTCGCTGTGTTGTTCATAAATCACAATGCAAAACCAATATTCTTTATTAACAGCGTTCACCAAACAGTATAGTTTTAGACTTGTTTAAATTGAAAGCATGCCTTGCAAACTTACGTTCTCTTGAATCATACTATCCTAGGACAGCAACATTTTAGTAACTTGGCCCTGTTTTCAACACTTTCCCAAACAAACGCGGGTTATCACGTGCGCTGTCAAATTCTTTTGGAAAAACATGTTGGATAAGGAGAAATTACTCGTTATAAGCAATTTCTCCTTTAACAAATACTTTTCCCCCCACTACTAGCGAATTTTCTACCATTTTTGCAGCTTTTTAAATTGTCATCTGTCAACTGTTTGAATTTGGAAGAGTCTGATATTTTTCGTTTGGAAAAGAGTTCAGAGAGCGCTATGCGAGGGTATTAGATACTGTAACAGAAGACAACTTTTGATATAGATTCACAGTCACATCAATTTCATAATGTGTTAAAAAATCTGCTGATGAAAACTGACATTTACTTATTTGCCCTGGCTTTCTTGAAGCATTAAATAAAAAAATTTGCGGCGACTTTGATTCTTTGCATCGACTTTTTCTTGTCGGTGTTTGTTTGCATGATGAATTTTGAGAATAGGGCATCGTAATGGGATTCGTGTAACATCGCCTTTTATCGCCAAAGTCGTACGGATTCGGCTATGACAGGCGATGTTACACGAAAAGTCACCCATTAAGCCTTTGGCAGACGGCAAAATTTCAGCTGTGTTCAAACTGAAAGCATTTGCAGACGACAATTTCATTGTGGCTCAAATGGTACAAGTTTTATTTTATAGGATAGAAAACATTGTGGATAATAGAGAAAATGCTGGTTCCCAGCATTTTCTCCTTTCCCAGACTGTTTTCACAAGGCTTTTTTCTCAAGGTTGTTAGAAGTCGGCATTGAGTGGTAAAGAGTTAAAAGTAGTTATAACTGCAAATTATATTATGCATTTACTTGTACAACACAATCTCAAGTTTTAAAGACCCTTAGAACATAACTTTTTACAAACATTGTAGGAATGGGAGAAAATGCTGGTAAGCAGCATTTTCTCCTTTTCCAACAATGTTTTCTACCCTATCAAAGATTTACACTGTTTTTGAGCCATGTTTCAATTTTTGTCTGCAAATGGCTTCTTTCAGTATAATTTATTAGCAGTTAATGAAATTTAAACAGCTTGGGTCATAACAGCTGCCAGTGTACCTATGCATGCATTTCTTGGCTATTTCCTTAAGGTCATGCACTGAATAACAACATGGCATAAATGATAAGTGGATCAGAAAGAAGACCATGCTGGAAATTTAAACCAGCGGTACCAACTTCAAGTCTTTGAGCTACAAACTCCTTAAAAGGGATCGGCAAAACTTTTATAAAGCACATTATTTGGCCTACAAGGATTTTGAGGTGTAAAACCTCAAAATTATACTAAGACTGGTTTTCAGTACTTTAAGATACCTTTCAAGAATTTCATAAATGTTACGGATTGATATAATAGAAAACATTGGTTAGAAGCACTTTCTCCATTTCCACAAATATCTTTAAAGGCCTCTTCCACAGGGTCATAAAAACTTGGGATTGTTTTGGAAAGGATTAATATCATTTATTCAAGTCTTGTTTTCTGCCTATGCTCATGTACTAGATTTTATCTTTATTTTAGCCACAAACAAATGAGCTGTGCTTTGGCAAAAGGGGGCTTCTTGCATCCTCGTGATGGATTATACCAAGCAAGACATAATAATTATTGATCCATAGACTGACCCTTAGATGTACAGAAAATGGACCAATGGCGAAAAGTTTCAGCCCAGGTCAGCCTGTGAAGACTGCACAGACTGACTGCCTGCACAGGCTGACCTAAGTCTATACTGTTTGCAGATCGATTAAGGCACCTTTTTACTTCAAGTCAAGTATAAAGGAAACCTGTGCAAAGAAAGTAATAAGATCTGTAGCTGGCACAAACCCGCTGCCTTCAGTGCGTCAGCGCTTTGATTGGAGTCACATTTAATTTGTAAAACTTTTGATTAGGACCATTCTAAAATTTTTTGTGGTAAAGACTTAAGTGATTGGGTTTTTGATGAATGGTTAGAAATCATTGTGGGAAAAATGCTGGTTATCAACATTCTTAGTCTGGCTGTTTCCAAAGCAAACCCTGGGCTATTGCCATAGCTCTGTTGTACAAAACGTTCTACATTTCCTCATGTCCCTATCAATATTACTTCAAAATTGAGCTAGTTTTCAACTCTTTACCAAACAATATTTTATACAAGTCTGAATTGAAAGCATTTGCAGACGACAAATGAAATGGGATTCAAAATTTGAAATTGTTTTTGAAATGGTAGGAACATTGTAGGAATATGGTTACTGGCATTTCTCCTTTTCAGCGGATTTGTGTAGCAAATCTTCTCACTGTGATCATTCTGACCTGAACCAAATACATCATGCGTAATGACGCATGCGTGCTCAGACTGTACAATGATATCGGTTTAACCTCGACTAAATATACTGACATTCATGCTTGCGCCTATTCTACTTTCAGTTTTAGCTAATACACCTCAACTGAGCTTTTATCACTACCGTATAAACTGTCCTACATGTGTATACATATTTATTCTGAAATCTAATACCAGCAAAAGACAGCGCAAGACTGATGGATCAAATTACCACTCCTGAAACAGTAACAGAATAAGTTACTGTGCGGCCCGCTTGGCAGAACAATTTTGACTTTGCCTGCTCTTGCATATGATGTTATTTTTTATTACAACATATTACAAATTTATGCTACTTTTTTATTACAACATATTACAGATTTATGCTATTCCACAAATCCGCTTTCCAGGACTTTTGAGTCTTTTGATTCCAGAAGTTTGCTAAAGGTTTCTTCATTGGGTCAGTTAAAACACAGGATTGTTTAGTAAGGGTTTAACCATTGAAAGGTAAACCCAAACAAAAAGGTAAATATCCCTTAAATATTTTTGACACAGTTAAGCCCCTTTCTCAACTTGGGAATTTTTCACTATAAGGAACTACATCTGAGAGTTTGCTCCTTGGTGCTGTACTTTCGTGTCCTTTTTCCACTATGTTGTCAAAGCCAGCACCCTCAGGGTCATTTCATGATGGAAATGTTTCGTAAAGGGCCAATGATCAGCTACTAGTCATACATTTAAAATTTTATGAACATTTTGTATTTTACCTATAGTATGCATGACTGATAATCTCTTATAGCCAGAAATCTTTAAGCAACAACTGATGAAGCATGTACACCATTTGTGGTCAGAAAGTAGCTAGAGCCGAACAGCTCAGGCCGTGATATACAAGGTTTTATGCCAGGGGATGGCTGGTTCCAATCCCAAGTTAACCAATTTCTTTCAGAGGATTGATAATCGTCATTGCTACAGCATTTGATTCCTCTGGTCATTGTTTCAATGATGGTCATGAGAGAAGGCAGCAAGTGGCTTGGGAGGAATAGTGTATGAAGTACTGGTTGTAGAAACTCCAGAAATGCATTGATTGTCATGGCCGTCATGTGACTTTGCTGGTCTTCAGGGCTCTACCAAACAATCATGAGTTTTAACCCTTTACCACACAATCCCGACTTTTAACGACCCCAGTAAATAGGACTTTTGAAAACATTGTGGGAAAAGGAGAAAATGCTGGTAACCAGAATTTTCTCCCTTTCCAACAATGTTTTCTACTCTTCTGAAAGACAACTTTCGATTCTGAGTCATATTTATTTTGATATCTGCAAATGAGTCCAAAATTTTCTCATTTGGTAAAGAGTTAATGACCCTTGGGAAGACAGTTTTCGAAAACACCATTTGCGGATAGGACAATGTTTTCTACCTAACAAAGAGAAGTCCTATCATTTTGGCAAAGTTCAGCTTGCCTGCAAGTTCTTTTGATATGGGCAAGTCTAAAATTTTGTCATCTGGTAAAGGGTTAAACTAGGTAAACAATTTACTGTGTTGAGTAGATGTCCCTACTGAAGAAGGCATAATTTTGTACAGGGGAAAAAAACAAGCTCCACATGCTGGTGCCAATGCTCAGCTGCAAGTGCTTGATTTTCAGTGAAAATTCTAAGTTAACCCTTTACCAAACAATCCAGTGTTTTAACAACCCTGAGGAAGAAGCCTTTTGAAAACATTGTGGGAAAAGGAGAAAATGCTGGTAACCTTTACCACAATGTGTTTTTATCCAATCAAATACAGAAATCACCATTTAAGCTAGAAAAGGAGAAAATGCTGGTTTTCTCCTTTACCCACAATGTGTTTTACAGAAATCACCATTTAAGCTACATGTAATTTGTCATTTGCAAATGCTTTGAATTTAATCCAGTCTAAAATTTTGTTCTTTGGTAGAGTTAAAACAGGAGTATAATTGAGTCCAAAACATTTTAATGGTTACCTGCCCTTGTTGCATAGGGTCCCCTTCTGATAGTTAACCACTAGTGCAAGTTTGAAGTAAATATAATGGCGGTTTCTTAAAATTCCGTGAGGAAAAAAGGGTCTAACTGTCAAAAATATTTTCATGGTTATCTGCCCCTATTGTATGGGTTCCACTTTTGTTTTCAAGTTGTCCAAATTTGAAGTAAATATCTACAGTTATAACAGAGACATTACAAAATGTCAAAATTTTTGCATGCCAACGCAGAAGACGACAACGCCACAACAATACCTTGACATTTTCTTTGAAAATAGAGATAAAAATGCAAGGATGGACAGGACAGACTGACAACACAGAAAAAGACATCGCACACCTTTTGGCAGGGGATGAAAAAGAGGAACAAATGTCCATCAGGGACCAAATAAAGATCAGCCGATTACCTTGCATTCAAGCAAAGCTAAACAGTCAAGCTGATAAGGTTCAGGCCTTATATATCACGACTGTGAATGAATTCCAGCTCAGTTAACTTTTAACTAGACAACAAAATTTTAGACATGTCCAACTGAAAGCATTTGCAGATAACAGACTAAATGTGCTCAGATGGCCGAGATTTAATTGTCCTTGAAAGTGTAGAAAACATTATGGGTAAAGGAGAAAATGCTGGTTACCAGCATTTTCTTGTTTTCCTACATTTTCAAAAGCCCTCTACCTCGGGGTAGTTAAACCTTGGGCAGGTGTTGTTAAGTGTAAAACTCTTGTAACAATGGTAGTTATTCGTCTCCCTCACAGCTGAACATTTTTCAACTAAGTGATAGGGAGTAGCTAGAGCCCAATAGCTCAGGCTGTAACATATAGAGCTTTTTACCAGGGGATGGCTGGTTCCAATGCCCAGCTCAACCAATTGATGATAGTCATTGCTACAGCATTTGATTTCTCTCATCATTGGTCATTGTTTCAATGATGGTTATGAGAGAAGGCAGCGAGTGGCTTGGGAGGAATATTGTGCAAAGTACTGGTTATTTAAACTCCAGGAACATATGGATTGGTGAAATAAAGATGAAAATGGTATTAGTCGCCTAACAAACAAATCTTGCTTTCAAGGCAACCTGTATCATCCATGCAATTGCTGGTTTTCCCCACTATATTCCCTTATAATTTAATCCTTTATCTAAGCAACTCATTTTTTATGACCCTAAGGCAGAAGATTCTTGAAAACGTAGGAAAAGAAGAAAATAATGGTTACCAGCACTTTCTCTTTTTTCAAAATGTTTTCTACTCTGTCAGAGACAAGTCCCATTACTTGAGGTACATTTGATATGTTGTCTACAAATGCTTATAATTTTAACAAATCTCAAAATGTTTATCATCTGGTAAAGAGTTCAGCGAGGGAGACCAGCATTTTTTATTTTCTCACAATGTTTTCTACTTTTTTTCAAAGAGAAGTCCCATCATACAATATGGATAGGTCTAAAATTTAACCGTTTACCACAAAATTCCATATTTTATTGAACCTGAGAAAATGTTTGCTTGTTTGTATGTTCTTTAAGGCTGCTTACAACATTATCTAGTTTATCAGTTTTATCGCTGTCCCCAGTGAACCTATCAATGCTTTCCTGGATTTTCTTTTACCAGTACTTTGCACAATATCTTCAGAGCCACTGGCTGCTATCCTACCTAACCATAGGCAAAACAATGGTCAGCTGTGAGAGAGGAATAAATTTTATTCTCAACTTTTAAACAAGAGGGCCATGATGGCCCTGGATCGCTCACCTGAATCATTAGGCAAAAATCAACTCCAGGGTCATAATGACCCAATTTAAAACTCATCGGAGATATTATTAAGACAAACATTCTAACCAATTGTCAGGTCAACTGACCTGAAAATGTGGCCTCCGGAGTGTCCAAAATGTCTTTCTTCAATTTGACCTAGTGACCTAGTTTATGACCCTATTTCAAACTCATCCGAGACATCAAAACTAACTTGTTGACCAAGGTTCAGGTGAATTGGGCAAGAACTGTCACCTCTAGAGTGCCCACAAGGTATTTCTGTAATTTTACCTAGTGACCTAGATTATGACCCTATGTGACCAAATTTCAAATCCATTTAAGATATCATCAAGTCAAACATGCTGACAAATTTTCAGGTCAGTTGAGCAAAAACTGTGGCCTCTACAGTGCCCACAATACATTTCTTTAATTTTACCCAGTGACCTAGTTTATGACCCTATGAGACCCAATTTCTAACTGATCTGAGATATCATCAAGTCAAATATGCAGACCAATTTTCAGGTCAATTTAGCTAGAACTGTGGCCTCTAGAGTGCCCACAAGGTATTTCTTCAATGTGACCCAGTGATATTGTTTATGACCCGATGTGACCCAATTTTGAACTCCTCTGAGATATCATCAAGACAAAAAATGTGGCCTCTAGAGTGCCCACAAGGTATTTCTTTAATTTGACGTAGTGACCTACTTTATGATCCCTGATGACCCAATTTCAATCTCATCCAAGATTTAATTTAGGCAAACATTCTGATAAATTTTCAAGTCAATTGAGCAAAATATGTGGCCTCTAGAATGCCCACAAGGTATTGCTTTAATTTAACCCCAGTCACCAGAGCCATGTGTCTTGACGGATCAAAATTTCGCGAACAGTTTTTGAAAAGGGTCACCAAAGGAACATCTCTGTGAAATTATTTCAAAATCTGACCAGCCGTTTCAGA
Source organism: Tridacna gigas (assembly GCA_945859785.2). Lineage (NCBI taxonomy): Eukaryota > Metazoa > Mollusca > Bivalvia > Cardiida > Cardiidae > Tridacna > Tridacna gigas. Next base: position 28,633,701 of record OX244042.2, on the reverse strand, counting down.
GAAGAAGAATTTTTAAAAATTTCTTCATTTCTGTATATTGCAAGTAGCCCCCAGTCACCAGAGCCATGTTTCTTGATGGATCAATATTTCGCAAACAGTTTTTGAAAAGGGTCACCCCAGGAACACCTCTGTGAAATTATTTTGAAATCTGACCAGCGGTTTCAGAGAAGAACAATTTTTAAGAATTTCTTCATATCCGTATAGTGAAAGTAGCCCCCAGTCACCAGAGCCATGTTTCTTGACAGATCATAATTTCACCAACAACTTTTGAAAAGAGTCACCCAAGGAACATCTCTGTGAAATTATTTCAAAATCTGACCAGCCGTTTCAGAGAAGAATTTTTAAGAATTTCTTCATATCCTTATAGTGCAAGTAGCCCCCAGTCACCAGAGCCATGTTTCTTGATGGTTCAAAATTTCGCGAACAATTTTTGAAAAGGGTCACCCCAGGAACACCTCTGTGAAATTATTTCAAAATCTGATCAGTGGTTCCAGAGAAGAAGAATTTTAAAGAATTTCTCCATGGCTGTTTAGTGCAAGTAGCCCCCAGTCACCAGAGCCATGTTTCTTGATGGATCAAAATTTCCCGAACAATTTTTGAAAAGGGTCACCAAAGGAACATCTCTGTGAAATTATTTCAAAATCTGACCAGTCGTTTCAGAGAAGATGAATTTTTAAGAATTTCTTCATTTCCGTATAGTGCAAGTAGCCCCCATTCACCAGAGCCATGTTTCTTGATGGATCAAAATTTCGCGAACAATTTTTGAAAAGGGTCACCCAAGAAATACCTCTGTGAAATTATTTCAAAATCTGACCAGCGGTTTCAGAGAAGAAGAATTTTTAAGAATTTCTTCATATCCATATAGTGCAAGTAGCCCCCATTCACCAGAGCCATGTTTTTCGACATATCAAAATTTCGCGAACAAGTTTTGAAAAGGGTCACCCAAGGAACATTCCTGTGAAATTATTTCAAAATCTGACCAGTGGTTTCAGAGGAGAAGATTTTTAAAGAATTTCTTAGAAAATTCCATTTCGTTACCATGGCAATCAGAGTTTTTGATGGAATCAAATTTTGTGAACAATTTTTAAAGAGGACCTCCCAAGGAACATTCCTGCCAAGGTTGGTCCAAATTGGCCCAGTGGTTTAGGAGGAGATGATGTTTAAAGAATTGTTGACAACGCACGACGCACACCGGGTGATTCTAATAGCTCCCCTTGAGCACGTTGTGCTCAGATGAGCTAAAAACACTGAGGGAAAAGGAGAAAACACTGATAATCAGCATTTTCTCCTTTTCCAACAATATTTTCTTCCCCTTGGAAGACAAATTCCATCATTTGAGCCCTATTTACTTTGTCGTCTGTAAATTTGTCATCTCATAAAAAGTTGAGGTCAATCTGCAGTGAAAAGATCAAATAACCAGTGTAAAAATTAAGAAATGTTCAGTGTAGGAAAAGCAACTTTTGCATTATCTAAATAACACTTTTATGAAACAATCCCAAGTTTACATGACCCTGTGGTAGAGGGCTCTTAAAACACTGTAGGAAAACACGAGAATGCTGGTAACCAGTGTGTTGTTTTGGTAATGGATTGATTGAAAACTTCTTTTCAGATTATTCTATCATTTTATGAAGTGGTGGTTAACCAGTAACTATACAGGCTTAATTACACTAGACACACCATTTGCTAGTACCGGTATACCCTTTTGCTTTACAGTACATGCGTTCTCCTTAGTAACTCATTGGGTTGTTTACTAAATAAAATCAAGTATAGTTATATAAAATTTTTGCTGTATTGTTGGAAATTAACAAAACATTGCTCAATGTAACTAAACAACATAACCTGGGTTAAAAAAAGGTAACTGATCTGTTATTATAAGGCAACCCCTTTGAAAATCTAGTGATGAATAACCCTTTAGCACACAATCCTGGTTTTAACAAAATTGAGGAAAAGGGTTTTTGGACAAATAGTGCAAAGGAGAAAATACTGATGTCCAGTGTTTTCTTCCTTTTCCATGTTTTCTCTACTTTGAAAGACAAAATGTCATTGAGTCACATTTGTTTGCAACAGCTGCTCTAAAATTGATTAAGTCTGAAGGTAAAGAGTTAATTGACCAGTTTTGTTCCTGTGATATCATAGTGTATAGCTCAACATAGGTTATCATTCTGGGGAAAACACTGCTCTTCCCACGATGTTTTTTAACAAACTGTCCACTGCACAGATGTGAAGAGTTTTATGGTAGTTGCTGAAACTGTACTTTTCACTCTAGTATAATGTACATCATCCACTGTTTCAACTGTCAAAAATCATCTCGGCTTTGCCTTCTATATGCTACCTGTCTGTGTTGCTCTTGCTTTGTATGTACTTTACCTAAAATTAAAACAGAAACAGAGGTAAGGAACAACACCCACATCCCCAAGTAGGTTAAAGGTATCATTTGATTTAGCCAATAATTTCTCTCAAAGAATTAGAAACTTTGAAAATAAATTTATGTGAAAATTATTTACTTCCTTTCCCTTTAAGCTGACACAATATTGCACTCTGTATCATACACCAAACATACAACCAGACAAGACTGTTCACCTAGCACGGTGTGGCCAATATTTTATGGAATATATTACAGGCATGTTCATGGTCATTTAAAAAGGAAAATGCACATTTTGGTGTCAGCTTTGTAATGACCATTCTAGTCTAATTTTGGAATCACGATCAGATGCTTTCAAACATGCCCTGGCCTCACAGTCTTTCATCAAAGGTAATAACTCACTACCATACAGATATTATTTGTTAACCCCTGAAGAAGATGTTTATTGGAAAAGGTAGTAATTTGCATATTTCAAGAAATTATTCCCTTTTTCCTGAAGTTTGCTTTTTTGTTATAAAGAAACATTACTTTCAAATGTTTCTTTGTTGTGTCCTATTTTTCTCATAGATCAAAAACAAAGAGCCTGTATGGTAATAAGTAGAACCCATTACCCAATACTCGTATGCCGACACAATATCTAATGCTTTTTTTTTTTATACACTCCAGACATCAGACAAGACTGTCCACCTAGCACGGTGTGGCCAACAAAGGAAGGGCAGTTTCTCTAGGCATGTCAATGGCCATTTTCTTACCTGCACAGTGCAATATGGGTGTCAGCATGTCAATGGCCATCTTGATGTCATTTTGGGGTTACGCTTACAATGTTTTCAGACATGCCTTGGCCTTACAGTCTTATATGAAAGAGACCGGTGCGGGTGTGGTAATTAAATTATTTGGGGTGAGGTTTTGAATCAGACTCGGCAGAGATCCTATAGTCTCTATAGATGATCTCTGCACCAGGGTTGCCAACACACTCCATGACAGTACCATCTTAACCTACAAAATACTTTGTAACAGAAAAGGCATAAGGCCCTATATACTTTTCCGTACATTGGCCATATCAGGTACATTTTTGCAGGCTGGTACCTAGGTTATCAATGTGGTGATAGCACTGTCCACAAACCTCTGCAGAAGTATGCAATAAGCATAAAAATGTAAACACAAAAACCAATTTTGAATTTAGAAAATTATATGTTTGTGTTGTAGAGATTTTCTGGTATTTGTTATTTCATTCATTTTGACATAGCATAGCGTGAACAGACAACAATCCAGATGCAACATAAACAAGAGATGTAAGACATTCACAGTGTTGTCTTGAAGTGTACAAAGTTTGATTTTCTTACATAGACATCAACTCTTTACTTTCAGACATGTCCACAATGAAAGCATCTGCAGATGACAAATTAAATATAGCTTAGATGATGGGATTTCCATAAAAGAGGTTATAGAAAATATTTGGGGGAAAAATAGAAAATGCTGGTTTACCACACAACATTTTAAAGTTGTTAAAGTGATTTTTTAAGGGTCCATGGTCTAAATTTTTGAAAAGAAAAATCCTAAAATAACAGTTAGTCTAACAAATTCAGCTGTAAAGGGGAAATTTCTGTAAGTATTAAGTTTTATCAGGGAACTTTTAACCTAATTCTGTGGTATCTATTATGTGACCTAAGACTTTAAATATTTTGCCACTAACCTGAATTCAAATACAGGTTAGGTTTTTACCTGAAATCATGATATGCATTTGACCTGTTACAAAATAGTTAAAAAATGGTAAAAAAAAACCAAACTGATAGTTGTTTGCTGTAGAACTAGTATACAAAGGAAATTCCAGCTGTCAGTTTACTGAACCTCACCTTTTTATAGTAATTCAACTTATGTACAGAAGTTGTTCAAGTGATATCTTTTTTCATGATGTGTTTTACCGGGCCACAATGAAAGCATGTATACAGTATATAAATTATGTCTTTCATTTAACTAAGGCCTGCCATTTTAGAGGTATTTGTTGTTGGTATATGTATTAAGTTTTAATAAAGTGACTAAAAAGAACTTTATGCTTTCATACTTAATGTATATTTGATGTATTACATATAATTTGAAAATGGTATTGCCAGCAACTTGACAGTTGAAACTTCCATTTGTTCTATAAAGCCCCTGTCCCTGGCCACAATGTATGTACCGGTAATGGAAATTCCGACTGTCAGTCTGCTGATTACTACCTGTCTTTATAAAGTCCATGTTAGATGTTTTATCTATGAACATTTAATTAATCTTATATTTAACCTAGCAGTCTAAACATATATATATGAAGATAGGTTTTCCAGAAACCAGAATCTAATGTTAACCAAACTTATCACTTTATGCCAAGATGCATATTTAACCTCACTTTATGCCAAGATGCATATTTAACCTAACAGTTAACATGATAGCTCAAAGAAGGTATTGTCAGCAGCTAGTTTTGCTTTCTGCATTTAGTCCCAAGTAAGAACCTTACATGAAAGGACTTTCTACTTGATATTTAATGTATATTTTACCTGTTTACAATTAAAGTATTGCCAGCAACCTGATAGTTGAAACTTCCATTTGTTCTGTATAACCCCTGTCCCTAGTCACAATGTATAAAATGGAAATTCCTACCATCAGTTTACTGAACCTTACTTGTTTATGTGAACTTTATATGGATAAAATATTGCAATATAAGTTAACTGGAAAGAACCTTTAGTGCGTAATTTTAAAGTACAAGTACCAAAGGCTTTACATACAAATCATTTTATAAAAAGTCATTCTCTTTCTATTTAGAAACTTCTATATTGTGAAAAAAATTAAAGTTTTCCATTTTCTGATTGTTTTTAAGTTTTTTACAAACCACAAAATTTTAGACTTGAACAAACCAAAAGCATTTTCTGACCACATCATATCTGTGACAAATAATGTTTTTTGTCTATTATACAGTAGAAAACATGGTGGGAAAAAGAGAAAATGTTGGTCACTAGCATTGTTCCCTTTACCCACCATGTTTTCAGAAGCCTTTTTTGTTAGGGTCATTAAAACTCTGGATTGTGTGGTAAAAGGTTAGCCTATAATTTTTCATATGTATTCAAGAAACTGATTCAAAACCACACACACAAAAATATAACGAAGATATTATGCGGAAACTAAAAACTAGTAAAATTTGTACAGTCAAGACGAGAATGAATGTCTTGCATCCAGTGCTCTTACTGTTGCATCAGTACTGCCAAAATGAAGTGCATCGCAGACAGGGATTTTATGCCCAAAACAGTGAAATAAGAAATACACTACAACCTTATCTTGCAACACTGATAAAAGTTCTGTTGAGCCAAAGCAGTATGAATTTAGAAAAAAATATTGAAAACTGACAACTTTGACCTACCTCCAGTCCATCATCATGCCAAAGTTTCCTTATAAGCTAGCTAATTTCCTCCCTAAAAAGAGATTTAAAAGGGATACATGTATTTATACACTGAAAATAAAGCTGTTCATCTACATAATTATACTTCATTTAACAATATTCAACACCTACTTAAAATACATGTACATTTGACCCAATGAATGATAGAATGAATGAATGCATGGCCTTTCATAATGCATTGGCAGCTAGGGTATTTCAATACCTATGAAAAGATTGAGTAATTGCTTGGTTGATTGGTGTGATTGAATAATTGCTTGGTTGATTGGTGTTTTTCCCTGTGTCAACATCATTTCAGTCATATCACAGCAATGATTTGTATATTCATGTAAGTCCTGGGTTTCACCTGTACTAGGCTAGGGCTCTGAAGTGTCTTGCTGAGTGAAACTCCAAAAAGAACCCAGTGCTTCCCATGAAGATCAAACCCAAGGCCACCAGGTTATGAGACCTACACCTCAATACTGTCACGCCGGACCCCACCTTTGAAAAGGAATTTTAGAACAAAGGGATGAATAGCTTGAGAATGAATTATCTAAGGTTTGTAAAGGGGAATATCCATATTTAGCGAAATCTTTGAACCTCAGAATTCTAATTTGTCTCTATTCTTGTTTAACCCTTTACCACACAATCCCATGTTTTAACAACCCTGAAGAAGATTAGTTTCAAAAACATTGTGGTAAAAGGTCCAGGAAATGCTGATGACCAGTATTTTCACCTTTTCTGACAATATTTTCTACCATTTAAAAGACAAAATTCATTCCTTTAAGCCATATTTTATTTGTTATCTGCAAATCCACCAGTAAGGAAGATTCTGAAATTTTGTCATCTGGGAAAAGTTTATTACATGTAAAGATCAACAAAACCTATTATCACTGTCACTTCTGTCCAACTCTTTACCAAAGGGCAAAATTTTACACTTGTCCAAATTGAAAGCATTTGCAGACGACGAATTAACTACCCTGAGGAAAACAGCTTTTGAAAATATTGTGGGAAAAGGACAAAACACTGGTAACCAGCATTTTCTCCTTTTCCGACTATGTTTTCTACCCTCTTGGAGACAAACTTCATAATTTGAGCCACATTTGATTTGTCATCTGGAAGGCTTTCAATTTGGGTGTGTCCAAAATTTTGTCATGATTGTAGTAACAAGTTACCATTAAAGAAAACATTATGGGGAAAAGGAGAAAACACTGGTAACCAGCATTTTCTCCTTTTCTAACTGTTTTCTACCCTCTTAGAAACAAACTTCATCATTTGAGCCACATTTAATTATCATCTGGAAGGCTTTCAATTTGGGTGTGTCCAACATTTTGTCGTGTACGTAAACAAATTAACATTAAGGTTGAAAAAGGGACATAACTGGGTAAAAAATATATTGATGGTTATCTACCCTTGTTGTATGGGTTCCCCTTTTGATAGTTAACAACTTGTCCAAGTTTGAAGTAAATATCTTTAGTTGTAACAGAGATATTATCAAATGTAAAAGTTTTTGCATGATGACGCAAATGACGACGCAGATGATGAGGCCAGGTCTACAACAATAACTTGATGCTTTAGCCAAGCTAAAAATGCTTGTGATCAGCATTTTCTTCCTTTCCCACAATGTTCTTAAGAGCCCTCTCCTCAGAGTCCTTAAAATTCAAAATTGTGTGGTAAAGAGTTAAGCAAGCTTAACCCTTCACCACACAATCCCGACTTTTAACGACCTTCAGAAAGGAGCCTTTTGAAAACATTCTGGGAAAAGGAGAAAATGCTTGTAACCAGCATTTTCTCCTTTTCCCACATTGTTTTCTACCCTTCCCAAAACAAATTTCAATTTTAAAGTCACATTTATTTTGTCATCTGCAAATGCTTTTAATTTCAACCAGTCTAAAATTTTGTCATGTGGTAAAGAGTTAAAGGACTGTCACTTCCAGCTGAAAGATTTTTGGGCTTTCTGCAGAATACATGTACTTTGGAAAAGTTTGTGGCAAAAGGCAAATTCCCTGTTTTCCAGATTTATTCAAATTGAATTTGTCAATAATTCCTATTTTACAATAATACATGCATTATAAGTACCTGCTGCAAATTTGTTTCAGGAGGTTGCTAAGTAACCAAACTGGATATTTTTAATTAGTTCAACCCTTTATCACAACATCTCAGGTTTTAATGACCCTGAGAAAATATGCTTTTGAAAACTGTGCGGGAATTTTCAACCAATGTTTTCTACCCTTTGAAAGACAAATCCATCTTTTGAGCCATATTTAAATATGCTGTCTGCATATGCTTTCCATCTGTATATATAGTAACTTTACAAACTCTTAAAATGAAAACAGTAATTTGTATTTTATTTGGAGAGGGGATGACTTGTACGGAAATTATTTCCAGATAAGTTCTCCCATAACTTTGTTTTCCTATTTTTCTTTCTTCTTTTTTTACAAATATTTGGCCGTTTCATTTAAATATATGACTATTCTGGGTTAACTCTTTACCTAACAACAAAATTTTAGTCTGGCCCAAACTGAAAGCAATTGCAGACAACATATTTAGTATTACCCAAAATGATGGGATTTTTCTGTGACAGGATAGAAAACATTGTGGAAAAAGAAGAAAATGCCGATTACCAACTATTTTTTCTTTTTCTACATTTTTTCTTTCACAGGGTTATGAAAACACAGGATTGTTTGGTAGAGGTTTGACTGTTACACTTTAATAAACAATTAAACTTTAATAAACGGTCTAAACAATTTATTTTCAAATTCTTTTGCCAAGTTCTGTGGAAAAAAATTGAAGATCTAGTTTAGATCTAATATCAGATTGCAAATTAAGTGCAGCCTGATCTCATTCTACCTGCATTGTTTTTAACTTACCATCTAGATGCACTGCCAACTTGTAGACTGTTGTCATAACTGCCGGGGCAATGTGTCTGCCATCTTTTTGAAGTATTGACCCTTCAAAGCCATGGTATCTTAAATTGAAAACAACAAAAGGGAAGGAAAACCTCTGTTTTTCCTTATTTTACAAGTTTCTTTTTGTAAGATTTTTTTTCTTTACTCTTTCACATATTATTTTGTTATATTTTTTTAACTTCTGTTTTTTCTCTTTTTATTTTTTCTTTTTCTTTGGGGGATTATATTTTTCATCTAATTCTCATTTGAATTTTCACCTTTTTCTTATATATTTTCTTAAATATTTTCTTTTTCACTTCATTTTCTTTTTTTTAAATTGATTTTTGTTTATTTTATTATTATTTTTTTCTTTTTGCATTGTTGCTGTTGTTTTACACGATTTATTTATTTAGTTTTTTTTCTTTGATCAAAATGTTTTTATTCTTTGTAGTTACTTTTTTCTTTTTTCCTCTCTTTACATGTTTCACTTTTCCTTTTTGTAATTTTTTTTTTTTTTTTGGGGGGGGGGGGGGGGAGGGTTATTATACCATTTTCTTTTGTTCGAGTTTTTCAGTTTTTTATATAGGTATCTTTTTTTAAGTTTTTCAATTTTTGTGTGTGTGTGTGTTTCAATAATTTATGTAATTCTTTCTTTTTTGTGGGTTATAACATTTTCTTTTGTTCGAGTTCTTCAGTTTTTTAAATAGGTTTTTATTTCTTTTATTTACACTTTTTTCATTCATTCTTTTAAACCCTTTTCTTAATGGGGTATATCTTTTTCGTTTTTTTTTTTTTTTTTTTTTTTTTTATTATTATTACAAGTTATTCATTTATTACAAGTTTCATTTCATAAATTTTTTTTTTTTTTTTTTTTTTTTTTTTTAATTTCATTTTTCATGTTTTTATTTTGTTTTGTTTTTTAATAAGTTTCAAATGGAAAGGTTTTTTCCCTTATCTTTCTTTTTCATTTTTTCCCATTTTAATTCTTTTATCTTTTTTATTCTTTTTTTCTTTTATTTTGTTTAATTTCTTTTGTTTTGGGCATTTTTTTGGGGTGGGGAGGGAGGGGCAGAAAGATGGCTAGGTGGAAAAATTATTTCCAGGCAAGTTCATGTTCTCCTTTTGTTCTCTCTTTTTTTTAACCTTTCTTTTTTTTATCTTTTGTTTTGTTTCATCTCCAAACAACTATTCTTAATTAATTCACATTCCTTTCTACATAAAAGTTTGAATTTATGTAGCTCACAACTCTATTTTTCTTGCTGGAACTTCTGTTTGTAAGTGAGAATGATTTGTTGCTGTAGAAGCTGACTGTATGCATTTTAATGTGCCAATTTCATCTTTGCACTGTTAATTCAGCTTCTTTTTTTCTTTGACCATAAAGTAGCTTTTAGTCTTTTTTTTTTTTAATCAAGTTTTCTTTTTAATTACAAGTCTCAAAATGTCCAAATTGAAAGCAATTTCAGATGACACAATAAATGTGGCTAAAATTATGGAATTTCTCTTTAAATAGGATGAAAACCTTGTTAAAAAAGGAGAAAATGCTGGTGACCAGAATTTTCTCCTGTTGAAATATTATTTTCAAAAGTCTCATCTCTAAGGGTCATTAAAACACAGGATTTTGTGTTAAAGAGTTGATTTACTGCACTGCTTTTTATTTTGTTTTTCTGTTTTTCAATTGTTTTTTATCCTGATGTCAATAATCTTGACTTTTTTTTCTCTTGCATAGGAATCAAATCTTATAAACTTGAAAACATGCTCACACAAGTTTTACTTGCTCACACATGTTTGTGGGTGAGAATGACCTACTGCTATAGAAAGCTGTGTGAGTATCTAACTTGTGAACTGTAACTGTAGATTTTTTTTTTTTTTTTTTTTTTTTTTGTTTTTTGTTGTTTTTTTTTTTTGTTTTGTTTTGTTTTCTTGAAATGCAAAGTAGCTTTAGCTACCTTTTTTTTTTTGTCAATATTTCTTTTTTTTCCAACAGCAATTTTTACAATTCATAGAGTACTTAGAAGTTTATTTTATGCTGTTTCATGACTATTGATTTACAATTTAAATATTCTTTAGTATTTGAATTTATATCTACAGTTTATCCTTGAAGATTCCTCTGCACTTTACAAATCTGCATGTTTTAGTTTCTTATGAAAATGTTTTGTGTGTGTGGGTGGAAATTCCTGCCATTACTCTTAAAATTAGGATTTAAAGGAGAATGCTAGCTTCTAATACTTTCTGCAATATTTTTTTCCAGGGACAGGGGGTATCAGAAACTAACATATTTCTATTGAAGTTACCTAAATTAAAAAAAAAAAAAAAAAGAAATAAACATCAATATAATACTGCATGTACAGCTTTGTTTTTGTAAATCAACACTGATTTTTTAGGTAGTTTTCCTTAATTCTTTTCATGTTTTGTTTTTTTGTTTCCCTTTTGTATTTCTTTTTTTATGGGTTTTACAGGTATAAGTTTGCTTTTCATCTTATTTCATTTTATTCTTTTTAAGGTTTTTCGATTTTTTTCCAAGTGTCTTTTTTTTATAAGATTTTTCCCTTACCTTTTTACTTATTATTTTGTTATATATTCTTTATTCCCCCTTCTTTTTGTAATTCTTCATTTTCTTTTGGGAGTTTTATTGTTCTTCTTGTGTTAATTAATTCTAAATTTCACCTTTTTTATTTTTTTGCACATTATTTTGTAAAGATTTTCTGTTTTACTTCATTTTCTTTTTTCATTATTTTTGTTAATTATCATTTCTATTTTAGTATTTTTTTTTTTTTTTTTTTTTTTTTTTTTTTTTGTCTTTTTAAAAGTTTTAATTTTTTAGTTATTTTTTCCTTCTTTCTTTTCATGTTTCAGTTTCATTCTTTCTTTTTCTATGGGTTATACCAGTTTCTTCTAATAGGACTCTGATTTTTCATTTTTCTTTTTTTCAAGCTTCATTTTTTTTTTTTTTTTTTTTTTTTTTCATTTTTGGTCAATTATTCAGTTCTTTTTTAATGGGTTCTATCTTTTTCTTTCTATTGAGTTTCTCATTTTTCAACAAGTTTCTTTTTAGATTTCTTTTTTTTTTTCTGTTATTTCAAGTTTTTCAATTTTGTTTTTAGTTATTTTATTCTTGTTTCTTTTTCTCTCTTTAAAATTTATTTTTCAATTCTTTCTTTTTTTAGATGTTTTATTTTTGTTTTTTCATGCAGTTTTTTTTATAAATTTCTATTCATAGCAAGTTTTTGTTTTTTTTTTAATCCATTTTTTTTTTTTTTTTAATTTATATTTTGTTTAATTTCTTTTGTTTTAAGTCGTTTTTTTTTTTTTTTTTTTTTTTTTTTCCTCTATATTTTGTTTTTAATTGTTTTTGTTTCAAGATTTGTCAGTATCACTATTGTCACCATCATCATCATTATTGTTATTATTATTATCGTTATCAATAGTAGTTGTAGTTTTTTTTTTTTTTGTTTTGTTTTGGGTTTTTTTTATTAGACTTTTTTATTTTATTAGTAAAGTACTGAAAACTTTTTTTTTTTAATTTTTAGGTTATTCATTTGTGTCTAATCTTCAGTTTACATTTCCTTTTTTGTTAAATTTTATTTCTATAGTAATGATATACCATAGCACTATGTTAGTGTAGCTTGCCATGACAATTACTAGAACTGAATTTTGTCTTCTTTGATAGCGGTATGTTAGAGTAGCTTGCCATGACAATTACTAAAACTGAACTTTGTCTTCTTTGATGAAGTTGCTCACAAACCTGTTTCCCCTCCTCACTTTGCCCAGGTATTTGGAATCTTAATTCTAAACCACATCATTGTATGCAGATTTTACTCTCATAGGTCATGACAAATTTTGATTTTTTGTACTTGTATTTGAGTGAAAATAAGTATCATCTTGATTTTGACAAGTATTCTTAATGAACTGTTTATATAGCTAGCTGTGTTTATTCAGGAAATCCCCTTCATTTCCTGGCCTTCCCCAAAACCCTGGTTATAATGCATTAAACAACTGTTTTTGTTGTTACTGTTGTTGTGCTTTCAATCCTTTTCATATACTACCCTGGTGTAATATTACCATACATGTAATATTTTTAGGGGTAAAGTATGTTCATAAACAGCCCAACTAAAAATGAATGAATGAATGTTGTTTTATGGCACATCAACAGCTGTGGTCATTTAGTGCGCATGTTCATGTATTAAAGATGATAAAGCTAAAAATGAAAATTCTGCTTTACAGCAGTTATAAGTTCATGTTCTGGGACTGGTTCAGTGAAGGGTTAAGGAAGGGAAATCTGCATTGAAAGGAAAATTTATTGTCCAGTTGGTCCCTACTGTCATGTATAAATTTATGTCAGAGTCTGAGTATACTTGTGTAAATGTCCCTAATTTGGTGTGGAAAACTGTTAGCCCAGACAAATGGGGATGGGAACCTCATTACTCACAGCTTAGTAACTCACACCTATTTCATGTTGTCCTGCTTGCTACATGTATTTCAAAGTCTGTTTGTGATTGGTACCAAGAGAAATTATCAGTATCCTTGATCTACTATAACCAATGCTCCACCAAATGATTCCCACAAATCTGCAAGGGATGAATGGAAATAACTAGCCCTGATTTACCCCTTACATAGTTGATCTTGAAAAAGTTGCAAAGATATAATTTAGTACATATTTACTGAAAAGTGCTAAAATTATGCTTTTATGTGAATGTTACTGACACATTAAATGTGTAGTGCACTAGGGTCATCCAGGCTATAAGTTCATGAGAAATTAACAAATGTTCCTGGGATTCACAAATGTTCCTATGCTTGCCAAAGTTGTAGAAACCAAGGCAAATGCATCATCCTCATTTTTGTATTTGAATTTTGAAATAATCAAACAAAACTTCAAAATTATGATGTCTTTGTTTTCTAATTGAAACCATGATGCATTACAGGAAAAACATTATTGACAAGTTTCCTCAATCATGTAGGCCTATAGATATAAACTTGGACTTAAATTGACCAAATTATTATTGATAATTTTAAGTGTCATCTGGGTGAACTTGAAAAGTTGCGCCAAGTATACTTCAGTGTAAATAATAAGCATCTTCATTCTGATCAGTATTGTCTATTAATGAGTGAGTGTCTATTTGGGAAATCCTTTGTTTTCAGGCATTCCTTCAAGATTCATACATATTTGAATTGTGAGGGTAACAATTTGTGTTCTGTGCCGTTCAACCCTTTTCCCTTACATAAAACAAAACAAACAAACAAAAAAAAAACCACAAGAAAGCTCAAATTCCTTGCAGATTCCAAACAAATTCATAAAAAGCTTCTTTAAATGAAAGTGTATTGACCTTGCTTTACCTTGTGTCAATATAACGCAAAGAGATACAATATGTGATGTATATTTTTGTGCAATAGGTCAGCTAGCATGAAAAATAGTTCAGTTTAGAATCAAGATATAAAGGATATGCTCATGGAAATGATGGTAATTGTCTGGTTTGTCCATAGAATATAAATATCAGTACTCTGCTGAAGTATTTGAAAACCAGCCTAGCATTGATCAGAAAAAAAACAGTAATTAAAACATCATATAAAGTATTTTTGTTGCCGTCTCTCCTTTTGCTTGTACCCTTAATAACCATTATGCAAATACTTTGTAAGAATAGCTGCTTATTTGAAAGGGTGAAGGAAATTCTTAAGTACAACAGCTGTAGTATCTAACATGATATGATATAGTGAAAAGTTTGTAATTAGGGTTTTTGCTTTGTGGCTGATGCAAGTATTCAAAAGTATTCCAAAAGCTGATTTAAATGCTTTATGAAGTTGAAATTAAACAATGTCAATATATACACCCAGCAGATGAATCTTTTAAAAGCACCAGAGCCTTGGATTGTCCCCAATATCTGTTTGGTATTGATTCCCAATTAAGTCTAAAATCTTTTCATGGAAAACACCTTTGAGATGTTTTTTCTTTAAACCAACAGGGATTTAATTCACACAGAAAAAAAGATGGCACACAACAGTACATCCTATGATAATTATAACCCTCCTTATTAAAAAGGCAAGTCACTTCTCAAATTGCATACCTCCTAACATTAAAAACAAAAAGTAATGAAAATTGATTTTTGCTTGTGGATATCAGATCCTTAACCCACAACATTGTGCTAGACTCTAATCAGCTTAACTCTTTACCAAATGACAAAATTTTTGACTGGTCCAAAATGAAAGCATTTGCAGACGACAATATTAATGTTACTCAAATATTGAAATTTGTTTTTAGGAAGGGTAGAAAACATTGTGGGAAAAGGAGAAAATGCTGGTTACCAGCATTTTCTCCTTTTCCCACAATGTTTTCAAAAGGCTTCCTTCTCAGAGTTGTGAAAACCAGGGATTGTCTGGTAAAGGGTTAAATGGTGCATGAGGGATACCTGAATGTAGAAGTGTGATCTGAAGTCTTAAGTGAGTGAAAAAAGAATACGGTCCACTCCTTTATCAGCACTAGAGTTAATTTTAAACTTAAAATTACCCCAAAGCTGTTTTACAGTCAATGATCCTATTTTAACCTGAGCACTTGGCTGTAAGGGATGTAGTTATAGACAGTCAGATCACACAAAATTGAAATCTACCATACTGAAAAATGTTGTTTTATGGCCCATCAACTGCTTTGGTCATTTAGTGTGCATGCTTGTATTAAAAGATGATAAAGTAAAATGTTTGAGCATAAAAAGATTTGAACAAAATCATGAATTTATTGCAAAGAAAACATCAAAATGAAGTAAAATTATGTGTAATCTTGATATGCATAAAAGATATTATTGAGTGGCTGGGTTATGTCCTTGTCTACTCCAAAGTTTTTCAATGAAAAAGTTAAGATTGCATTAAAAACATTTGAACAAAGAAAATTGAAATTAAAAAAAAGACTCAAAAAAAAATTATAGATATAGATGTTGCAATAAAAACATACATAAAAAGCTAGATACATATTTATTGGATAAAACCCTTCAAGTGCTAAACAACCAAGTGGCCATAGGACATATCAAGACACGAAAAAACGTCACTTCAAGGCTGAATTTTGCAAGACATATCTATATATAGCAGGCAATGCAGATCTAAGAGCAGGCTACATTGCAGAGTCTGATCTTGATCTGTGCTTGCCTGAAAAAAATTTATTGTTGTGAAAGGCACTTTTCAGGTTAAAATCCTTCTCATTCCACATTGCATGAACCTTGTATAAATTGACACCAAAATAACTGTTGTGTGGTCTTAACCCATTACAAACCAATTCTGAGTTTTAGCAACCTCATGGAGGAAGGCTTTTGCAAATATAATGGGAAAAGGAGAAAATACTGGTGACCAGCATTTTCTCCTTTTTCCACAATGTTTTTGTACTTTTCGAGGGCAAATCCTATCTTTTGTGCCATATTTGATATGTTGTATGCTAATGGTATCAATTTTGACAAGTGTAAAATTCTGTTGATTTGTAAAATGTTTAAAGTCTTGTGAGTGAACAAAAAAGACAGATAAATACCTTTGGCAGTAAATAGGTAAGATAAATGCATTCACATAACTTTTGAAAATGGTCTTTTCAACTGATGAAATTGCTTTTCAGTTACATGTACTTGGGTTTTGACAACAAAGCTCAGACAAGGTTAACTTTGCAAATGAAACACAGCTGCTGCCCCTGAATAGACCGACAACCTTTCTGGCTTGCCTTGATCCGTCCTTGGCGACAGTTTATCTCTATATATTTTTGTCGTTCATGATTTATAATCTTGGTCAAAAGACATGAATCTTTCCTGGATCCGCCCCAGTAATAAACTCTGTCTACGTGTATCTTTTTGTGTTTTCCTGGATACTAACCAGTCCAATGCAAGGATAACCTTTCTGAGTAATAAATTATAAAAATAATTGTGTTTCATAAGTGCTATATTTTTACTTACATCTTTGCCAAAGTAATTAGTTTACTTTATTCAAGCCATTTTCAAAATTTACATGAACAGATTTAACTTACTTTTCTATTTTTGGATTTAAGATCCTTAACATCAAACATTGCATGAGATAATGAGCTGTTTCTTTTTTTACTTCTGGATTTTAGATCCTTAGCATCAACATTGCATGAGATTTTTTTTTTTTTTTGCCATGCTCTGTGAAAAGGGGGCTAAGTGCATCTGCGAAAAGTATTGATCCAGGTCAGCCTTGGCCTTGGCCAGAACTTTTCGCTATTGGTCAGTTTTCTGTATGTCCAAGGACCAGTCTATTTCTTGATTAAGTAAGTTGTTAAAAATAGTGGCTACTAAAAAATATATCCATAATTATGTGATGGCTTGATTGGTATCATGGATCATGGAGATGCATTAAGCCCCCTTTTGCCAGAGCACAGCTCATTTCTTTTTTATTCTTGGATCTAGGATCCTGAACATCATAAAAATTGCTTAGGACTTGGTTCAAAAAGAAATGCAGGGTTCACTTCAGACCACATTTGTGTACACAAGAGATGTTTTTAAATCAATGCAACAAGAAGTTAACCCTTAAGCTGCTAATCGCAACCCACTGACCTTTTGCGGACAGTGTAGATCAAGATCAGACTGCACAGAACGTGCAGTCTGATTGTTGATCTACACTGTCCGATACGGCATTTTCTTTCCGGTGAAATCAACTTTGAAACCGCAATGTTTGGGCTCTTAGTATTGAGTAGAAATTTGCGTTTCATTTATTCAGCAGCTTAAGTGTTAACAGTTGGCTGGGTGGGCTCAAAAAAAAGCAATCAAATGCAGATTTTTGCAGTATCTGGTTGATGATAGATGAGTATGCATTACTAATTTGTATGCAACTATTTTGTCTTTCACTCATTTTCACAAATCTTTTGATTGCAACTGTCTTTCCATGTTCTGCTCAGTTTCCTTAAACTAATTTATCTCAATGAGGTTGGCCCATACAAAAATTATTTCGAGGTCATGGGCCCACCTCAGACAAAAACTAAAATGAACCCTACAAATAAACTCTTTACCAAACGACAAAATCGGGTTTGTCCAATTTGGACACATTGGCAGATGACAGATTACATGAAGCTCAAATTGTGCAAATTGTCTTTGTAGGTAGGGAACATTGCGAGAAAATGAGAAAATAATGTTTCTCTTTTTCCCAAAATGATTTTATAGACCTTTTTTCCATCAGGGTCCCTACACTGCAGGATCATTTGGTAAAGGGCTAAATAAGGCAAATAGAAATTTTAGTAACAGAACAGAAAAACAAATTTAAGTAATAAGAAATTACATCTACTTTTATTTTTAATTGATATACATGTATTAAGGATTTAAAATTCTCGACATCAAATAAAATATGCTGACAATACCTTAGTGGCTATGAAAAATCCCTTTGGTTTACAAACCCTCAAACATGTTTAAATTAATGTGTGTCTATGATGTGTTTCTCATAGACACACATCATGTAAGGGTACTTCAATATGTATCACACCTAGCAATTTGATAGACATGGTGCTGATTTAAAGGATTCATCCATTGTAAACTTTTATGTTACTCTGTGCCTCTCAACTAATGAAATATTTTAGAATACACAGGCCGCAAACCTAAATTTTATAAACTTTAGGAAGACCTTTTTTCTGCTCTACTCCCGAAACTCTAAAGCCTTTGAGCCAATAGTTTCAAGTCAAAACCAAAGTAAGAGCTAGTCATACAGAACCATAATTTGAAGAGTGACACCTCACGCAAATTTTTGGCAAATTAGACCCCTATAATTTGTATGTAGGTGTCAAACATTGAATTAAATTGTTTTTTTGTTGTTGTTGTTTTTCTCTTTATTTAGGACAATTAACTATGTAATTCATACTTAATATGATAGATGTTATGAAGTTCTTTTCCAGCACTTGGTCCATGCAGACTGGCATCGGGCAAGAAACATGTTCTTCACTGTTCTGTTTCTAGCAAGATATGATATCTAAATTATATTCAAGGGTTTACCTGACTGGTCTGTGATTGGTCTACCGGTAATTGAAATCATTTGTAAAGTGACAAGAAATTATGTGATTCATAAAAATTAACAAATTTCAGCCTCAAAACTAAAATGCAAAATCATATGTGATGTACTTATATGTGTTATATAAAGGGTATGCTCAATTATTTTGGTTGTCCCATCCACAAGGCCTCACTTAAGATGAATTCTTAGACATATAAATGTGTAAAACAAATACATTTAGCTCAAGGCAATCTATTTTTTAGTTTTTATGTGCAAAACAGTGTGACCTATAAATGATTGATGACGGACAACGACCTAGATGATCAATGAAAAGTGACTGATCCCCAATAATGTTAGATTATTGATTGTTAATGTCCCGATTTTATTGAAGCATCATTGCAAAATGATACTGGTCATACTGACATCATAAAAATAAATTATTCAGTGAGTTTTGTTGATGATTGAGGTGTAACAAAAAAAGGGGGGGTCAGGGTCAAGGAGTTACCAAGTGTTCACTAGAAGTACTAAAGTCTTAGAAGCATAAAAAATGTTACAGGATATCAGAGGCATAATATGACAATATGCATAAACTGATGTCATGTGGGTCAGAATATATTTGGAACTGCTTTAAGATGGTTTGTCCCAGACTGATATTGTATATTTCATCAACTTATCAGTCTAAAGGTTTAGTAAGACATTATTTGTTGGTCATTTTCAGATTTTGTAAAGTATATGGTATTGATCTGTATTGATTTTATAAGAATACTTGAAATTGTTTTAAGAAATAAATCACCTAGAGTAAGTAACAATCATGATACTGTGTCTTTTTCATTAATGCAAACTTCATACATGTACTATTATCAGTGGTCAGAGTGTCAGGGCTTGGGGCTTTGCCTCTAAAATGAGGCAGAATGCTGTAGTTTGAGGGTAGGGTGTGGTATCTTAGTAAAATGGCTTAGTTTGAGTGCAGCTTGTATTTTGAAATTTCATGCAAACTTTCTAAGTCTACTACCCTTCAACAGTATATGGCAACCATATTGTCTTACACCTCTGACTTCATGGCAGAAAATCAGTTTCTACTAGGTTATATTTGAATATTGATTTTTAGGCCAGTAGATATATCAAATACAAACCTCGGTTTCTCATAACATACATATTATATTACAGAATTTGAAGATTTTTTATCAATTTATCCATCATTTATCTGACGGACTTTGTATAGTTTTTCATGCACGAAAAGTGACTTTTTAATTATCACATACATGTAAAGTGATTCTTACCTCAACAATTTAAGTCCAATCTGGTAAGTCTACAAAGATAAAAAACAAAATTGTAATATTATTAATGAGTAACATAAATACCAAGTTGTTGTAGAAGGAGAAAAATTGTATTTCTATATAAATGTACTTGTTTTAACACCTTTACCACCTAATCTCCAGTTTTAATGACCCTGTGGAAAAGCCTCTTGAAAACATTGTGGTAAAAGGTGAAAATGCTGCAAAACCAGCATCGTCTCCTATTTCCATGTTTTCTGTCCCTTCAAAAACAAATTAGATCATTTGAGTCACATAATTCAATTTGTTAGCTACATTTTAAGGCTTACAATTTGGAGTGGTTGAAAATTTTGCGGTCTAGTCAGGATTAATCAACACACTAAATAATAATCATATTAATAATAATTAAGATGCTCTTTCACTTGCCTTGGTATACTGTAACAGGGATTTTTCCTACCCTAAAATGTGTAACTCTGGGGCTGAACAATGGTCTGAAAAAATTCTCCTAAATATTCCCATGCTTAAATGACCCTGACAAAGATGGCTTTGAAAACATTGTACAAAAAATTAGAAAATGCTGGTTAGTATTATTTGCTCATTTTCCAAAATCTCTTCTACCTTACAAAAGACAAATCCCATCATTCCAATTACAATTTGTTGACTGCAACTTCCGGTATTTTCTATTTTGACAAGTTAAAATTTTTGTTGTCTGGTAAAGAGTTGTATGGAATATTATGTTGTGGTAACTTTCCTGGTGTTTTCATTTAATTCAAGCAGCATGAGAAAAGTTGATATCGCACAAGACTGAAGGAAGAGGGAGATGTCAAAATTTTCTTACGCAGCAAGAAGTAAATACAAGCATCAGGAAAGTAACTACAACGTAATATTCCTTTTATTATATACCTATAACTTTCAGCGACAAAATTTTGCAGTTATTGACATTTTATTCGTAACTTGGTAAACAAAATAAAACAAACAATGGTATAGGGTATGTCGGCGTGACGTCACTTCCCGTAGCAACAAGCGGACGCTATTTTCGGAGGTGAAAATGTTACATAGCAACCAGCTATTACTATAGGCTGATCGAGATTTTGATCGTGGAATAAGAACTATTTTTTGCGATCACAAACTATTGCGGACCAAGAATTTTGTTACAAATAGATTTAATATTATGTATGTAGAGTTGACTGATATCGGGGTAGAGGTAAAACCACCCAGTCATAGTAGGTATGAGGGACCGGGCGCGAGGTGCGAAGTGTCAGCAGAAATTGCTTGTTACCTTTTCCACCATATTTTCTAAAGCTTTTTCCCTCGCTCAAAGCTGGTATTGTGTGGTAAAAGTATAATTGCTCTAACGTGCTTGATCATTAATAATTAAGAATGAATTTTCATTTCTGTCCGTGGCATTGCATACTGCATTATTGATCAATCCATGGCTGAAAGTCATTTAATCCTTTTAATACATCCAATCCAGTGTTTCAACCACCTCAATGGTTGCCTTCAAAAACATTATGGGACAAAGAGAAAATGCTAACAGCGGTTCCTAGCAGCCAGCATTGTCATCTTTTTGCACAATGTCGTCTACCACTTCAAAAACAAAATACATGTAAATGTGGTCAATTGATCAATATTTAGTTTACATGTGTGCAACTGCTTTTAACTGGCCAAGCGTAAAATACTGACATTCACCCACCCCATTAAAAAAAGGAGAATATAAAGCCCTTTTATCGACATAGTGAAATGTTCAAATCCAAAAAATGAATTGTGGTAAGATAATGTAATTTATTTTACCCGTGATGGTTTCACACCTTGAACATCTAATTCCACTACAAGAAATGTGTAACTGATACAATATGATATTTGTTTTGAAAAAATATATATGTTAACAGTGTATATCCTTGACTGAATTGCTATGTTAAAGGTATTATGGCTCAAAGATAACAGTCAGGGGTCCATAAAACCCTGTGTTTGTAAAAAAATAATCAGTTAATCCTTTACCATATACAACCCAGTGTTTTGAGGTCCCTGAAAAAAAAAAAACAGGCCTTTTACATTGTGGGAAAAGGAGGATGCTTACTATTCTCTTTTAGACAAATCACATTAGTTGAACCATATTATATTTATTATCTGCAAATTGATTAGGGGTAGAGGGTTAAGGAGCCTCTGAAAGTCAAAGGATGTTTCATTGTTTCACTAAATTTATCCAATTAACACCACCACATCACCCTCCTTTGATCTTTACCAGGGAGTGATATGCTGAGGGTCATAAATTACTCCTTATCACACAAGAAACTTAGAATGGTCCAAATTCAAAGCTTATCTAGACAGCATATTAAATAGGGTTTAGAAGATGGTATTGATCTCTAGGAGCAGAAAACACTGAGGGAAAGAAGAAAATGTAGATTTCTAGTAAAATTAATGTTGCATTTGATAGACAATTTTCTACTTCCCCAAATTTTCCTCTTTACCACACGGCAATATTCTTGATAGACCTGTATAAACTGAAGGTATTTGGAGATGACGAATTAAGTGCAACACAAATGATGGAATTTGGATTAGGAAGGATAAAACATAGTGGGAAAAGGAGAAAATGCTGGTTATCAGCATTTTCTCTTTTCCCACAATGTTTTCCAAAGTTACTTTCCACAGTCATTGAAATATGGGATTTTCTGGTAAAAAGTTAAAGATTGAAACATTTGATAATACAAGTAATACAGGAAACCAGCATTTTCTCCATTTCCCACTATGTTTTCTCCCTTGTAACACCATCATTTTGAGCCATATTGACCTTATTATCTGCAAGGGCTTTCAAACTGCTGGTAATCAGTATTTTCTTCATTTCCCACAGTCTTTCTAACCCCAAACAGGATATTTCATCACTATTTGAGCCATATCTAATTTTTCGTCAGCAAGCGCTTTTGAGTTTTGACAAGTTTGAATTTTATTATTTTGGTCAATGTGGTTAAAAGAGAAAATGCAGATGACCAGCATTTTCTCCTTTTCCCACAATGTTTTTTTTTTTTAACTTTTACATCACTCATACCTTGAGCCAATTTAACCCTTCACCACAATTACGACTTTTAATGACCCTGATAGAGAAGACTTTAGAACACATTGTGGGAAAAGGATAAAATGCTGGTAACCAGCATTTTCTCCTTTTTCCCACAATGTTTTCTATCCTATCAAAGACAAATTTAATTATTTGACCAATGTTTAAAGTGTTGTCTGCAAACATTTACAGTTTTTGACAAGTCGGTATTTTTGTTGTGTAGTAACAGGGATCGTAAATTACGTGTAATATACGATCCCTGGTGGTAAGGAGTTAACCCTTTACTCTTTGCACAAATGGCAAAATTTTAGACGAAATTTAAAAAGAGAAATGCTGGATAAAAGCATTTTCTATTTTTCCAAATGGCACTGCAGATTTTCGGCATATCTATCGCTTTTACGACGAATTTCGGTGTTAAAATATGACTCGTTCACTATCAAACACTACTAAAGATGACGTCTATTTTCACCTCCGCATCGGTTACTATCACGTGATCAACGAAAGTGCCCGGATGTCCGTCATACCCTATAGTAGCTAGTAACATCATTTTTATGAAATGGTGGAAATATAGATAGCGTAAATTGTGACCAATCAAATCGCATATCAGTATGTATGTTTTCTTCGCCTGAGTTAACATCATCATACTATATTTGGAACTGTATTCCACAGCGTGTAGATACGCAGTTTTTTTCTGTCATGTTTGTTGTTTTTTTCTGTGTGTGACACATGTACTTGAGCCGAAAAACTTTCAGGTATACAGGGATCATTCTGGGCCGCGAAATCGCGAGATTCTCTCATTAAAATTGCAAAAATCGCATTTCTAAATCTCAATTGAAACAAAATCTCGCATACCGATTTTTGGCAGATGATAGGGATAGAACTCGAGTGTCAGTCCTTACATAGCGGAAATCCGCTCAATAAACTAGTCTATACACTGGTTCCCCGCGTCGTAAAACAAGATATACGGAAAGCAGATTACCATTTGCAACATTCGACTTGTTCGGTGTTTTTCCTTATCATTAGCGGACCGTGATGTTGCGTACGAACGCAGTTTGTGTTTAAGTCGTCTGCAGTTCTGTGTCAGGCACAGTGCGAGGAAAATGCCTCCCAAGAAGAAGAAAGTAGAATCGAACCAAATAAAATCTTGTAATAAAATAACCAGTTTTCTTACGAACTCACGAGTCGAGACTGACGAGAGTGCTGAAAGTCAAGATAAACATGATAAATCGCCGACCAAGTCCAACGATGACACCGCTACTTCTTTGCCTTTAGATCCCTCGATAGCGAAAAAAAAAGTCAAATTTAACGAAAAGTGGCTTAAGTTACATGGGTGGTTGCGCTTTGATAATTCAAAAAACGAAATGCACTGCCATTATTGTCGAGATCTAAATATGACAAATAACATGGCCACTGGAACTGACAATTTTCGTACAACCACACTTCAACGTCACATTTCATCCTCTGATCACAAAATGGCAATAGCAGCCCCTTCTGCATCCAAAAGCTTTGATACAGCTATAGTCAATGCCGAAAATAAAGAGCAAACTGGCATCATTAACTGCATTGAGGGTGTGGCAGAGCCAGAAGTCCAGGCTTATTTTGAAAAAATGTTGATACACTGGTTTTTAGTTGTAAGACTTGTGAAAACAATGTGGGGAAAGGAGAAATTGCTCAAATTGAGCAGTTTATCCTTTTCCAACATTGTTTTCTCTCATTTCAGAGAAAGTAGTCACTTTTAAAATAGTGTCTTAAAGAGGTTTGGATTTGTCGTTTGGAGAAGAGTTAGATTTCTGAAAAATGAAACATAAAAAATCTCATTAAAATTTTAAATCTCTCGTAATTTTTTAGCAAATGGAACATTTTCTCTCATATATATGTCCAACCAGAATGATCCCTGGGTATATAAGAAAAAGTATTATCACCCAAAAGTTGACTTTTGTCTTGCTGTATACAATTATCAAAAAAAATGTGGAAAATGAGAAATTGCTGGAAATTAGCAAATTATATTGCATTTTAACACAATATTTCTACTTGTATTTATGTACCAAACATGAGTTTATGTTGACTATTTATATTTTAAAAAGACATTTTTAAAATCATCTGCCACAAATTTCAGACAAATGGCTTAACCCTTTACCATACAATGACGCCTTTTAATGCCCCTGGGAAAGAAGCCTTTTGAAAACATTGTGGGAAAAGGAGAAAATGCTGGTAACCAGCATTTTCTCCTTTTTCCACAATGTTTTCTACCCTATCAAAGAACTAGAGGCGCTTGAGCGCCTGTATCGCTCCACAGGCCTGATATTTCTATAATGGCGAAAAGAAGTTTTTAACAATTACCATTCAATCCTGCATTTTAGCTCACTGAAGAAAAAAGGTATGGAAAAAACTTGTGAGAAAAGAAGAAAAAAATGGTAACCAGCATTTTCTTAGTTTCCCACAATAATTTCTATCCTTTTTTATATATGTCTTACTAATTTGAAGATATGTTGTCTGCAACAGGTCCTTTCACAAACCATTTTGGGTGGGGAAACATCAAAATATAGAAAATATGTCTTTCTCAGGGTCGTTAAAAGTTGTGATTGTGTGGTAAAGGGGTAATCTAAAAGAACAGCTAGGAGGGCAAATGAATGAATGTTATAGCAATATAGATCAACTTACATCAATACACCAGATAGAATGAAATATGCTGGCATACAATGAACACCTAATCCCTAATAATCAACTTTTCACAGTCACAGTTAGAATGTCTTCTGTGGCAAACAACACAAAATGGTCTACAAATGCATTTACATAAATCAAATATCCTGCTCCAGGGCACAGATTAATTCTGGTGTACTGAAGTTGCGGGATCAGTTTGACTGGATAACATTAATGCCTTATCACAAATGTAAAGCCCTGTCCCACTTTGTACCAGGTCACCAGGATTTACACCCCTTCTGCCCACTCTGCATTTACTCATTAGTAGGTCAACAAATCTTTACCAGAACTAATAAAAGTGCAGAGGTTCTCTTGTTCTATATCAAAAGGACTATAAAGTACCTACAACATGGGGGTTTTGTTATTAAAATACTTTTTCTTTTTTATCTTGGCATGGTTACTCAGGCTTAGTAATAAGGCAAAATTGAAAAGCTCAAGTTGTGAAAGGTGCTCAAGCTTTTATCTTATTTATGGCCAGTGATATTTTATTACTAGTACTAACTAATAGCATATCATTGGAGTAAATTGTGATCTTAATACCAGGGAAAATGTGTGGGCTTAAATAGGACAGCCCTGACTAGGTCAAGTCAATGCAATTTTCTTCCTTTTTCTTTGTTAGTCGATAAAACTAACACAATAAATAGTTTTGGAGAAGAACATTTTTTTGAAATATAAGCCTTGTCTATAAAAAAAATGTGGTTTTAGGTGTATCGTTTTTTTAAAAGGAATTTGGTATACAACCACCACAGAAACAATTTGGCAGACAACCACCATAGGAACTTACCTGCAAAACAACAATGAAATCCAATGAATAGTTTTAGAGAAGAAATTTTTCAAAGATTTTACTTTATACCATAAAAGGAAAATGAGTCTCCCATAAAAGCCATGTTTTTTGACAGATCATTTTTTTTAAAGGAATTCTGTAAACCTGTATCTAAGAAACATTCCTGCAAAATAATAATGCTATCCAAATAGCGGTTTGGGAGGAGAAGATTTTTAAAGGTTTTTTACTTTGGTTGCCATGGCAACCAGAATTCTTCATGGAACACAATTATTTGAAGGAATTTGAAAGAGGACCACCAAAGGAACATTCCTGTGAAATTTGGTAAAAATCCAGTCAATAGTTTCTGAGGAGAAGTTTTTTAAAGAAAAAGTTTACGGACGGACGCACGGACGGACAGACGCACGGCGGACACAACGCCATGACAATAGCTCGCTGGCCTTCGGCCAGTGGAGCTAAAAATTGCACAGTTGTAGCCACACTGAAGTTGTCGTCTGCAAATGCTTTCAATTTGGACAAGGCTAAAATTTTGTCGTCTGGTAGAGGGTTAAAATACACATAAAATGTTAGTTTTCAGTCATCATGCAAGTTATTCTCATGGAAAATAGAGCAGCAACAGTTCTGTGACCAGATAGACAGTCTTCATTATAGCAAGCAAGGACTGCATGTTTCAAGCAATCTGATCTTGATCTACACTGGACATAAAGGCACCTATAGTTATGAAAGGTTATTTAAGCGTTAACATAATGTGACAAGATCAGAATGGACAGATTTACACATCGCCTGATCTGGGATTTACAATGTAAGAATATTATGTGTCAGACTACAGAACATGCAGTCTGATCTGAGATCTACACGGTAGGATTTTTAACATGGTGTATCAGGATCAGACTGTACACACAATCTACACTTTAGGATTTCATTTAAAGTAGTGTACTTGAATCAAATTTTACACCTATAGACAGGTCTAGGGTCTACATTGTAAGATAGGTAACCAGTGTTGCATCTAGACTGCGGTATTGTTTGAATTCCACACTCAATTAGCAGTTGTCCCTCAAAATAAAGATTGTCACGCTCGAAAAGCACAACAAATATCCTGACCACGTTCACAAAAGTCCTTTGTTTACAACATCGGTACGAACCATAAGGAGCACAAATCCAACATTTTGTTGCATAAATGACTCTCTCATAAACATATTTTCTTTGAATTTTATTTATGTGTGAATGGGACCTACCTACAGAATAAACATTGACTGGTTCTAAAGTACCAACTTTTTCATAGGGAAATAGCAAAATTTACACAGAAAATCAAACCGTAACCCAGTCGCAATTCTTCAAGCATGGCAAAGCATACAAAATTGTCTGCTGTTTTCCAAGTCCGTGAATCGCAATGTAAAGAGTCTGAATCTAAAGAATCAAATTCTGATGTGGGACCAACAGCAGCGAAACGACCCTACAAAAGGGAATGGGAATCACGATTTTCATGACTGTATTGATCATGTATTGACTCGAAGTTGAAGTTGTCAAACTCATTGAAGCCATTCATTGAAGGATGCATACATACACATTAATGTGCCACGATTAGTCAAATTAACATCAACATGCACATATTGGAGTGAAACAGAATTTTGTTTGTTTAGGTATCCTGTCCCCTAAAAATATTTTTTGTCCCTCAAAATTTTCAGAAGAGGGCCCAATCGTCCCCCAAAATCAAAATCCTGGATGCAACACTGTGTAACGTGGTATATCAGGATCAGATTGTGAAGAACATGCAGACTGATTTGGGATCCAAACCGCAATTCAACATAATGTATCAGGATTAGACTGTGCAAAACATATATGATCTTGGATCCACTCAGTAAGACATTTTAACATGGTATCAGGATCAGACAGTAAATGACATAGTCTGATCTGGGATCTTCACTATAAAATATTTAACATTGTGTTTGAGGACCAGACTGTACAGAACATGCAGTCCGATTTTGACTGTACCCTGCAAGATGCTATTTAACATGATGTATCAGGATCAGACTGTATGGAACATGCAGTATGATCTAAGATCTACACTGCCATATGTTTAACTTGGTATATTCGGATTAAACTGTACAGAACCACAGTCTGATCTGAGATCAATCGTGTTAAACCCTTTATCGTACAATCCTGAATTTCAATGACTCCAAGGGAGACACCTTTTGAAAACATTGTGGGAAAAGGAGAAAATGCTGGGTACCCAGCATTTACTCCTTAACCCACAAGGTTTCTGCCATTTCTAGGACAGAAACCACCTGTTGAACTACATTAGTCATCTGCAAATGCTTTCGATTTGGTTGTTTGAAATTTTGTTGTGTGGTAAAGGGTTAACCCTTTACCACAGAATCCCGACTTTTAACGACCCTGAGGAAGAAGCCTGTTAAAAACATTGTGGGAAAAGGAGAAAATGCTGCTAATCAGCATTTTCTCCTTTTCCCAAAATGTTTTCTAACATTAGGCATTTTAGCTGGCAAAAAAAGGATGTTATTCAAGGAAAACTGTTTTTCACATATTTTGTTCATGGGCTATGTAGCCTCTTAACCCTTCACCCCACAATCCCAATTTTTAATGACCCTTTTACAAATGGCTTTTGAAAACATTATGGGACAAGGAGAAAATGCTGGTAAACAACATTTTCTCCTTTTCCTGCAATGGTTTCAACCATTTCAACCAAAAATTGCATCATTGCACCACCTTTAATTCATCATCTGCAATGTTTTCAATTTGGACAGGTCTAAAAGGGCACTATTGTGGACTGTATAGATCAAGATCAGACTGCAAAGAACAGGCAGTCTGATTTTCGGTCTACATAGTCCAACACAGTAAGATTTTCCGAGCAAAAAAAAACTTTGAAATCAGTATATTGGATTTTTGTTTACCATCAACAGGAAATTCCCCCTTCATTTATTTAGTGGGTTAAGGGTAAACATTAGATCTATAAATTCTGATATAAATGCATTCAAGGTATTTTTTTTTTATTCTTATCAGGGCTCATTCATACGTATATATGTCTATGCTCCCTACACTGAGCAATTTCTCTACTTGCCACAATGTTTCCCAAAGTGGTCAATGCCAGACACCTTAAAATATATCTCCATCTCCATGCCTTAAAGAATGAACCCATTACACAGTTGTAAAATATATCCCCATGCCTTAAAGAATGAGCCCATTACACAAGTTGCACATTTTTATGCTTCTTGCGCGACAGGCTACGATCCCCGCTCACACCAAGCAGTTTTTCCATGTTCATTTTTTTACGATGTCTGCGATCACCATATTATTCAAGGCAATCTTTGTTTCAAAACAAATCAAATGTACAATGAGATATGCACATTAAAGCAGCATGTTTAGAAGAAAATCGAGAGGCGGGAGCTACGAGAGATAGGCACAAAGACGCAGATGTTTACAAAAGCGAGGGAAAAGACAAAAGAAAACTATCACAATTTGC
This sequence comes from Tridacna gigas, assembly GCA_945859785.2. Lineage (NCBI taxonomy): Eukaryota > Metazoa > Mollusca > Bivalvia > Cardiida > Cardiidae > Tridacna > Tridacna gigas. Next base: position 28,603,824 of record OX244042.2, on the reverse strand, counting down.
ACAATGCTAGATATAGATTTACATGTACTTTACTTGTTCATGGAACAAGATCTAAAGATAACGAATGAATAAGAGACTTACTTTCTTTTTTTTTCGGATCAAATTGTTTGGCTCTTCGTTTGAAACACTATTTCGCCCGCCAAAATGTTGACCGAGTACACGTTGAGTGAATACTGAGCGGTTCAGGAATCACGTGCTAGGGGTCAGCCTAAAAACCAAGCAGAACAGTTGGGAACGGAAGCTATAATTGACCATTAGGCGTCTTAAAGGGACAATAGCTTCCAACAGTAAACGATGTGGGTGTTAAAATGCAACTTACGATCATACCATTTAGAAGTATGGAAATTATCGAGACGATGACAATCTGCTAATTATAGGGTCAGTCTAGGGATCGTATATTGTAATAAACGATCCCTGGACAGACTACATATTAGTTGCTGACGGAAAATTGAATTTTAAAACTAGGTAAAAAGTTGACAGATCGCTCTAGAGTTTTGTTTGTTTACTTTTAACTTAGTTTTAATATTCATTTTTCTGGCAGCAAGTTACACTTAGACCGACCGTGCAATAACAAATTATCATCTTCCTAGTAATTTCCACTGTATGATTTCAGGGATCGTATATTTGTAATATACGATCCCTGATGATTTTAATCTAAATGCATTTTAAGAGCTGCATTGCTTACTTTTGGCCTCTACTGGGCCTTTAACGACTATATTTGCCTATGCGGCCAAAATAGGTCGAGCAGACTGCACAAAATAACAGCAGTATGAACTATGATCTATACTGTCCGCTTTGCTGAGATACTCTGGGGAAATTACAATCATTTATACCCACGTGACACCGAACTCGTTCTTAGTACTTTCAGAAAATTGTTGTCAAACGGACTCAAACTGTGTTCGAACGGAGTGGACGAAGTAGTGCTCAACTGTTTATTATCTGTTTGCAAACTTCATAGACGGGCTAGGACGGGAAGAGTGCTCCAGAACTTTGAGCCTGCTCACTTTTTTTTTTTTGTCATACATCCTGTCTTGTGATTAGACGGAGTGACGACATACTTAAAACGAGATGGACGTACTACAAACGGACCTGCCGTACTTCGATCCTACTACGAGCGTGTAACGGCGTGGTGCAGAAGGCACTGTTCAAATTGGCAGTGTGCTTGCAAACCGAATGAATTTACAGTCAACCTCGACCGCAACCCGCTTTACGACTTTTTTGGGACAGTGCAAGACGCTCTAAAAACTAGTACGGTGTAAAGAGGGCTGTAGGCATAATCAAGCCGACCGCCGCCCCGTTTTACCATTTTGTTAGGACGGGGTAAGACGTTCTAAGAACTGGTTTGGTGTGACGGAGGTTTTAAGTGTTATTTCTAGACTGACAATAGTCTGTTAGGTTTATTCAGCACTGTGCGGGTTACATTAAAGTACTGAAAGTACTAAGAGAAGGTGATGGTAGAAATTTGCTTTCAAATAGTGGACCATTTCATTAAAAATTCATTCATCTGTCAGCTATTTTTTTTTTTTTTTTTTTGTAAATCGCATTAATGCCTGACATTTTTCCATAAAAGCGTATATCTAATCGTTTTGCATGCGGTTTTAGGTGTTAGGAAAGTGGTTAGGGGTGAAATGACAGTGGTTTGGGTGATTTTCGAGTAATGTGGGGTGTTTCTCTTACTGATTCATCTGCGATGTAGACTTTGAAAACTAGGCCATGTCAAAGCTGCGAAAGAGTGCCCATTTCAAATTTAAAGCTAATTCTATGACAATTAGGTCTGAGTTCATTGGCTGTGTAATTAGTTTGCACAGTTTTTCAATGTTATTTTCACACTGTATCAAATGACGCAAATGCGACTGTTCATTGGTCTATGAGGGCCTCTTTTTCTTGAAACAGAGGGGTGATTCGTCCTCAGAGGATACCAGTATGACAGTTGACATAAGGAGGTTATACCTGAAAGGTCATTACCTTCAAAAAACGGATCACATATTTTTCGGTGCAGTTTGGAATTTTACCGACAACATGTCTGTGGATTTTTTTTTATTTCACCTGTGATTACTGTATTATTTGATCATGTAGAAATTTACCCAGTCCCAAATTTGAAGGAAATCGACTGTACTCATCGTTCAGACGCAAGAAGACTAGTAATTAATATACTAGCAATTTTTTCTCGGTATTTTCTATATAAAGATACATGTAGTACGAATGAAAAATCATCTCATATGATTTGACTCTTTTACTTCTTTTACTTCGTCATGGCAAATACAATGCACTTTACTTACTATATGACATTCAAATATTGTAGGCCCTCTTACCGACACGAAAGAAGACCGTATACTTTTTGTTTGTTTGTTTTTTTAATTCTATACTGGTCAAACAAACCAGTATCTCTAACTCTTTTCCTGCTAAATAAGTGAAATGAAACTTTCAAGTCGATAGCAAAACCCAAGATTTTGCTATTTCAAAAGTATGTTTTGGGGAAAGATATCTGCTTATCGGAGAGTATAGATCCTACATCAGACGGCAGCCTGATCTCGATCTACAATGTCCGCAAAAGGTCCTTGAGTCGCGCTTAGCAGCCTAAGAGTTAAGAAATCTTTTACGTGACGCAAGTTGTTGGAGTCGTAAAATCAGAAATCAAGGAAATAAAATTCAAAGGACTGTTTTCACCAACTGTTCGATTCTCACTCGCAGTTTGAAAGACCATTCATGTGATTGGCTGATCGTCTTTAGAAGAAGCTTATCACATGGCTAGTGTTTGAATACAGCAATACTGAGAATGGTTTGGGAAAGCAGACCCTGATGTATATCATTGGGTATCAGGAGGTCTTGAAGTACAGATCAACTTTGAAACCTGGTGGGGACTAATTCTCTCTGTCTCTCTCTAAAACCCTAAGGACTGTCCTCAGGCAATACACTGCAGCAGGGGCCTCAACCTAACACTGGATAAAGTAGGAAAATTGATATGTCGCCTAGACAGAACTAAAACAATGTTAACACTTGGGCTGCTAAGCGCGACTTTGTGGGCTTTAACGGACAGTGTAGATCAAGATCAGACAGCACAAAACGTGGAGTCTGATTTTGGATCTACACTGTCCGACACGACGAGATTTCTTCGACGAGCAAAATCTTGAAATCTTAAACTATGGGTTTTCACTATTTGCTGGAAATCTTAAATTCTATTTCTAGAGCAGGTTAAGGGTTAAAATCGCCCTTATTCCATTCGTATTAACCCTTAGCGTGCCTTTAACAAACATAGATCATCTTACGGACATTAGATCAAGATCTGACCTCACAAACTTTATTTTTGTTCTTGGATATAAACTGTCCGCAATATTTAGGGTATTCTGGCACAAATAAGGCCATTATTAATGACCGGAAGTGACTGTAAAATACATCTCGGTGCTCAAAGGGTGTAAACATTTTTGGTTTTTATAATAGAATAGCTAAGTATCGGAAATGCCCACAGTAATCCGGAAAGTGCACTCACTGATTCCGGGAAATAGCTTTCACAGATACAGCTTTGAATAACAAAGACACTCCAGGTGCATTTTACATCCAATTATTTGTTACAAGTCGATAATAGCTTAGTAAATGGCTGTCATTTACATTAATAAAAGTGGGCTGCCTTAATCCTGTCAGCGCCATATAGACGAAATTAGGAGCTTTTGCGGACGGTATAGATCAAGATCAGACTGCCCAAAACGTGCAGTCTGATCTTTGATCTATACCGTCCACCTGTTTAGTCCAGCATATAAGATTAATGTCTGTCCTCAGTCTATGTTTCAATGGATCGTATTTTTCGCCTTCGAAAGACGCCGAGTTTATAAATTTGCCGCTGAAAAAGTTAATCTTTTTAGATGATGGGCTCAACTTCGGATGCTTTTGCGGATTCTTAGATCTACGCCACTGTACAATTGATGTATTCTTGATGCTGAAGCGGCACCTAACCTCTAATATCCAACATATCCGGTTTAGCTCACCCAAGCACAAGATTTTCATGGGAAGTTTTTGGGGTTGGGAAATCCTGCCTCGTATGCAGTTTCCAGAAGCAGCTCTTCCTTTGTCACTGCGCCAATTTCAAGCAGACTTCACACTAAATGATTCTTAGGTGCTTCTTTTTTAAAAATTGTTTACCTGTGTGGTTCCGGTCTGTGTCATAAATTGGTCTTATGAACTAAAAGGTCAAGGTTTTTTCTGTAAACCCATCGAGGTATTAATTTGAGATTGTGTAGATTATTGTAGGTTAATATCGATATCTCACGAAATAAGTAAAGGGCCAAAATGATAAAACTGGCATTTACATGTAGATTAGGCGTAATAGGTGAATAAGGTGTGGATCAATATAGGCCATAAGCTAAGTATTTGCTGAGGGAAGAAACCTTACAGGGGGGCGATTTTAAGGACTGAACAACAGGTAGTATCAATTTTAGAATCTCCCGAAAGATACCTCCGTGCATTAATAGCTGCTTTGCATTGCCTTCGCATGTTGCTAATGAGCCAACATGTATTGTTCTGCGAAATTCTGGCCCATTGTTCTATCAAAACTTCTCGGAGTTAACTGATTTAAGTAGACCGCTTCGGACGAGCAATACTGCTACCTAAAGCGGACGAGCATGTTAGTTATGATGGGCGTGTGACAGAAGCAATCGCAGTATAGTATGATACTGATGCAGGGAGATGCGAATGATGGTCTCCGGACAATCATGCCGGAACATGGAGACAATTGTGTACCATTAGCTTTGTCAGTGTAACGACGATGGCATTAGGAACGGGTGTCAGGAAACTGTTTCTAAGAGCTTGGACGACAAGAGTCTGTTCTGGGATTGAGTTGTTGATGTTTTCCACTGGAAATAACTACGAGCACCACATGCGAGTGCCAACGCTCAGCTGCAGTTGCCTTTATAAATAGATTAATTTTCAGTGAAAAAGTCTATGTCGAAAAAGGGACATAACTGTGTCAAAAATACTTTGATGATGGTTACCTGCCTTTGTTGTATGGGTTCCCTTTTTGAAAGTCAGCAGATAGTCCAACTTTTAAGTAAATATATCAGTTATGGCGGATTTTTTAAAACGTCAAAGTTTTTTCACGACTACGCAGACGACGATGGCGCAGACGACGACTGAGCTATGACAATACTTCGACGTTTTCTTCGAAAACAGCCGAGCTAACAAAGTTACATGTATATAATCCTTTCCCAAACAAGCCCTGGTTTTCACGTGTCTGCAGTACAAGTCTTTTGAAAACACTGTGGGAAAAGGAGAAATTGCTCGTAACGAGCAATTTCTCCTTTTCACACAGTGTTTTCTACCCTTTTGGAGAACTTTCTGCCATTTTCATCAAATTTAAAATTGTCGTCTGCAAACTCTTTCAATTTGGACCAGTCCAAAATTCGTCGTTTGGGAAAGGGATAGTCCAGGTGAAAGTCCAGTTCCACTTGAACTCATGCGTTAGGAAAAGGTTAATTATCTGTTCAAGGTATTTTCTCGTTTGTATTTATGGTTTTAAAATAATATATGATTTATTTACCCGTAACCGGAAAATTTCCTGTCGTTGCCGCCTTGATAAGGTACGCTTAATGAAAGCATTGGGAGAAAGGGAGAGAATGCTGATAATGTTCAGCATTTTCTACTTTCTCCACGTCCATGTTAAAAAGGAATAATCAGCATAAATTCGGGTCCAGATAAAAAAAAATGCGAATGAAAACATTGTGGCAGAAGGAGAAATTGCTTGCAAGGCGTGAAAGACTCGTCTTTATGCGTTTTTTTTTTTAATACATCGGGAAAAGGTTTAAAAGGTTTAACATGAATTAGGTCACAATTAGGTTTTAATTAGTTAGGCTTAGATCGTAAGAAATCGATTTTGACCCGACACCTCGATGCTTGAAACAAGCACTTTATCCTTTGATTTATAGGATTATCCGATAGACAACCACAGTGGTCATGTGGTTGAGCATCTTTTTTTTTTTCTCTTAATTCCGGGGGCACTGCTGAACATTTTTTGAAACGTTCAATGTCTGTTCCGATTGCTAGTGCGGACGATCGGAACTGCTGGTGAATTTTTTTATGAAACTGTTTTACCAGTTTGTCCTTTTTTTTTTTAAAGCAGCCTTGATGTAAAGGACTTTTAAAGAAAAAAAAAAAATATGGCAATACACAATATTTTCTAATATATCAAACACAAATCTAATTTTTGATCCATACTTCAGTTGTCGCCTGCAAGTGCTTTAAATTTGGGCAAGTTTACTAGTTAAAACATTTCATTTTCAACAATCCATTAAAAGATAGATTTTCTTTTTATTGACCGGCAATCCATTAAAGAATAGATATTTTCTTTGCGTTGAACAGGTTCTCAAAAAGTTGGGTGAAAATGAACCATGGTTAGGATTTTTTATTTTTTCAATTTATTGTAATACTTTAATGACTTTTTTCTCTGTTGAAAGCGGTGCAAAACATCATTTGGAAATGCTTATTAAGTGCCAAATAATGGTGCATGTAAGTCTATAAATAACCAGTATGATAAAGGATTAATGTTTTAAAAACACGGGTGGGGGATCATCGTTTAACCGATAATCCATACAGCTACTGCCATTTTAGATAATACTAATACAAAATCTACAAATAAACTCTAACAATACCCACCTTGAACTAATATTGAATGAACGAATAAGCCCTTTACTTTGTCGTGCTCATACGAAATTTTAACAATATCATACCTTAAAACAGCATGAGAAAAGTAAACGTGGTTCAGATGGAGATAAGATTTTTTTTTACTATTTGTATTTCATCAGCCATGAAAGGTTTCTCCCAAAATGCATTCTGAACAACTTCACAGTCATCGATTCAATCCAACAGTGTGCAAGCCTGATATATACCGGTATATGGGCAGGGATAATTCCGCCCTCTATCTTATTGTTATTGTATATTTATACCCGATACAAAGGTTGAAAAAATACCGGGCGATTTCAGGCATTTACTATTCATATACCTATCTTTTGATGAAGGCCAGATATCATATACCGAGTTAATATAAAGCCAGTGTGTTTGAATTTTTGATTACAGCCCAAGGTTTTATGGAATTATTCAGCAGATATTAAAGTGTTTTAAATGCAGTATTAAAGTTCTGGATTATTATAACCCGGGGTGATTTAACTCCTTGGTAAGGTGACGTTTTATGGTCTTCTGCCAAATAATTGTTATTATTATATTACGTTTATGTATATTTTACGTGCGTTTTTTGTTTGACCCTGATTTATATTAGCCATGCTGTGTGAAAAAGAGGTTTAATGCATAGGCAAAAACGTATCGACCCAGGTCAGCCTGCACAGTCTGCGCAGGCTGACCAGAGTCGGAACTTTTTGCTATTGATCAATTTTCTGTATGTTAAAGGACATCTGTCTCATGATTCAGTCTGTTGTTAGACGAAGTAGATTTTAGGGATCCATAATTGTATGATGACTTGCTTGGTATAATGCATTACAGAGATGCATTAAATCCCCCTTTGTCAGAGCAGGGTTCCTATAGTTTATAAATAACTCAACAATAACTCTGTTCTGGAAAAATACTAAGACCGTTTTTCCGGAGATTTGTGTTGGGGGCCTACAGTGCTAATCAAGATCAGACAGCACGGGCGACGGATTCTGATCTATATAGAATCTGCGCAGTACGACATTAAATGTAGCGTGATTTTATGACTAACCTTCATCAGTGCAACATTGCAATATCGGAATCAATGGGGGGAAGGAGGAGGGGGGGGGAGGTTGCCGTAAAAACTGAAAATGTCCATTTAACTCTTAACCAAACGACAGGTTCTTAGACGTAACCAAAGTGAAAACATTAGCAGGAGACAAATTTAACAGGTCTGAAATTATGTAATTTGTATTTGAAAAAGGTAAAAAAAACATTGTACGATATGGAGAAAATGCTAGTGACCACACCACGGTGGGATAGAAAACACGATGGGAAAAGAAGAAAATGTTGTTAACAATCATTTTCTTCTTCTTCCACAATGTTTTCAAAAAGCCTTCTACCTTAGGGTCGTTACAACTCGGGGTTGTTTAGAAAAAGGTTTAAAAAATCTACTGTCCACAAAAATTGGCAACGTCAACCGTCGGATGAAATTGGGTATTGCGTCGGCCCCTCACACCAAAGGTTCTGGGCTCGAATTGCGTGATGAGCGGTGACCACTTTTGGAATTACCCACATCACGGTCCGAGTACTGGTTGAAGTTTCCAGGTAGCGAACATCGAGAGTGATTAACCCTTAGGCTGCTAAGCACGACTCACTGACCTTTTGCGGACAGTCTAGATCAAGATCAGACTGCACAGAACATGCAGTCTGATCTTGGATCTACACTGTCCGATAAAGAGATATTTTTAAGTAGCATTATTTGAGTTTTTACGATCGGCTTGGAAGTTTAACTTATTCAGCAGGATAAGGGTTAATATTAATTGTAAGAACTTGTCTCACAATCGATGTAAAATGAATCAGTTTAGATCAACTAAGTTGACAGTGGCAAGCCTTGCAGACTAAGCTCTACAAAAGCGGTTTCGGATCCAGGACCTCAGTTTTTGTCGTGGTCTGGCCGATTCGATCCTCGCCACACAGGACTTGCTTTCTTTAGGGAGTCGTAGAATATGGCTATGATAGCCCAAGACTCGTGTCAATGAAACCTTGGAAATACGTGAATAAATAAGCTTTCGATGAGATATAGCTGAAAAACGGCTGGACGCAGCGAAAGTCATACATGCAATAGTAAAAAAAAATACTTTGTCACAATCTCAAGACGGAGGCGCGCCAGTCTTACAGTTAATGTCAATATTTAGAAAGGTCAGAAACAGTGTACGTCGATGTTTTGTTGTGTCACTTTTATGTACACAAAATACTCAAGACAGCAACACATAACGAACATTATGAGTTTCGGAATTATAGTATTTTTTATTTAGGAATGCAGTGTATCATTTATATGACTTATTTAAGTTTCACTTTACATATTTCTACCGAAAAAAAAAATTAGTTTAATCCTTAACCCTTTCCCAAACGACAAATTTTGGACTGGTCCAAATTGAAAGAGTTTGCGGACGACAATTTTAAATTTGATGAAAATGGCAGAAAGTTATCAAAACGGGTAGAAAACACTGTGGGAAAAGGAGAAATTGCTCGTTACGAGCAATTTCTCCTTTTCCCATAGTGTTTTCGAAAGACTTGTACTGCAGACACCTGAAAACCAGGGCTTGTTTGGGAAAGGGTTAACCGTTGACGCACAATGGCCATTGCAGACGTACACAGACTTGTTTGGATTAAGTGTTAGACTTTAGTAGTATTAAACAAATGTTGGATCATATTTGTAACAAATCATATATGTAACACATTTGTTACGTACATGATCACATTCGTAACAGATAAAGTGTGTTACAAATGTGTTTGTCCGAAATGGGGGTTGACATGAGAAGCATATATGTAACAGGTTTAGTTGTCTATTTGTATTCAAACAATTAACAGCAATAGCAACATCATTATATTCTTTACGCTATTGATTTTATTCTCGATTGCAAAACAATAGTTAGCACATTAAGCTAATCGCTCTCGAGACTCACTCCAACTTGAATCAACCTCAGAGAGAGAGAGAGAGAGAGAGAGGACGTGTGGAATAATGATTTTTTGCCCAAGGTACCAGTGCATCTCGAGCGCGCACGTGAGTGTGTCCAGCAACATCCAAACAGCAAGAAAATTGATCTGCAGATTGGAACTCAAGGCAAAACACACATCATACAGTTTAACTTCCAACAATCTGCGCCTCGTACTGACTGTCGATCAATTGTTGAATAAAAGATAACAAGACAGATTTCTTATCTCAGTCGGCGTTCAACATCATTTGATGACAGGAAATCCCGGGTCTTGGTGCCATATATATTCCGTAACTGTGGTGTGATTCCGTTCACTATGCGCCACATGTTGTTCAGGGTGTAACAGTCTTAAACAGCAGTCACACTGTAGCGTATAACCCAATACATTCAAAATAACGTTGTTTATCAAATACTCACCAATTGTCCGAAGGTACATTTTCTCACGTTGTGGCTCATATATATATGTTTATATATATAAACAGAGAGCAGCCACGATACCGGACATTATATTCATGAATATCCTTTAAAGAGTTGAGGAAATATGGAGCGGACGCGAAAGAGTGACGTCGACGTCACCGCCGATGACGACGATGGACAAAGTGACACAACAAATCAGTATCAAGATATTGGCCCATCTGGTGAATAAAAACCTGCTACAAATGTGTTTCAGATGTAAATATGCATTCTTTTGTACTGTTTTTAAATCAAAATTGACCTGTGACATATGTGATTTCATGTCACATCAAAAACCGGCATCGATCATATTCGTCACAAAATATGTTACATTTATGCTTGATTTCCGAGTCATATATGTAACACATGTTACATATGTGATCATATATGTAACAGGTGTTACATATATGATTTGTTACAAATATGATCCAACAAACCTTCAGTGCATTTATTACCCCGAGAAAGAAATTTGCCACACACAACTTTGAAAAAATGTTTGTAAATTATTGATAACCACCTTGAATTAAGGCTTAATTCACACATGAAAAAACGAGGCAAAATGAGGGTAAAAGGAAGGGTTGCTTGTAAGGGGCATCTTCTCCTTGCTTGAATGTTTGGAAAATGGTCCGCTGTGACACTTAAAACGTCGTCTCTGACAGAGAGAGAGAGAGGGGGGGGGGGACAAACTTGGAAAGAAAGATAGAAACACAGAGAGAGAGAGGGAGAGAGAGAGTGTCGGATCCTGCAACCAGATCCGAAACAATACTATTTGCAAGAGAGCAATTTAGCCTTGTTTCCCCCCGAGTCCATTTATTTATGATTTGAAACTTCAAAGATAGGTTTACGTTAAATAGGTTTACGTTACTGGGTTTTTTTTTTTAACAGGAAACCTAAAAAAGAAAGAAAATAATGCCATTTATTTTCTCTCATAAATAAGGTCAAACAGTGATTATTCATGTCCTAATTAATTATTCATAATTACGCAAATAATATGTCCGATATACTGTGCATGTATGATCTAGCTCTTTGCCACCAGATTACCTCTTGACCCTTGTAATACAGCCTAATACAGAATTTTTAATTTTATCAAAAATTACGACTCCGAGAAAAGAAGCTTTTGAAAACATTGAGGGAAAAAGAGAAAATGCTGGTAACCAACAGTTTTTCCTTTTCCCGCGATATTTTCAATTCTCTTGATTTCTATTCTTTTGATTGAGTTCATTTGAGACACCTTTGGCCGAGTTTCAACTACCGTGGGAAAAGAGGCTTTTGAAACATTGTGGCAAAAAGAAGAAAATTCTGGTAACCAGCATTTTCTCCGTTTCCCACAATGTTTTCTATCCTCCATATTTCCACATTTTATTTCTTTTCCAGAAGCTAATGGCAATTTTCCTATTGTCCATTGACATTTTCTACTGTATACACAGAGACAAAGACGTCCGTTCACAATAAATAAAAGTGACCAGGTCTAAAAAGAGTATGTAAATATTAACATGCTCTAAACCCAACACCTATCCAGACCATGCACGTACGATTTTTCATGTCTCTGCAAACAAATGCTGTTAAAAGTATTGTCAGAAAAAGAGCGGATTGGTAAAGCATTATCCTCTTTCCGACAATGTTTTATGTTTCAAAATGGTCTAAGACCGATACTTTTCCTTTCCTTCAAATTCCGGCCTTTTGATGGTGGAAGGTCTAAAACTAGGACTGGGCAATTAAAGGTTAATGACTTGATTTTCTACCATAGCTTTAATGCTGTTAGGCGCCACGAGAGAGAGAGAGAGAGAGAGAGAGAGTCGGACAGGCAGACGGAGGGAAGTCGGACGGACGAATCGAAGGACAGATGAATAGACAGACAGATAAAGCGGGCAGAGTTCACGATTATGTTTTACACTGACTTAACCAAAGAAGCACAGCAATAAGGGAAAAGCCTTTTAAAAACCTTTGAAGTTGACCTTTTATAAAGTTATTGTGGAAATACTTTAGACCAAAATATTTTAAAACATTTTATAAATAAGTGAACATAAACGGATATTTAAATGTTTTAAATTTTACCGATACATATGATAAAAAAAAAATAACCGCGGTAGTTTCATGGGTGTCCGTCCAGATATTTGCTGGGTTTTTCTTTCATATATACATGTAAATACGTGTACACATGAAGCCAGGGCTGATAATGAAGGCTTCTGCAAGTTTCTTTTTTAAATTTGACCCCTTAATAAACACCAGAATGTTTTTGACTTGTCCGGATTCAAGCTCTTTGCAAGCTTAAACACGACTTCAAAACTGAAATTTGTCTATGGAAAGCTTTCTTTCCCAGCGTCGTTACAACTCGGGACCGTTAGGAAAGGTTTAATGTTTAGCTCTCTCACCACAAAAAAGCAACTTGCAGTACCTTAAATGGACAAAGTACATCAAGTTCAGGTTGCACGTTTTTCTGCTCCGCCCACAAAAGTGTAAGGAGTTGCGCTTTATAACCTAAGGGTTAATAAACTAATTTGAAATGTGATTTACATCTACAATACATTTACTGACAATCAGGGGAACATTATGTTAAATTCCGAACGAGATCAAACAACGTCACCCAAAATCTCAAATGTAATTTTCAAACCGCGCCGTCTGCTAATCGGGGGTCCTGCCCGGCTCAGCTGGGGTCAGGTGTAGGACTCGTAACTTTGAGGATCCGAGTTCGATTCACGCTCATGGCGCTTGGTCTTTCGTGAGAGTGTTCTTGGGTAAGACATTTCAGAGCCCTAGTCTAGTACCTTTTAAACCCAGGATATACATGAATATGTGAGTTGTAGTAGTGATACGACTGAAATAATGTTGCAAGCGCCGTAAAACAAGAATAAATCGAACAATGTGCGTCATCGCCTCTATCAACTGAGTCCCGGCACTATCAACTTATCAGCTTTTAGTAAAGGTTCGTTTTAAAGGTTTGCTCCATAGCTTGATGTCCGGGCTCCGGTAACACAGCCGGAAGCGTACAGGACTTAAAAACGTTGGGGTCGCTGGTTCGAAACCCTAGGCCAATTTCTTTCCAAGGATTGATGATAGTCATTGCAACAGAGTTCGTTCCCTTTTCACCCCTGATCTTTGTTTAGAATATGGTTATGTGGGAAAGCAGCCATTGGCTTGGGATGAATATATTGCGAAGAACTGGTAGCCGAAACTCCAGGAAAGCGTGGATAGGTGCACCGGTCGCCGCGATATAGCTAAAATAATGTTGAAAACGGCCTAAAACACCATACAATCCGTCAATTTTAATGCTTGCTGAAACGAAATCTGGATTTGAGTAGCTTCTAAAAGTACATGACCGAGTTTCCGAGTTTAAAAACCTCCTGTGAATTCCTAAATTCGACCTTATCTTCCACATTTTCTGCTTTATCAGAAAAGTGTGTGATTAGCTATAATTGTCCCACTTTTGCAACTTTTTGTTCGATCTCAGATCAAAGTTACCCTTTACCAAACGAAAAAATTCGAGACTTGTCCAAATTGAGAGCATGTGCGAACGACAAATTATATACCACTTAATCCAGAGGCTTTGCCAATTAAAAGGTAGGAAACATTGTGGGAAAACGAAGAAAATGCTGGTTTCCAGCATTTTCTCCTTTTCCAAACAATGTTTTTAATTGCCTCTCTCTACAGGGCCTTTAACGAAACACGAGATTATTTGTTTAAGATTAACTCTTTAATCACCAAATATGTAAACTCTTTAGACGGCTGAAGATACAATCCATTGAAACAGTTTCATCTTACGGGCATGACTTAATAAGTGGACGGTATTGATCCGAGATCAGACTGCACGTTCTGTGCAGTCTGATCCTGATCTGTGTCATCCCTTTTAAGTTTTGTGCGGTGAAAGTGCTAGGGTTGTTTTTTTTTTACTCTAATTATAAGTCATTACGTTCTTTTAAGAAACACTTGGGATCTTCTTAATACATAGTTCTTTTGTCGTTGTCCTCTCATTAATCGAAATGCATATGAGCCATGCTCTGACAAAAGGGGGTTTAAAGCTTCTCCGTGGTGCAGTATACCAAGCATTTTATCATTATGATTTATATGGATCCATTAAATTCATTTTGTCGAACAACTGATTAAACCTTTACCACACAATCCCGAATTTTAACGACTCTGAGGAAGAAGCCTTTTGAAAAAATTGTGGGAAAAGGAGAAAATGCTCTTTACCTCTTTACCAAACGACAGAATTTTATACTCTCCAAATTGAAAGCATTTGTAGACAACATAATAAACATGACTCAAAAATTGAAATTTGTTTTAGGAAGCATAGAAAACATTCTACCGGTATTTTTTCCTTTTCCCACAATGTTTTCAAAAAAACCTCTCTCTCAGGGTCGTTAAAACTCGGAATTGTGTGGTAAAGTGTTAAATGAAACTTTCAAGTGGATAGTAAAAACCCGAACAGTGTTATTTCAAACTTATTTTCTGGAGAAAAATATCTCCATATCGGACAGTGTAGATCCAAGATCAGACTGCACGTTCTGTGCAGTCTGATCTTCATCTACACTGTCTGCAAAAGGTCAGTGAGTGGCACTTAGCAGCCTAAGGGTTAAAAAAAAATCGGTGGAATCATGTGGTAGAATGGCCCTTTGAAAGCAGATATACAGAAAAAAGTTTCGACCCAGGTCAGCCTGCGCAAACTGCGCATACTGACATGTGTCGATACTTTTGGTAGATGCATGAACCCACCTTTTCACAGAGCATGACTCATATCTGTGCAGCCTAATCCTCGCCGTCACTCTTATTAAAAAATATATATATGGTCACGCGGAGTAGGAAAGGGTTTTATACGTTTACAAGGAGTTTACGTTAAAAGTCTCGATGACTTTTAAATCAAGACGGCACGCTTATGTTTATATGACAAAACACCGCTCATATATGGCCCGCAACATGCGAAATGAGACCTTCGGACATTTGCGTAAAGTGTCGTCACGGATTAGCCTGCGCAGTCCGCGCAGGCTAATCCGGGACGGCACTTTACGACTACATAATTTTTTTTTTCATACAGTAGACTTTCCTGAAACAGAAAATCGCACAAAAACGGGAAGTGTCGTCTCGAATTAGTCACAGACTGCACAGGCTGATCTGGGACGACACACTTTTACGCATATGACCGAAGGCCCCTATTCGTGTGTTGCGCGCCATATTGAATCGTTATCGATATATAACTTAATGACTATTCAATCAAAGCGAAGCTTTTGAAATACAAAAGTTGTTATGTTTTGCACGTACACCTGTTTATAATGCTGTGAATTTCTGCAGAAATGAATGGGTTATTTTCAGATTTGTGATTGGGCTACACTTTTCAGTACTCCAGGGTGATGGAGGTTACCCCTTAGGCTGATAAGCACAACTAACTGACCTCTTGCGGACAGCGTAGATTAAGATCAGACTGCACAGAACGTGAATTCTGATCTTGGATCTACACTGTCCGATAAGGAGACATCTCTCCTCCAAAAATACATTTAAATGGGAAAACTGGGTTTTTACTATCGGCGTGAAAGTTTAATTGCTTTTATTTAGCAGGATAAGGGTTAAACACAAGACATTATGAAGAAGTGAATATCAACCCGTTTCCACACAAACTGATTTTAGACACGCCAATAAGTAATTCAAATGATACAAAAGAGAAATATTTGCAGGAAAGGAAAGCGTCCTTTTTAGAATGACATGAGAACATTCACTGTAAAACACGAACGGAATATTAAAATTTTGCTTATTACAAACAATTATCATATTTCCCATGATCGAAAGCTGACTCTTAAAGCAGCGTGGACAGACCTCTTTGTAATGCGTTTAGCCCCTTATCGCACAATCCTGGGTTTTAACGACCTTGAAGAAGAAAGCTTTGAAAAATTGTTGTTTACCAGCATTTTCTCCTCTCCCCGCAATTACTTTCTACCCGTTTGCAGACAGATCCCCTAACTTGAGCCAACTGTAATTTATTGTCTGCAATTGCTTTTAGTAATTGACCTGAATTTTGTCGACTGGTAAAGAGTAAGTCGGTAACTACCATAGATTTGCACAAAAAAAAAAAATGCTTCTGAAGATCGACACCTTTGTTTTGCAGCGTTCTGTACTGTACACATATAATTTTGAACTTGGTTACTGATGCTTCCACAATGGTATACAGACACACCAAAAGTTATCTCTTTTAGCGCGAAATACATACGAGCCCTGTTCTGTGATGAGCTCTGTGATGCATTATAACAAGCGAGTCATCACATAATTATGGATCCATAAAAGTCCATTATGTCTAACAACTGACTAGATCATCAGGTAAGACTGGTCCTTTGACCTGCAGAAACTTGACCAATAGCAAAAAGTTTCGGTTCAGGTCAGCCGGCACGGACTGCGCAGGCTGACCTGGGTCGATACTTTTGGCAAATTCATGAAGCCCCCTTTTCACAGAGCAAGGCTCATACATTTGACTTCTTTCGATAGCTGAAAATACAATCCACTGAGTCTCAGAAAAAACTTTTATTTTATAGGCTTGACTAAACAAGCGCACATTATAGACCCGTTCAGTGCAGTCTGATTTTGATCTATGCCACCCGCAAAAGGCCGTCTTCACTTATGGGGCTGAAAGGATCAAAGATTACGGGTATTCTATTGCTCTTGCTTAAATTGTTAACTTAAGTTCGAAATGAAAAAAAAAAAACGCAGCCTAAAGGATAGGCTTTTTTGTCCTGCAAAGTACCTTACGCTGTATTTTGATAATATTTCAATGGTTTGTGTTTGTAATCTAGAGTTAAATTTATTGAATGTCAATGATGACGTTGCGAATTTATTTTTCCTCGCAGTAATACATATTAGAGACGGTTTGCACTTCCGGTTGCTCACCGTAACATTAACGTGCTAAAATCATTCAGCGACAATTATTCGATTTACCCTTTGAGCAACCTGCTGAATTAGTGAAGTGAAACTTTCAAGTCGATAGTAAAAACCCAATTTTTGCTATTACAAAGTTATTTTGGGGGTGAAAAGATCTCCTTATCGGACAGTGTAGATCCAAGATCAGACTGCACGTTCTGTGCAGTCTGATCTTGATCTACACTGTCCGCAAAACGTCCTCTATTCGCGTATGGAAGCCTTAGGGTTAACATTGATAGTGTCAAATCTTAGGGAAAAAAATATCGTGACATTCCTGAGCATCTAGAGAGAGTCAATAGTGTAATAAAGTAGTTTATAACATTAAATCTGACTTTAGGTACTTAATTAGATAAGAAGCACTTGAACGGGGCTCGCGAAACATCAAAGTACTGAAAGTGAGGAGCACAAGATGTGATCAAACGTAGATACGGTTATCAGAGAAGGACTCTTGCTTTTTGCACACCCTTGCTCTTTCGAGAGACGAAATACAACATAGTCGACGTCTTTTGCACGAACTCTCACTATGCGACCAAGAAATCATATTCCTGACAGGGCAGATCAAGAATGCGGCCTACAAACAAAGAAATGCTTACACACAAAGATTTGCCGTCTGATCTTTGTCTATACAATCAGCTTTTCTATCACTGGCTTTAGGTATATCCATGCGAACTTTAAAGTGATAGATAAATTAAACGAAAATATCCAGCCGGTGAAAAAAAAAACAATAAATACTGCGATTCCAAAAAAAACCAAAAATTCTTTTGTTCGAAAAAATCACATGTGCAGTCTGATCCTGATCTACACTGCAGAAGATCTTTGCGTCGCAGCCTAGTGGTTAAATGTCAAAAGAAAATTAAACATTTTTTGTGACAGTCTATATGATTTCGACAGGAAGGGCGTTAAGCAGAAATGAGGAAAATTTAAATGGAATTTCAATGTTATAAAATACCTTCGGTAGCTTTTAGAGACAGAAAATTTATACCGTTGAGTTGTGTATAAGATAGACAGCGTACTCGAAAAGACTGCCTCAGTTCTTGAAGAGGAAAAAGGCTGTTATAGACGAAACCCCTTAGCTTACATTCTACACACATTAAATTTTTTATTTACAATTCTTTAAAACGTTTTCGTGATTACGAAATATTGTTTCGTATTAACGTAAAATTGTTTTGTATTTACGAAATAATTTTGTCCATTTTTACTAAATGATTAATTAGAAATAATGAAATTATTATTCCGTAAATACGAAATAATCGAGAAAAAATATGGCGATTAGGTTTAATTTGAGCAGTTAAGCAGTCTATATCATTTTGTTATGACGAAACAATCATTTCGAATTTCGACATTATTTTTTCGTAAATACGAAACAGTCTTTTGAAATTTTGCAAATAAAATGATCGAGAATGTCACTTTAGGGGCTCCATTTTAAGAACTTAAGGTAGAGATTTTTTTTTTTTTTTTCGACGATAATATTTGTTTATATGGCAAAGCAGCCAATTGCTGAGAATATTGTACACAGCACAGGAAGCGAAACTCTGGGAACACAGCTCAGCTGTGATATGCCTGATATACTGTTGAAATCGACGTTATAAACAGTAAACTTTTCAAGGCCAAACACAGACCTAATGCCTGGTATATCAGAACTATTTTAATTTATTTACACTTGATAAGTCGGCCCGCACTGAGTCACCTATATAATATCTCTGATGGATTCGTTACTAATCCTTTAGACAGCAACCTCGACCCCACCAACCTCCATTGATATCCCCAAACCCTTTCCTTCATTTAGATATTTGGTATATACACGTCAAAATTCTTACAAGTGAAATTCTGTCTTAAAGACCAGACTTTCAAGGTGTAACCCTTTCAGCACCGTCGACTATACAAGGGACGTTTGCGGACGGCATATATCCATGAGCAGACTGCACAGTCTGATATTGGATCTGCGCCGTCTGCTCCTTTAGTTATGCCTATAATCAGAAAAATAATCTCTATGAGTTTCATTGGATTGTATTTTCAGCTGTCAAAGGAGGATTTTTTTAAATAATCTATATTTGAGCCATGCTCTGGTAAAAGGGTGCTTTATGTATCTCCCTGATGCCTTATACCAACCCAGTCATCACATAATCAGGAATCCATAAAATCCATTTAGTCTAACGATTGACTGAATCTGCAGGTAATATGGCTCGTCGACATTGAGAAAATTTACAAATAGCAAAAGGTCTGCGCGGACTGCGAAGGCTGACATGGGTCCATACCTTTTTGCAGATGGATTAAACCCCCTTATTACATTCGGCAGTTAAAAAGTTACACCCGGTAAAAAAGGGCAATGCTTTTTAAAAAAAAGAGTAAAAGTGGGTTAAGACAAGATTTGAGTCAAATGACTAGACCTAATTGGGCTATTAAAGTGTAAAACTATATCGACCATTCGTCGGTATCGCATTTCACAAAGTCATGTTGGTTTTCCCTATGGTTTTATGGTAGATGTTATCTTTCATATATTTGTGGGTTAGCTTGCAATAAACTTATGCTTCTTGAATAAAGAATGAACGAAAATTATGTAATAGAATAGCGGTAAAAAGCAAAAAGAAAATGTGATTTTAGCAGCGCTCTAGCAAAAGAGGGTTTAATGCATCTGCGACATGCTATACCAAGCAAGTCATCATATAATTATGCACCATAAAATCCATTTTGTTTAACAACCAACTGAATCATGAGGTATACTGCAGAAAATGCAGAAAATTGCCCGATTCAGTAAAAATTTTGCACAAGCTGATCTAAGTCGATACTTTTTGCAGGTGCATTAAAGCCTCTTTTCATATCTCTTGCATGGCTCATTTATTGTTCTTTTTTTTCCAGTTGCAGAAGAGGCCGCTAACGTGTTCAGTTTAACACCAAAATCTTTTAATTTTTTACCGGACGACAAAATTTTAGATTTTAGATAGTGAAAGCATCTGCAGACGATAAATTCAATATGGCTTAACCCTTTCCCAAACAAGCCCTGGTTTTCACGTGTCTGCAGTACAAGTCTTTTGAAAACACTGTGGGAAACGGAGAAATTGCTCATAACGAGCAATTTCTCCTTTTCCCACAGTGTTTTCTACCCTTTTTGATAACTTTCTGCCATTTTCATCAAATTTGAAATTGTCGTCTGCAAACTCTTTCAGTTTGGACCAGTCCAAAATTTGTTGTTTGGGAAAGGGTTAAAATAATACGATCTGTCTTTGAAAGGGGATGGAAAACGTCGTGGGAAAAAGAGAAAATGCTGCTTCCAGCACCTTCTCCTTTTCCCATGATGTTTTAAAAAAGCTTCTTACTCAGGTTTTTTTAAATCTTGGATTCGTTTTGTAAAAGGTCAAAATAATGTGAAATGCGTTTTTAGCAGATCAGTAAAAATGAACCAAATCTGATAACTTCAAAGCTATTAAATCAGAATATTTCACACAATATCGGATAGTGTAGACTCAAGATCAGACTGCATGCTCTGTGCATTCTGTTCTTTATCTACTCTGTCAACAGAAGCGTGTAGAACTGGCTTTTTAGGTTAGGCTCAAGGTTTATATCAGTTAGTATGCCGTTGAATAATAAACAGTGTGAGCTCAAACTGGACGTTCTATGTGGTCTCGTATTCATTTACATCGTCCGCAGACCCCATAACTATGCTGTCACCAAGCATGCCCAATGATTATGAAAACAGTGGAACACTGTTAATGGGCTAATCAGCAAGTCAGCAGTGGTCAGAGAAGCTATTGATCAACTTTCTATCGCAGAGTCAGTTCCAAAGTAGTTATGAGTAGAAAACTGTA
This sequence comes from Tridacna gigas, assembly GCA_945859785.2. Lineage (NCBI taxonomy): Eukaryota > Metazoa > Mollusca > Bivalvia > Cardiida > Cardiidae > Tridacna > Tridacna gigas. The sequence goes on along the minus strand of OX244042.2, from coordinate 28,583,051 downwards.
ACGTGAAGAGGTTTAATACGGCAAAGGGTTTGAATATTTCAGCATGAAAATAATAGACAATTTATGTTTGTGAGATCTGGCAAATGATCACAAAAGCAAATATGTTAATTCATGTGGAACAAAGGAGCAACCAAATAAAAATGTGCCAATCGGCACCCTTTAGATACCACTAGGCATATAGATATCCGAGGGGGAGAGGGGTGGGTTGAAGCAGCCACCGAATGACAATGAGTTTGCACTCAATCTTTAAAGTGCCGTATAAACCAAATGTATACGTATGATCTAAAATAATTAAGACCCTGTTTAAAGCAGGTCTAATATTGCTATTGTCAAGAATATCTCAACAAGGCGGACAGTCTAGATCAAACATCTGACAGCACGTTTTGTGCAGTCTTATCTTGATGTATATTGAACGCAAATCCAACATAGTAGTGGACGGTGCTCTTGGGGTTAATACCAGTAAAAGAAACCCAAAAAACCTTCAGAGGTTTTCTCTGTTTCTGCCTAATAAATCAAAGTCGTCTGAAGCATGGATGAGACTTTAAAGTTTAAGCGCAAACTCAGTTGAGCATGTACTCAGTGCCTTATAAAACTTGAGACCGTGCTCAACTGAGTTCGTGCTCAACTTGAAGTCTCATTTATGCTTAAATACGGTACAAAAATCTGAAAGGAAGACTTTGATTTTATAGACATCGACGAATGAAAGGTCTAAAATTTAAAAAATTACCCCAAAAGCCCTAAAATTCAGAAGTTACTTCATAAGGTTTATCAAATTACATTTCTAACTTTGAAGTTCATGCTCATCTCAGTTGAGCACGAAATAAGTTTTATAAGCATTGACCCACACAGGTTTTAAAAGAACGGGCCCTGTGCTGTTTGCTGCTTTGCCCGGTCTATATTTTTTTGTTGTTCATGTCCTCTGCTTTTCCGTTTTGACTTGATCAGAGGAGATTACCGTCCATCCTTTAAAAGGGAACATGTTGTTCGTGGTTCTCTTCCTAATTTTGCATGGTTGTGATAAAACTTGAAAAGATAATTGAGTATTAACGGTGCTCTGGCAATGGGGGTTTAATGCATATCCGTGATGCAGTATACTAAGCAAGTTGTCACATAATTATGGGTCTGTAAATTTCATTTTGACTAACAACCAATTGAATTATGATGTAGAATGGTCCTTGTAGAAAACTGACTAATAGCAAAAAGTTTCGACTCAGGTCAGCCTGCGCGGACGGCGCAAACTGACCTTGGTTAATACTTTTTGCAGATGTATTAAACCCCCCTTTAAAAAGAGCACTGCTCGTATAAATGTGAACAGAACAAGATCAGGCTGCACATAAGCACAGGCTAATCTTGGTCTATAGTCTTCGCAATGTTCATCAGATTCGCATTACATATGGAACACCTGCAAAATAATGGAAAATCAGAACCCCTTACCACACAATTCCGACTTATAGCGACCCTGAAGAAGGGAGCTTTTGAAAATATTATTGGAATAGGAGAAAATTTTATTTTCCTTTTCTCACAAAGTTTTCTCCCCCTTTCAAAGGTAGCTCATCTTTTGATTCACATTTTATTTGTCGCTTGCAAACGCTTCAATTTGGACGAGTAGAAAATTTTGTCGTGATGTAAAGAGTTTACTTTCCTTATATAACTTCTTTGTTATAGAAGAATTATGAGCCTTTTAGCACAACAGAACTAAGTTTGTGGTTTAAAATGTGGACGGTTTTAACATGTCAGTGCTAAAACACAACGAAAAAAGTCAATACTTTTTCAAATTAATACCAGCATATTTCCTTCCTTCCTTCCATCCTTCCTGCCTGTCTGCCTGCCTTTTCTTAAGCAGCTCGATTCATGCGAGTACTAAATTCTTTAATAGCGTTATACAATCACTTAAAGGACCTTATAGAAATATAAATTCTATAAAATATGTAATAAATTATTACAATATTATCATACACGAAAAATAGGTACATTACGTCATTGATGCCTGTAGAAAAAAATATATGTATATGAAATTTTTTTATAATCATAAACCTAAATATTGTATTTTCTGACAGAATCTGTAAAATCGCCTTATATGCTACAGTTAGAAAAGTCAATTGGTTTTTTGAAGAGATATGACCGTCCAATACATTATTTTTGTAGTACGTACGGCCAGAAGTGGCCCGAGTCAATATTGACACTTCAAAAAAAGTAGGGTTTACCCTTTCGGAAATGAAAATAGAAAACACTGAATTTCAAAAAAGTAAAATGGGAAATTTATTACAGTGGACAAAACCATAGTGTTGATATTTCAAAGGCCGGTTTAGTCAAACTGTCTCAACAATCAAAGTAAACTATATATTTAGGACCAGACTGCACGTACTGTTCATTCTGATCTTAACCCTTATCCTGCTAAATAGAAGAAATGAAACTTTCAAGCCCATCGCAGGCAGGTCAAAAAATATCTCTTTTTATGTGAGGAAGGGGTTTAAATGATTTAAATAGCCCTTCCGAAGTGTTGATCTACCTTTTGTAACACATGTTCAAATATTGAAGCAGCTAGATACTTTAAAATAGGCCGGCGGTAAATATCGTGTATTGTGATTGAGACGGTAAAAGACTACTCTCTGACTAACTTTATTCTTTTCGTCGCAATGGACGATCTAATAAACTTATGCGGACGGCGTAGATCCAAGATCAGACTGCACAGAACGTACAGTCTGATCTTGGATCTACACCGGCCGCACATTAGATTGTAAACTATGACCATGAATGGCCTATTCATTTGTTTTGATTCTATACTATAGCAAAAAAGAACTGTCCTTATTTTCTAAATAGAATTTCATTTGAAGGAGAGAAAATTGAATGGAAATCATTCTATTGTATCGTTTATTCCAAAAATGGACATTGTTTGTATATGAAGGAAATGTGGGGAGTATTTTAAGTTCATATCCTGTGATTGATTTGAAATCTTAAAGGTTAAAGAAAAACTAGAAAATTTGAACATGCTATTTTCATCTTTGCAATTTCTTTGGTCCATTTTCATTAAGTCTGTTCAAAAGAACTTCCTGGCTTTAAATATTCACTATAAGCCGAACTTTTTTTTTTCCATCTGGTTTAAGTCAAACAGAATTTTTGACAAAAGAAAAGTTAATAACAGACCATTTTCCGCCCATTGGCACCATGCGAGAAATTTATGGAAAGAGAAACGACAAGTATGAAAGGATTGTGGAAAATAGTCCTGTGGACTCGAAGTGTGTATCTTGCACGCAACAAGAAAGATATTTTTTCTCGCTAAGTAATTGGTTGCCTCTACTAAAGAATGGAGTTACAAATAAAATTACGACCTTTTGAGCGCACAGCATTACGCTAACGAACGCCTTCAGCAGATTTAAAAAGAATGCTTTTGTTTTGATACAAATAAATTCTTTCGGCTACCATAACTTTTTTTCTCTTGGTCTCACCTAACTTCCGTCCATGACATTACATTAAACATTGCAAAATCGTGAAAAAAATGCTGCATCTTATGTACGTATATTTTTCCCACTACGCCTCTCTGTGTCTCTCTCCGTCTTAACTCCCTTACTCTTACTCCAAATAATCAATCTCCCCCCCCCCCCCCACTCTCTCTCTCTCTCTCTCTCTCTCTCTGAGAGCAGACAGAGAGAAAGAGAGAGAGAACATGACAACTAGCTAGACAGATAGAAAGACAGACCGAGAGAGAGTGAGAGGGAAAGAGAGAAATAAATGACGGTTAAAGGAGAGGCTTTTGTTAGAAATAAATGGGTTGTAAGGTTCAGAAGACTTTGTATTCTAGAGATCTTAAAGGTGTTATGTCTTCAATAATGTCATGTAATTGATTAAATCGTTGTGAATGGTTTTGAATAGGTAGGGATGTATACCCTCTCATCTTTCAATAAGATAATTCAATATAAAAACGTCCTGAACTCTTTCGCTACCAACTAAATAAAGCCAACTTTTTACGAGGTCTAAATGTAGATTTCCACCACAATTGAAGACAATTTACGTCATATTTTAGCTTCAGGAAGCGGGCGGTGTAGATCCAAGATCAGACTGCACGTTCTGTGCAGTCTGATCTTGATCTACGCCGTCCGCAAAGCTTTTTTTTTAACACCATTGGAAGCGAAAGGCTTAAGTCAACTTGCTATTGTAAGAAAGAGTTTTCGAGTCCTTTGTAAAGTTTTTGTAACGTTTGTGATATAATCGCTCTCGACTTTGACATTAACGACATAGAGCAGGTTTTGTTTTTTACTCTTTATTTTCAATTCTATCTTTGAAATGTTAAATAGTTTTTTGTTCTCTTCCCCCGTCGTTTTGTCTGTCTGTCTGTCTTCCTGCCTCTCTGTCTGCTTCTCTGTCTGCCTCTCTGTCTCTCTTTTTCGCTGTCTCTCTGTCCGTCTTTCAGTCTCTCTGTTTGTCTATCTTTGTCACTCTGTCTCTCTCCATCTGATCTACGTTTTAGAATTAAGGCAATGATTAAACCAGTTATATTCAAGAAATCAGTTATTTAATTAATTTATGAAGAATTTTTTCTTACAAAATTACATGTAAATTATTCTTGAACAATTTTCATAGGGAATCGAACAGTGTGAACCAAGATTAAACTGCACGGATTTGATTCCTAACTTGATCTACTCTCTTAGCAGTGTACAGTAGTTAGGAGTTTCTAACTGAGAATATGGATGAAATATTTTAGCCATTAAGCTTTCTGATATAGATCTAGTAGTCATCAACAGATAATTTGAAATAACATGTCAGGGGGGTAATAATTTTTTTAATTATATCGTGTATAAACAAACCTTTTCGGTGCCAAAAGCTGCCTAAATTTCTTTTTGTTACGGCGAATATCAAGATCAGACACTGCACAGAAGGTAGTCTGATCTTTGATCTACACCGTCCTACACTCGATGATAATCTATGACCAAAATTATATTCAAATGCAGCTAAAAATAAACCTATAACATCCAGAAGAGTCGAATCTGTCTAGTTGGTCGTGACCGATTAAATCCTTTCTGCTCCGTACCAAACATTTAAAATTGTTACCAACAGCCTCGTAAAAAAGCGATTCAAATTTTGTAGTTCGAAGGTTGCTTTAGTGTAAAATACATGTAGTTCACATAGTTATTGACAGAGTAGACCCAAGATCAGACTGCACATTCTGTGCAGTCTGATCTTTGATCTGCACTGTCCTTAGAAGACTAAAGTTGACTTTGGAATCTTAAGGGTTGGGTAGCATAACTACTTTAACCCTTTCCCAAACGATGAATTTTAGACTGGTCCAAATTGAAAGAGTTTGCAGACAACAATCTTAAATTTGATGAAAATGACAGAAAGTTCTCCAAAAGGGTAGAAAACACTGTGGGAAAAGGAGAAATTGCTCGTTACGAGCAATTTCTCCTTTTCCCACAGTGTTTTCAAAAGACTTGTAATGCAGACACGTGATAACCAGGGCTTGTTTGGGAAAGGGTTAAATAATGTTTTGGCACCGCACGAATTACCAATTTATATTTAATGGTTTTGAAAATAGGCCGCGCCAAAACAAGATACTCTGTGCAATCTCTGTGTGTCGATTGACACCTGATGTATCTCTCGAATTACTTCAGAGCATTTTGTCTGTTATTTATTTATTTATTTATTTATTTATTTATTTAATCAGATCCGCATAGAAACGCAGATTTTTTTTTTTTGTCTTTGTGCAAATTGCTCTAATTTTTGGTACGTTAAACATAGCAGGGTTTGTATTCACCGACCCTTTTTAATTCTTTATATTGCATGCTAAATTTCGAAGTAACACAATATCTGATTGGCTAAGCGCAATGGTTTAGCCAATCAGAAATTGTGTTACTTTCTAAATCTATTATTGGACATAAATATTATTTAGAAGGCTTGGTAAACACGGACCCTGCACATGACAAGTCAAGCAAATAAGATCTCGAGTTTCAAAACAGATTTTATAATGTGTGCGTTTTTGTATGCCACAGCCTATAAATATAATTTTCTTTTTGGGTTGTGTTCAAAGTCAGATCGATACACGTATACGAAGATAGCCCGATAATATAACATTTCAATAAAAAATACCTTCTTAACACAATAAAAATCGCAAACCGGCTTAAGTTATTATCCCTTGAAGCTTTGAACCCGGATTTCAATACCTAATGCAGATAGTGTAGATTAAGATCAGACTGCCCAGAACGTGCAGTCTGATCTTGGATCTACACTGTCCGCTTTTAAGCCAGATATTCTGAGAAAACCAGCTTTTAAATAGCAATATTGATATCTTTGGTACAGACTGAGATTGTCCCTCTCATTTATTTAGCCCTATAAGAGTTAACCTTTACCAGACGACAAAAATCTGGACTGGTCAAAAATGAAGGCATTTACAGAGGACAAATTTACTGTAGCTCAGTTTGCTGAGATTTGTTTGTGAAAGGTTAAAAAAAAAAACATGATGAGAAAAGGAGAAAATGCTGGTTACCAACATTTTCTCCTTTTCCCACAATGTTTTCAAAAGTCTTCTTTCTCAGGGTCGTTAAAACTCGGGATTGTGTGGTAAAAGGTTAACCTTCAACCAGACGACAAAAAATTTGGATTGGTCCAAAATGAAAGCATTTGCAGACCACAAAATTCAGTGCAGCTCAAGTAACGGAATTCGTCTTCGAAAGAGCAGACAACGTTGTGAGAAACAGGCAAAATGCTGGTAACCAACATTTCCTCATTTTTTCACAATGTTTGTAAAAGCTTTCTTCTTCAGAGTCGTGAAAAATCGGGATTGTTTTGGTAAAGGGTTACACTACGCTCGACCCAATACACGAACATCCTGCAGCTTTGAACTTATAGGTTGACAAAACAGATTAAATCTTAGATAATCACTTCTAACATCTATCGATAATGCTTAAAAAAGAGCAGCAATAGCATCCTATAGCAGTCCTGATTCTGATATATCTTCAGAGCTGGTGTTATTCCTCAGGCTGCTAAGTGCGACTCACTGACCTTTTGCGGACAATGTAGACAAGATCAGACTGCACAGAACGTGCAGTCTGATCTTGGATCTACACTGTCCGATAAGGAGATATCTTTCTAAAAACAATAAGTTCGAAATAGAATTATTTGAGGTTTTACTATCAGCTTGAAAGTTTCATTAAACTTATTTAGCAGTTTAAGAGTTAACATATCTCTAGCTAACGGATAGAGGGACGCTTGTTTACGAGGACTAGGGGCGGCCTTATTACCATAAATTAACCCTTTACCAGAGGACAAAATTTCAGCCTGATCCACATCGAAGGAATTTGCAGACGGCAAATTAAATGTGGTTCGAATGATCTCTCCGAAAAAGCAGAACACATTGTGAGTGTGTGGTGTGTGTGTGTGTGTGTGTGGGGGGGGGGGGGGGGGGGGGGGGGGGGGAGAAACTTGAGCTTCACCAGCATTTTTTCTGCTACCAATAACGGTTTCAAAAAGCCTCCATCCTAAGGTTTCTTAAAACACGGGATTTGAAAAGATGCTTATCTATAGATGTTTTATGGCTCTTCTTGTCATAGTTCCTCCCAATTCAGCGGTACATGTGAACTCAAGATCAGACTGCCCAATCAACAACCTCTGTCTGCATAAGCAACAAATGTCATCAAAGCTACCTATTATGAACATGTTCAGGGCCGATCGATTTCAAGGGCTTCTGAAAAAAAAAAAAGAATCCGTATAAACAACCCTTGATTGTACTGACATTTGAAACATTATTTCAAATGGTGAAACTGCCATTTATAAGGCATTCTTGTCCATCAGTCATAATGTTTTAAAAACCTATGAAGGTGTTAAAAAGCGCTGGCTTTAAGCAGAGGGTTGTCGTATCCAACTATTTAGACCGTAATGGTGCATGTGGGCTTTAGCATAAGAACATATTAAAGCCCTATTTAAAACCTTATCAGCGTGGGACACATCTTATATCGCTGTTATGGATAATGGAGATCAAGATCAAACTGCATAAACGTTGAATCTGGTCTAGGATCTACAGTGTTTGCTAGTTTGTGAGATATTGTGGTAACAACCAGTATTTTGGTCGCAATTCCTGAATGAAAACGTCCGTTTCATTTTGTCGAGAGCTTAAAAGGTTAAAACGGATTAAGTATTTAACGTGTTTTATATCCTTGGCCCGTTACAAAATTTTAAACTCGTCCATTTTGAAAGAAATTGCAGAAAAAAAATGAAATATGGTTCAAATAATTAAGTTCATCTTTGAAGATATAGAAAACATTGTAGGGAAAGAAGAAAATGCTGGTTACCAGCATTTTCTTCTTTTCCCACGATGTTTTCTAAAGGATTCTGTTATAGGGTCGAAAAAGTACTAGGGCGTCTGGAAAAAGGGTAAAAATATTATTAACGTTTATTAAAGGGGGGGGGGGGGGGGCAGTAAATGTTCCAATCATTTCATTACGACAGAAAACTCATGTCGTTAGGATAGAGTCATGTGAGAAAATGTTTCGTGCGGGATTTTTTAAATCCCAGGTAAAGTTTTTTGGCTTTGTCATCTTAAATTTTTCACTTCTGTTGTTTCGTTGATATTGTTTCTTCTTCTCCTCTTTCTCCTTCTTCTCCTTCTCCTCCTTTTCTTGTTCTTGTTCTTCTTTTTCTTCTTCTTCTTCTCCTTCTTCTTCTTCCCTTACAACGATGACTACGTGTACTACTACCCGGCTTTGCTTAGACTGTCTGGACGCAATTTTAAATTTGCAAATAGTTTGCGTCGAAATTATTAAACTTGAAATGTCTTTTGGGTTTATTCGGTGGTGTAAGGATTAATTTGTAGTTTAATCTTCGAGACTAACTTTGTTTGAATATTTTCCCGAATGTTTTTTTTTACGGACAACAATTTATAGGTACTCTGTTTCTGAAGATTAGAATGTTGGCAAATTTATTGGTTGTGCATATATTCGATCATTTAATGTTAATGTAAATCTTAAGCAATCTTTACATTTAAATTTCTACATATTTACGAGTTCTGTGAACCCCTTACCAAACAATCCCGAGTTTTAACAACCCTGAGGAAAGGGGCTTTTGGAAACATTGTGTAAAAAGAAGAAAATGCTTGTAATCGGCATTTTCTCTCTTTTTTTTTTTTTTTTTTCAACCGTGTTTTTCCCCGTTTAGGGTCTAGTCCCACCATCTAAGCCTTATTGTAATTTATCATCTGAAATGGGACTAAAATCTTGTTATATTGTAAAGAGACAAAATTATTACTTTTTAAGAAAGCGCTGACTGAATGTTCAAACTATTTGTGTGGTTAAAATTCGATATCCAAACATCATTCTGTACACGATTTTATTTAAGAAAATAACCAAAATGTTGAGGTAGTAAGTTAGGAAATAAGAACATTTTGTAAGCTCAGTCGCCTTATGGAAGAAACTTATAGTATAAAACTTTGAAAGCGTCCTCGTAAAACGATGGTTGATTTCGTTGAATGACATTCAACTCTTCCAGCACCAAAGTCCGCTGAAAATACGATCCACTGAACCTGGGAGAGATTTTATCTGTTAGACTGGACTAAACAAGCGGAGGGTAGCGATCTAAGATCAGACTGCACGTTGTGAGAGTTTACAATAATGCGTTCACTGATTGTTTAGTTGCTTGATTTGTTTAACATCTGCTTCTGGTTCACTCAATACATCCTGAAATATATCTGAGTCATGCTCCGTGAAGAAAGGGTTTAATGCATCTGCAAAAGATATCGACTCAGGTCAGCATGCGCAGCTCGTGCAGGCTGACCTGAGTTGACTCTTTTTGCTTTTGGTCAATTTTTCCACATGTCCAAGGACCATTCTACCTCAGGATTCAGCCGGTGTAATACAGAGAAATGACCCTCCCCTACAAAATGACCCATGGGTCATTTTGTAGGGGAGGGTCATTTCTCTGTATTACACCGGCCGTTAAACAAAATGGATCGACGGTTACGAATCCATAATTAAGTTAAGACTTGCTTGGTAGAATACATAATGGAGATGAACTAAAATCCCTTTTGCCAGATTGTCGCTCATTTCTGACGGACCACTTCCAAAACATTCTATTAAGATACATGTATATGAATATTCATCACGAATGCGGTTTGATACTCGCAAAAACTGGCTGCGAAATTGATAAATTAATTTTTAAGAGTAGTTTCTTCTTTAGAGCAACACTTTATTTGTCGTCTGCAAATTATTTCAATTTGGAAAAATCTAAAATATTGCCGTCTAGTAATAAGGGTTATGACTAAAAACTCGTATGCAGAGGTATTAATTAATGACTTCAATTTGATTTTCTCTTTCAGAAACTTGTCTCTTAGTTGACACTTGGGGGAAGTCATTGGACAGTTTATAATTGTTACATACGACGAAGACCACTTTTTCTAGTGGTCCAACTCACAAAACTGGCATCCTCCGAGATTATCCTTTACTGCAAGCAAGAATCAGCGTCAACTCTATCAAAGACTTGTGAAAAGCGGGTGAGCACAGAAATAGAGAGGTTACTAAACAGTATATCCGGGCGTGAGTGGTACCCGGACGTTTTATATGTCAGCGATTACAGCGAGCACTATAAAACTGGACACACCAAGTATGTTGGTGTTTGGGGTACACGAAGGAGAAAGGGTCGGTATAGACGTGCCCATTGGGGCCACCGTGGGGGAGGTGAAGAAAATGGTTCAGGTAAATATCATACTCTATACCATTCATTCATTCACACACCGAGCCACCCATTCATTCATTCATTCATTCATTCATTCAATTTCAATTCATCTTTCATTAGGATGATCCATCTTAGCCAAACTTCACAAACATCTGATACACTAATACATTCTCATTATAACCTTATATAGAAAAGTAAACTATATTCTAAGATCGGACCGAATCAATGTTGATCAAATGTTCATTGTGCATGTTATCATATCATCTAATTTTACTCTTTGTAATATTGTTGGGAAAAGGAGAAAATGCTGGTGACCAGCATTTTCTCCTTTTTCAACGATGTTTTCTAAAGCCTGTCCTCTTCCGGGTCGTTAGAAAACGGGACTGTTATCTAGTCATACATTTTTTTTTTGACGCCGCGGTGAAAAGGTAAAGCCATAATCCATGCTAACTATGCCAATTGAATCAGTTTCTGACATTTAAATTTACTGCACACATTGGCGACCTATTTGAATTAATCTTTAATTCGGATTTATATTTTAATATGCTTACACCAATACAGTTTAATATTCTATAATCGCCTGATCTTTGACCATGGTGACAGCTCAGTGCGTGTGACTTTACAGCCGCGAGTTTTCTCACATGTGCATGTAGGTACATGTTCTCTGAATTTGGCGTGGTGTTTTATGGCCCAGTTATACAACCGAGAGAGCTTAGCTATTGGGAGAGAGAGGGGGTTGGGAGAAAGGGAGAGACAGATTACCCTCGTACCACAGGCGATCTTTTTGTGACAAAATTCGCCATCTATATAATATTATGGAACACTTTATTACATAATATTTTTACATTATCTGGATGGCGAAGTTTGTCACAAAACGATCGCCTGTGCCTACTACCCTGAGAGAGAGAGAGAGAGAGAGAGTATCGACAGCTCTGAAAAAGAGATAACCTGCCTTCTTTGTTAAAAGGACACGCGCAAAAATAATCGACTCATGTCAGCCTGTGCAGTCCGTGCAGTCTGACAAATGTCGAAACTGTTTGCTATTGATAGATTTTGTGCATGTCCAAGGACCATTCTACCGCATAGGTCATTCGGTTGTTAGATAACAGAAGTTATATGGACTCATAATTATGTGATGTTTTGCTTGGTATAATGCATTACGCCATCAATTTACGGAGATGCATTAGATCCCCTTCTGTCAGAGCATGGCTCATATCTATTCTTTTTCCCTCTCATGTATTTCAGAAAAAGTTAAACATCTTCTTTGACGAACTGGTTAAACAAGACAAGAAGATTCTTGTAGTATCATATGCCGGAGCTGACCTCAATGATAACTGGATTTTCACTGATCTCGGTATTGTTCCTGGATCAACTGTGAAAATATGCATGAAGGAAGAAGTGAAACCTGTACTTTTTGTAAAATGTTCCCATAGTAACGAAATCATAGAAATAATGGATGATTATAACGTCGAAAAAATGGCTGTCGATGATTTACGAACCATTGTTGCAAAGAAATCTGGACTTCCGGTTTCAATTTTTAGACTTGTTACACGTGACGGCTGGGAGCTTTATGATAAGCATGTATTATTTGATTACAATGTAGAGTGCGGGGAAACAGTGTATATGGAGAATTGGGACGGCTGGACGGAACTGATAAACTACAGTATTTTAGGTCTAACACCCAGTGTCATGCCCCTGATTGTTCAGGATGAGATTCAATCAAGATTTCAGCTCAAGGTTGTCATGTATATTGCAGCTCATTTTGGTAGCGTTGATCTCGCGAGAACTTGTATCAGAAACGGGATCAGGCCAGACGAACCAATCGGAGAGCATCCTTCCAGACAATGGTGCCGTGCGCAATCACATATCGAAACTCTTCGTACAAGCGTTCACGAAGCCGCTGAATTTGGCCAACTCGGTGTGTTGAGATTATTTGTAAATGCTGATATTACATGCTCCATGGCACGAGATGGGCACAATCTAACGCCTTTAAACCTAGCTTTAAGGAAAAAGCAAAGACCATGTGCATCGTTTTTGTTGACAAAACAATGGGTAAGGGTACCTGTAACACGATCACAAACCATGACTTTACAAACATTCAGAAGAATAAAACTGTGGTGCGAGCGCTGCAAGGAAAGAGCGTTCATGAAGTTTGGTCCCAACAAGTCTTCTTTGAAGCGTCGTTCGTTCAACACAGGTCCGTTAGTAAGTCACGGTGTTATTGTAGATGGGTTTTCTATCAGCCCGATGAACGGAAAAGCGAAAACTGTACATCAGCTCAAGGATAGAAAAAGGCAGGCGAGCGACTTCAACTCGTCCTTGGGAAGCGATGGCGATGACCCGGAAGCTTACTTTAAGCATTTAACTGCCGTAACGACCTATGGACCGAAGTTCAGACAAAATACAAAATGGGGCAAAGTTGTTGGCCGTACAAGTGTAGGGGCTCTTTTGGGGGCTGGTCTGAAAAGTATGTCGAAAGGGGATAAAGTAGATGGAGCTGAGGGATCTGACTCTCCCGATTTGGAGTCTCGTGAAATCCAACCTCAACCGCAGCCAAATGGGCGGGACTCGATAAAGTTACCCCCGATATTAGAGAAAGGTCGAATCAATACAGTCTTGTCTCAGTCCCAACCGAATGTCGCTCGAGGACCGCCTGATGATAATGAGAACGGAGAACCGACTGAAAAGCTCAGTGTTACGGCAGAGAAAGGTAGAAAATATATCAGAACAGGGAATTCGATGACGAAGTCGAAGTCCAGCATGTCCAACTCGATGCCAAACATGAAACTCAAAGGAACTTCCGAATCCAAAGAACCTAAAGAAAAAGACAGGGCAAGCGTTGCATCTGCAAAGTCTGATAAAACTAACGAAAGGGCGACAACTGCAACGTCCAAAATGAGCCGTAGGAAGAAGCTTACATCGGCCATGTTGATACAGCAGGGTGCCAAAGTACCCGGTGAAGGAAATTTACCACTTCCGGCGGTTAGCTCAGAGACATACACAAGGCCATTTTTCTATCATAATGGCGTACGAGAAGATGATATTGTTATTCCAATGATGAATCTCGTCACTAAATATCAAGGAACAAATGCCAACGACCGTGCTGCGAGATCTCTCGCCATCGCTAACAGTTTCAAAGAGAAGCCATGGTTAATGCAGGTGCGCATGGCAATGAGTCTGACGTCATCTACTTTGAAGCGTGAAGTCACGAATTTACGTCATAGTTTTAACGAGGTCTCGAAACATGACAGACGAGTAAGCCGCACAGCCACCATGGTTGCTGAATCTATTAATTGAAAGCCAGACTGAAGAACTGTCAAAGCATTTATTATTTAAAAACAGTATGGTATTTTAATTATTGCTGCATTTCCAAATATGACTGAATCTTTAGATTTGTATTATTGTACCGAATTGTTAGGGACTGGACATTTTCCAGGCTGTGGAAACACCTCAACTATTGTAATATTAAGGCCGTTTTGTCAAAATAGCTTACCAAATGTCGACAGTTCAAATCCCTTTCAACTTAGACTGACCTTATTCCACCCTGTCAGAAAGACCAGGCAACGTTTTCGCTACTCTAAGAGTTAACCTTTATATAGCTGAATAGAAATAATGATTTCTAAAGATTCACCTGTTGATTTGAGATAGTTAGAAAGTTTCTCTATCCTTCTTTGTTCTTCCATTTAGTTTATAAATTACTATGAGAAGTAGAGATCATGCCATTCAAACGATACATATGAACCATGCTCTGGCAAAAGAGGGTTCAATGTATCACCACGCAAGTCATCACATAATTATGGATTCGTAAAATCCACTTTGTCTAACAACCGACTTAATCATGAGGTAGAGTCGTCCTTGGACATGCATAAATTTTACAAATAGCAAAAAGTTTCGACCCATGTCAGCCTGCGCGGACTGCGCAGGCTGACATGAGTCGATACTTTTTGCAGATGCATTAAGCCTCATTTTCACAGAGCATGGCTCAATTAAAGATACGTACGTTTCTAGACGGAACAAAGCAGGTGCGTGTCAATGAACAAAGAGTGTTTAAAGTCTTGATGGACTTTTGTAAAGCATTTGAATATCTAACGAATTTCGAGAAATGAATGAAGACTACAACGGTGTTGAAAGCGAGAGAATGAATGAATGAATGAATGAACGATCGATCATCCTAATTAAAGATGAATTGTGAAAACATGAATGAATGAATGAATGAATGAATGAATGAATGAATTCAAATATTATGTATAAGCAAACTGTGATATTTTTTTTTGAAAGCATATTTTCTCGCCATTTCTTTATTCATTTTTTTACAAGCACCAAATATGTCTAAAAGTCCTACGTAATTACTATGTTCAACACTGACAAGGCTAATTTTGTTTTTTTCAAATTGAACATAAGTTTGATATCAAATGTCATCCTAAAAATAGTTCAGTGAATTTATGCCTGGGTGTCAAAACATTACCATGCATTTTATTAGACTTATGGATTGTACCCAAGCTTCTACGTCAAGCGGAAATGTTTCGCAGGCAAAGGTGAGCTATCAGACTGTTGCTAGATTGAACGTAAGTTGCTACGTCAAGCGGGTCTGTTTTGGCAGGCAAAATTGGTTTATCAGACTTTTGCCAGATTGTATCCAAGTTGCTACGTCAAGCGTGCATGTTTCGCGGGCATGTGTCGAGGACAGAGGTATCATCAGACTTTTGGACCTCGGTTGTTACGTGAAACTAGCAAAGGCGGGTTATCAGACTTTTTCTAGGTGTTGTTGTCTGCAGGGGCCGTAAAAAGTAGCACTGTACTGTTATGGATAAATCTATTTGATAAAGTATAGCCTTTACATACTGCGATAGAACATAGTTGGTTTAACTCTTTACCCGGCGACATTATTTTAGACCGGTCAAAATTGAAAAAAAAAAGTTGCAGGTGAAAAATGATAAATGGCCCACACGTTGGGATTTGATTTTGAAATGGTAGAAAACATTATGAGAATAAGAGAAAATGCTGGTCACCAACATTTTCTCTTTGCTCACTATGGTTTCAAAGATTTCTTTCTCAGGGTTGTTAACCCTTAAGCTCCTTAGCGCGACTCACTGACCTTTTGCTGACAGTAGATCAAGATCAGATTGCACAGTACGTGCAGTCTGACCTCTGATCTACACTGTCCGATACGGTGTTTTCTTTCCGGTGAGATCATCTTTGAACTAGCAGTATTTGTTCTTTTACTATTTCGTTTTACTTATGTAGCAATTTAAGGGTTAAAACTCGGGACTTTGTGGTAAATGTTAAATCCATTTTTAAGTGTACAATGTTAGAGCTCCCGCGCTATATTCACCCACTGTTCTGGGTTCAAGTCTTATTCTTAAATTTCAAGACTGGCCTTTTGATTGGCTGAGACAATAATCCTAGGCCAGTCAAATCGCTAGTCTTGGAAGTTAGAACGAGAACGATTTTAAGAATGGCTGCCTAGCCTATGACTTTTCCTTTTTTTTTCAAAGTACATTTATCTTGGTGTTCGAGAAATGGAAAACAATGTTTTACATAGATTTATAGGACCAGTACTTTAATCCTATCATTTTTTAAAATCACTAAATGACTGTTTTTTGTAGGGTTTTTATTTTTTTCCTTTGATAATGACTCGCTAACAAATCTGTCCACTTGTTACATGTAAACTAATAAAGACTACATGTATTTTTCAGACCTATTTGTAATTTTGTAATAATTTGATGATAATTTCATTAATATTCGTACATGGTAACTTTTACTTTGATTTTTAAAATCGAACTGCTTATTATAGCTTTTGCTGTTGCTTGATTGGCCCATCACTGGACAATCAAACACATTTTAGGAAATGAACACGGCATATTTATGCCGCTGCAACAGAAAAAAAAAACGCGGCTGAGCCAAAGCCCTGACAGGGGACTGATGAAATTCTTGCGGCAGGATTTTCCCAGGACAAACTAACTCTCTCTCTCTCTCTCTTTCTCTCTCTCTCTCTCTCAAAAAAAAAAAAAAACCTGTGCAATAGTAAAACACGGGTTTTCACTATCAGCTTAAAAGTTCCATTTCACTTATTCAGCAGGTAAAGGGCTAAGACGAGTTTAGCGTTTTTTCTTCTTGTGACTCGTTTTTGTTTGAAAGCAGCCGGTGGCTTGGAGAGTATTTTATTTAGCAGTGGTAAACAAACTTGAGCAACGTCAGAATAGTTGTACCGACCACTGTCAAACGACTGCTGTCGTGTTGAAAACAGCGTAAAACACCAAACGGACAAGCTGGTCCCCAGAAAAAAGGTTGCAAAATCAGTTTGTGCCAATTAGATAATATAGAAAGCATTACGTGAAAAGAAGCAATTGCTTTTTAAGGCAGTTTCTCCTTTTCCTTCGTTTCCAACAACTGTCTGTCGCAGAGGGACCCATACCCGTGCTTTTGTAATAAAGGCTGAGTCAATCGAATAAACAGAGGATAACAGAGTAGAGAGTAAAATAAAGAACTCCGTTAGATGGTTGGTTGATTGGTGTTTAACGCCGTTTTCAACATAATTTCAGTTATATCGCGGCGGCCAGTGCACCTATCCATGCTTTCCTGGAGTTCCTTTTTTACCAGTACTACGCACAATATTCTTTCCAAGCCTCTGCTGCTTTCCTACATAGCCATCGTCGAAACAATGGTCAGCGGTGAGAGAGGTGTGAATCCTGTCGCAATGACTATAATCAATCATCGGAAAGAAATTGGCCGAGCCGGGGATCGAACCAGCCGCCCCCTGTTCTCAAATCCTGTACGCTACCGGCTGAGCTACTGGAACAGAACCCTGTTAGAATGAATAATAATTGAGTGGCACTCATGGAAATTGGGATGTGGATTAATGAAATGTCTTAATGCAGCATATACAAGCAAGTTGTTTCATAACTCGGATCCATTTTGTACAAAGTCCGACTAAATCATGAAGTAGAATGGGCCATTGATATGTAGAGGTAGTGCATTTTCTAATTGAGCCATGCTTTGTGAAAAGGGGGTTTAATTTATCTGCAAAAAGTATCAACTCATGTCAGCCCGCGTAGGCTGACTTGGGTCGAAACTTTTTGCTATTTGTAAATTTTCTGCATGTCCAAGGACAATTCTACTACAGGATTTAGTTGGTTTTTAGACAAAATGGATCTTAATTGATCTATAATCATGTGATAAATTGCTTGGTATTCCGCATAACGGCATTAAACCTTCTTTCGCCAACGCATGGCTCAATTATTTCATACCAATATACCAAGCAACTCGTCGCATAATATAGGTACATTTTGTTCAACGTCCGTCTAAATCATGAGGCAAATCCTAGACTGGACATGCAGAAAATTTATCGATAGCAAAAAGTTTCGACCTAGGTTTGCCTGCGCGGATAGCGCAGGCTGACCTGGGTCGAAGCTTTTTGCAGATGCATTTAACCACCTTTTAACCAGGCTTCACTCATGTATATTTAAAACAGACTCATAAAGTGCTATTGAAATGTTTATTGCGTGAATATTTAGAAATGAAAATGTTGCACAAATACAAAAGGCTATTAAAAGCTTGTGCTCGGAAAATTACAAAAAGTCAATGAATAAAGATCTATTCATGAATTTTCTAACGTAGTAAATGTTACTCCAGTCTTTCATAATGGAACCTATATTTGGTATTCACTCTTAAACGAATAAATCTTACTGCTCTTTGCAAAGCAAGTTGAGGATTCTCTTACTCACAAAGGGAAACTCGCTCGGGTTACTGACGGAAAATACGTGTGACTTTTTGTCCGTGGCGATTTTCTTGAAACCATCCATCATAAAGGGACCTACGTTCACAACAATGACGGTTGATTTAAATTTAAGACGCATCGCCTCTTTCTGGGCAGCAGCCATGTCGTTAATTCCACCGGAAACCACAAGGACTGTCACGTGACGTGATTTACCGTGGGATGCGCGTTTTGGGAACTTGAGCCGTATTTGGACAATCAAGTCCGAGATACCATATTCCATGACAGAATCCAACTCTCCCTTGAATTCGTCGTTTGACTCGAACGTGCGTCGGTCTATTTCAGCATCTCTGCAGACTTCATACAGACCAACGGATACCTTTCCCTTCTCGAGGCTGAAACCTCCGACCAGCCGCCGGATGAAGTCAAACACCTCCGGTCTGTCCTGGCCTCCTATGCCGACCAAGCCAAACACAATTTTTGCATCGGTGTCCTGCAGGCAACCTTTCAAGTATAACAGAAGCACAGTGAAACCTCGTTAGAACGATATATGGGCCATGTTCTGTAAAAATGGTTTAATACATCTGCATAAAGTATCAGCTAGGTCAGCCTGTACAGTTTGCGCAGGCTGACCTGTGTCGAAACATTTTGCTTTTAGTTCATTTACCGCATGTCAAAGGACCATTCTATCTCATGATTCACACTCGGTTGTTAGACAAAATGGATTTTTATGGATCTGTAATTATCTGATGACTTGCTTGGTACAATGGATGACGGAGTTGCATTAAACCCCCTTTTGCCAGAGCATTGCTCACTTTATTACAAGATATATACGAGTATGGTCGATTACTGAAACGGTCGAAGTAATGAATATTTAGACAGGGGGACAAAATGAGATAATTCTTGCTGTGTGTCTGTTTGCATTTGACGGTAGAAACATTTTGACAAAATCTGACATTGTTCAGGGTTAGCAATGTCATCTTTTATCACAATGTTTTCATAACCTACCGGTAGCCGTAGCGTTTGCATTAACCCTTAACCTGTTAAATAAATGAAACAAGAAAATATTGATGCTGAACATCAATGGCGCCGCAAACTAGTTGTTTCTGTAACAGGGCACAATGCATTGGGTTATTTCCTAATACGCATCTCTTGCACAATCTTCGTAGAGGTCCAGGTGGTGATACTGTATTTAAACTCTGGGCCATCTGGTTTTTGACAAGATTTTTAAATTTCATATCATTGAAGGCTATTTGCAAACTTCTTATCCATGGACTGGGCCATTTCTTTATCCACAGGACATCATTTGGACACAATTGGTAGATAGAAATGTTAGAGCTGTTGCCTTTCTGATATTTGATAGAAGATTTTGAAAAGTGTGCAACAATTATGGCTATGCGCAAATTTGTGACATCTGGGTGGAGGGGAGCATATGGCAGCTTTTGACCCGAAGGCCACCATTTGAACATACTAGTACTTGGTAGAGGTCATTGTAGCGATACTACACATGAAATATCAAAACTCTCGACCGTCTGATTTTGAACAGGAAGATTTTACATTAACGAAAGAAAAGTCTGTTATCGGATTGTGCTAAATCTGACACTCCAACACATATGTCTGGTATCATACAACCCCTCTTTATTATAGATATAATAAAGACTTGAATGAAGTCCTTATATCTATATAGACTAGAGGGGTTGTATGATACCAGTCATGTTAGGCGCTCCAACATTGATTTACGGATGTTTCGGTAACAGACGAGTTCGGTAAATTGGACTTATCGAGTAAATTGATTAGATGTTTCGGTAACAAGGCAGTAATATAGTGCCGTGACGTTTTTCACACCCATGGCTTCTGTTTGTGCAAACGTTTTATCTTTTAATTTGCAATTCTCACTCGTTTTCTGACGTAAATATATTTGTTGTTCTTTCCATGCTGTATAAATAAATACCTGAAATTAGTAAATTTTGATCACCATATCTTATTTTCGTTTTTCACCCATAGCTGATTCATGTAATGAATAATATACGATCCCTGATAAAACCCAGCCCTAAGCTTGTACCCGTATTACTTAATCGTCCTACAGATAACAGACTCCAACTTTAAGCCAGTCCTCAAGTTTTTTAAAAATGTTTTGTTAAAAATGACGCTATTCTTGTCAACGTTTTCTGTGTGAAAAATAATTTCTTCCGGAAACAAATTGGTCAACTTCCAAACCAGCCATTTACCCTCAGAACACCTTTCACTCTTGTTGCCCTTGCGACCGATTCAGACAAAGATCAAACTGCAAAGCAAAAAAAAAAAAAAAAAGAAAACCAGAGTCTGATCGTTGGTTTACGCTGCCAGCTTTTCTAAGACATTATGAGGAAGGACAATTTTGCTTTGAAATAGCTAATATTAGACCAGGGATCGTATATTGTAATATATATATTGTTCTGTTTCTAAAATGAAAATAGCCTTTACTTTTTTCGATGCTCTAAGGGTTAAAATTATGGATAATTAACGTGAATTCAGAAATAAAGATAATACATTTGAAACATTGTGGCAAATGAAGAGAGGGAGTGAGAGATAGAGAGAGAGAGGCCTCGACAATAATGCTTTCGTGCATACTTCTTGTCATTTTGACCATGAACATTTGTGCCCATCTAAAAGATATCTGTTCTGTATTGTTCCTCTCCATTTTCCACACAGTTTTCAAATCTGGTCTGGTGCACAAAAATCGGCGTCTGCTGGTTTTAAAGTGCGTTCATCAATACAACACTGCATAAAAAAATCATATGCGTACTATTTGAGAGCGAAGGGAGTACTGTATATTGTATATAGACGCGTTTACAGCCTGTTTTCACACGTCCCATTGCCAACAAGATAAAGAAGTTTCCCGTAGATCTTAAAGATTAACCCCGGTTTATGAAAACCTGAAACACCAATGGACAAGAAGAAACTCGCAGATCAGACTGCATGTAAAAGTTATGGGGATTGGGCATGTTTAGATCACACACTGCTCGTGCAGTTTGAAAAAAGTATTTGTCAAAAAAAGTATTTGCTACTATCTATCTCTCGCGCCCACTCTCTTCTTTTGCCACAATATTTTTACCTGTATTACCTGTGTTTCTGAACTAAATTTAACTATCCATAATTTTAAATCTAAGAGCGTCGAATAAACCCAACGGTCATTTTCATTCTAGATATAAAACCTATTTTTAGCAGTGTCAAGGTTTTCTTGTTCAGAATGTCTTGCAAAATTAACAAATGAAGATCAAAGATCAAACTCCGTGTTTGGTGTACTCTGATCTCCATCTGCACCGGCCGCAATGGCAACAGCAGTAATGACAGACGCTCTAAGGGTTAATGGCTGGTTTGGAAGTCTTTCAGTAAGAAAATATTTTCACATTGAAAGGATCATAAAGCATTGATTTAAAAAGAGATACAACGTGTTTCAAGTTTAGGATTGGGTGTTGTTATTCGTTACCTCAACTTTGATTCGGGTATCATTTTACGTACAGCATGACAGTAGAAACATAACAAAAATATTATGTCTTAAAGTGTGTGGAAGAAAAAAGAGAAACATTGAACGAATCAGAACCAAGACTTTATTTGGTGTGAAAAACGTCACGGTGTATTACCACTATATAATTACCTTGTTACCGAAACATCCAATCGATTTACTCTATAAGTCTAATTTACCGAACTCGTCTGTTACCGAAACATCTGTCACCCCCCAACATTGACCTAGTTACAGTTAGCTGGTCTTAAAAACACGATCGCGAAAGGAAAACAATATTTCTACAATCCATACAATACTAGAACAAAAATATAAGTGGGGTCACAAGTACCACATAGGGTGCTCTAGGGTCAAAGAGCTTGAAAATGCCTCTTAACCTTTTCCAGCGTAAGATATTTAAAATGGTGGCTTCGAAAATTTGTGACAGATAATTTTTGATCACGTGTGTTATTATTCGAAATGCATTTTTTATTTTTCGAAAGGAAAATGTTGATATGTCTACGATCCGTGTTTTTATCCATCTAACAATGAAAGTGCAATATATAAAAAAAAAAAAATCCCCACAAATAAATAAAAAAGTTATTATGGACCCCGATCTGGTAATCAAAGTGCAATAGATATAGGTGGATGTTAAAACAAAGCATGGAACCAGTTCAATATGGCTGCCTCCATAGGCACTTTACAAAACCGAATAAAAATATAGTGCCGCCGCTCATGCGGCGCCACAATGAAACTTTCAAGCCGAAAGCAAAAACTCAAAATTTAATGTTGCTATTTCAAAGGTATATTTTGGGGAAAATATCCCCTAATCGGACAGCGCAGATACAAGATAAGACTGCATCTTCTGTTCAGCCTGATCTTAATCTATACTGTCTGCAAAATGTCCTCGAGTCGTATTTAGTAGACTATAGATTACCTGTTATATAAATGAACTGAGAACTTATTGCCGATAGTCAAAACTGAAATGTTGCGATATATCCAAGTTCTTTTAGCCGGAAAATCTCGGTGTATATCCAAGATCAGACTCGGCTTCTTGAGATACGCTCAGCACTGGAAAATATTGAGCGGTGAGGAATACCTCCAACAGACCTCGGAAAGAAATTCATCTCTATTAATTATGTGCCATGCTCTGGCGAAAGGGGTTTCATGCATCTCTTTGATACATGATATTAAGCAAGTCATCATACTCGTATAATCACAGTTCAATAAAATTAGGCAGAACCCTGATTGTAGAATGATCCTTTCTGACATGCACGAAATTTACAAATAGCAAAAGGTTTTTACCATGTCAGCCTGCGCTGACTGCGCAGGTTGATATGAGTTGATAATTTTTGCAGGTGCATTAGACCCCCTTTTCACAAAGCATGACCCATACAAT
Organism: Tridacna gigas; assembly: GCA_945859785.2. Lineage (NCBI taxonomy): Eukaryota > Metazoa > Mollusca > Bivalvia > Cardiida > Cardiidae > Tridacna > Tridacna gigas. The sequence continues at coordinate 28,559,804 of OX244042.2, read as the reverse complement.
TTTCCATTATACACACGTTCAGCGTTAGACTGATGCTCATTTTGCCGAGCCCGGTACCTGGAGTCCGTAAATATCAGGCCACAGGGCTTGTATCACATTGATCATAAGTTCGCAACTGAACTCTATTCGAGGATTGATTTATAGTAATTGAGACAGTATTCATTGCTCTCTCTACCGCTGAGCATTGTTTCGACGATTCATTTATGGGATAGCAGCCAATGGCTTCAAAAGAGCGTTTAGGTGCCCTAGCTGCCGTGTAATCATGCTGGAAACGGCATTAAAATGCCAAACGAATAAACGTACAAGGGTAAGTCATCTGGCATATAGATATGTATATATACTATTTAAAAAAAAACTTAAACTAAAATAAAGAAATAAACATGACCAATCAAAGTACTCACGATTCTCATCCGCTGGCACTGAAAGTAAAAGGAAATGTAGAGAGAATATATATTTCTTTGTTTATCATTTTCGAGTCTCCTATATATCAATTAAGCTACCTTGGCTTTACTGTTAAACTTATTCTTTCCAAGCCACCCTTACGTCATTGCCTGTATTAAAAAATGTTCTATCAATCATAAACAGATATAGTTTGTGCTACACAGTTTTGATTATCTCCTTCTGTTCTAAATACGGCATGAATTAGAATATTAGAATATACATCCCCACCTCTTTACTCGCTCACTTGTGTTCTCAACGTCTCATAGGCATATCAAAAGCGAGAATTGGCATATCAAAACCAATTCTTTTTGTTTGAAGCGAAAATTAGCATATAAAAAGGCGCGTGTTTTATTTTTACCAAAACGCGAAAAATTACATATCATATGCGCGGATTGGCTTTTTCATAATATAAAAGTTGCCGTATTCAAATAATTCATAAGAAAGAAGTATGGCTATTTTACTGGTAAAAATAACAACAAAATAAAGAGATTGGTAAACTTCCTCTCTTGTCTTGAACAAGACCGTAATTCTTCTTTCTTTCTCTCGGTAAACAGTGCTTTTAAAACCCCGTCTCGGTATGATTTTGGGGGGCATTTGATATACATGTATGCCCGGTTTAGAACTTACCTTTGCAAGTCTTGTAGGCTAGAATCTTTTTGATGACTGGCAAGGCAGCATAGCCGTTCACCTCAAACGTGTACTTACTGGCGGGTTTGGTTGCCATCATTTCTAACTCCTCCTTATCTGTCATATTGCCTACACCTGTAACATAATTTTGCATGTTTAACCCTTATCCTGCTAAACAAGTTAAACAAGTCAAATGTTTATTGCGTGAAAATTTAAAAATAAAAATGTTGCACAAATACAAAAGGCTATTAAAAGCTTGTGCTCGGGAAATTACAAAAAAGTCAATGAATAAAGATCTATTCATGAATTTTCTCACGTAGTAAATGTTACTCCAGTCTTTCATAATGGAACCTATATTTGGTATTCCCTCTTAGACGAATAAATCTTACTGCTCTTTGCAAAGCAAGTTGCCATGATAAAAACTTTCAAGCCGATAGTAAAAACCCGAACAATGTTATTTCAAACTGATTTTTTGGAGAAAAATGTCTTCTTATCGAACAGTGTAGATTCACGATCATACTGCACGTTCTGTGCAGTCTGATCTTGATCCATACTGTCCACAAAAAAGTGAGTCGCGCTTGACAGCTTAAAGGTTAACTCTTTACCATACAATTCCGAGTTTTAACGACCCTGAGGAAACGGGCTTTTGAAAACAATGCGGGAAAAGAAGAAAATGCTGGTAGCTGTGATAATGACGTATATGCATTTTAAAACAGATGGTACCTATAGTAAAGACATAAATCCCTTTGTCGTGCACTTTTCGGGCTGCAGGCTTTGTGAGCTTCGGTTTGCTGGATATACCATCCGTGATCAGAATACAAATATGGGCGACACCCGGACGTGATCCATGCGCAGGCGTAAACATGTCAATTGTTGTCTAAAAATAGAAATTTACATGACCGGCATCATTAATTTGTCAAACGCTATCACACTAAATCCGTGGAGAATTAAAATGCGTAGTAAAATGCATAATATAGCACCGGCACACAGGTTCAACGCTTAATCCGAAAGAAATTTCATTAATTTTAGTTGGCCAGCCGTGGGGATCGAACCCACACCTTAAAGTGACCAGAGATTTTTTACGTTCATTAGTCTCATACCCTATAACCTGAGCTATTGGGGCAATTAAGTATGTGCAAAAATGACGAGGAATGTAAATTTATACTTTGCATAGTGTTTCCTTCTTGATAAAGGCCTTTGGCCGAAAAACTGAAAATAAAATTCTTATTTCATAAGTTGTTAAAGGGTATTTTTGTTTTTACTATCAATATGACTTCTATGGAATAACTTCGATTACAGAGACAAAGAAGAATCTTCAATGTATCTGACACATCAAACACAACAGGGGGTGAAAATAGGCCAGGGTCCGCATTCTCCAACCATTCACTGCATTCCTCATGGGTTTATTCTACATATGGGAAGTAACATGACCTCTGATTGGCTAAACCGTTTTGTTTAGCCAACCAGAAATTGCGTTACTTTGAAATTGAGAAGATCCCCGAGAAATAAACCAAGAATGTTAGTACTTGAAGAATTGTTAGTGCATACGGACCTAGCATAAAAACTGGGGAGCAGATGAAATACATGGACACTTGTGTATGATCATATTATACATGTTCGGTATTTCCATTTGACTGTTCCTCTATTCAGTGTTGTTCCTTTTTATCTTTGTGGCAGTAAATTATATTAGAGAGAGAGAGAGAGCCATTACAGAGACAGGCATCATGGTAAGGCAGAAGACAGAGAAAACACCACTTAATCCCCAAGTCAACTAAATTTTAGATATGTCTATATCGAAAGCGTTTGCAAACGACAAATTAAATTTGCGGAAGATGATCGGATTTGTCACCGAGAGGGCAGAATATATTGTGAAAAAGGAGAAAATGCTGATTACCAGTATTTTATGTTTTAGCCCATGCTGTATTTTTCTCTAAACCATTTTCCTCAGTGTCGTTTAACAAGGGATTGTTTGGTAAAGGGGAACTCTTTCGCTGCCAATCAGTTCACTGGAGGTCCAAAGGAAGAATTACGTTGTAAAAGAAGATGATTTTAGACATGTGTTTTACATAAGAAAGCAGACGGTGTATATCCAAGATCAGACTACACGTTATGTGCTATCTTTTCTTCATTTACGCTTTCCACAAAAGCTATTCAGGGGCAGCAAAGGCTGCTAAACGCGACTAAAGGACCTTTGGTGGACAGTGTAAATCAAGATCAGACTGCACAGAACGTGCAGTCTGATCTTGGATCTACTTTGTCTGATAAGGAGATATCCCCCCAATAACTTTGAAATAGCAATATTTGGAGTTTTACTATCAGCTTTAAGGTTTCGTTTAACTTATTTGGCAGGTTAAGGGTTAATCTTTGCACGTATCTTTGCTCTCTGCAATCACAGGCCTTTGAAGCTCCGTTACTCTATCACGGAACACTAAAATTTTCTTTGGTTGATCATCGAACACTTTTGCAGATTGGTGCATCGCCTGTATATCTCGGAATACTCAAAATTTTTATCCGCACCGTTACTATAAATAACACATTATGGGGCAGTCGCCAATGTGTTATTTATAGTAACGGTGTCCGATATGGAAAATTTCGTTATCCTGTAATAGACCAATGGAGTTTCAGTGGCCTATGGTGCAATGAAGGGCTGAAATCGACAGTTCCTGTAAAACTCTATCTTTTTAGAATCCCGTAAACGTACGTTAAGAGCGAGATGTGTATTGGTAATCCCGTTGTCCTTGGTAACTTTCATCACAGCCGCCTGAACGTCTTCTTTATTCTTGTAGGCCTTGAAGTCAAATCCAATTTTCGGTTCGTCGCTGAATGCGATCAACCCTACCTGCAGTGTGGAGAAAGTACAATGTATTGTTATCATTCTGAAAGCTTTGTCTGTTTCTAAGATTGTTTGTTTACTATTCGTTTGTTCGATTGATTGGTTTTTTTTTTTGTTTTTTTTTTCAGTTATAATTGTTTATCACACAACTACCATTGTTTTCAGTGTAATACAGTCGTTACGATTTTTTTTTTTATCTTACACAAGAGGTCCTGCGTGGCTCAATGGTAAAGTGTTGGACCCGTAACTTGGAGGCTCCGGGTTCAAGCGCGACTGGAAGCATTGGGTTTTTCGTGGGAGTGTCCTTGGGCAAGATACATCAGAGCACTAGCCTATTACTGGTGAAACCTAAGACATACATGAATATGTGAGCTGTCCGCGCCCGTGACATGATTGAAATAACGTTAAAAGTGGCTTAAAACATCAATCAATCAATTAACCAATCTTACACATGTTTGATTAAGCAAATAGTAGTACCATTGGTCAATGCTCTGCAATCACACGCCTTGTTTCTAAAACACTGCTGGTCTAGATTTCCCTGTCACTAGTTTTTAAACTGTCAAATTGTTTTTCGCGAGAAAGCTTCATTTTTTTACTCTAGCTTTACGAAAAAGTAATTATATATAAGCTTCTTTGAAACTATGTTTCTTCCAGGACGCACATACCTGTCAAAGAATGGCATGTAATATAATATCGTCACTCTTTGATAGCTTTTCTACCTATCTGCCTACCTAGAGGGTATTTATAGTATATTCTAAAAAAAAAGGGTTTACCCTGGTTTTACCGCTCTGCACGTCAAAGCTGTCGACAACGTTAGCCACAAATTTCAACTGGGTATCAAAATCTATGGTCCAAATACTGGAGGACATGTCCAATACAAACAGTACATCTACCTCCTTTCCCTGACATTCTGTGATAAATAAATGAGTCATGCTCTGTGAAAAGGGGGTTTAATGCATCTGCAAAAAGCATCGACCCATGTCAGCTTTGGGTTCGAATCCCTAACTCGGCTAATTTCTTTCCAAGAATTGGTGATTGTCATTGCGACAGGATTCATTCTTCTCTCGCTGCTGGTGACTGGGAAGAATATTGTGCAAAGTATTGTTAAAAGAAAGTCCAGGAAAGCACGGCCCAGGTGCACAGGTCATTGCGATATAAGTGAAATAATGTTTAAAACAACACTGAATATCATACAAACAAATAAATAATCTGTAAGCTACGTTTTTCATCGGTCATTTAATTTTCCTTAGTTGTAGAGTATTTGAATGAAAAGTACAAAATAATAAATGACTGAACATCAAAGAACAACATGAAAGGGGAGGCAGTTCAGCCACTGAGCACACATGCAACAATTAACGCGCCAAACTAATTCAGAAATGAGCCTGCGACTCTGAAAATATGCGTTAATCAGTTGATACCACAGGAAAAATATAAAATAGTAGATTGTTCTCGTAATTATCCCACTGTGATTACAGCCGAATTAATACATTTACGCCTACAGACTTTTTGCGTCACAGAGAAAATCCTGTTCTGGAAAATATTGTGGCACAAGGAGAAATTGCTCGTTACGAGTAATTTCTCCTTTTGCCTCAATATTTTCACATTCATGCGTTCAACCTTTGATTTAAGTTGGCTATCTATATTTCACAAAAATGTTTACAAAGACGGTATGCTTCAAATTTGTTTCGAGAAGTTTTGGTCACACACCTTCAATCACATACCAGGAATCCCATATCAAATAACACAAGCCTCAAATCACATACCAGGAACCTCAAATCACATTCTAGGAATCTTAAATCACATACCCGGAAGGTCTGCATTGTTAGACATGCGCATAACCGGCAAAATCAAGCACCGGCTTCTCTGCTATCGAAAATCTTACATACATATTTGAATTTGCACAACATCATTATGTTATGCCGGCTTACTTTCTCAGATTAATCCTTAACTGAACATTGCGATGTTGCTACGGCCTTGACGAAGAAAGTCTTTGAAAACATTATGAACGAAGGTGAAATTGCTGGTAACTAGCATTTTCTCCTTTTCCCACAATGTTGTCTACCCCTAGAAAGGCAATTTTTCATTATTTGAGCAATTTTTATATATCGTCTACAATATCGTTTTCAGTATGGTTGTGTCCAAACTCTTTTCGACTAGTACAGAAAAAGATCACAGACTGCTAAATAAGTTCTGGCATCAAATAAGTCTTTAGAGAGAGGGTATAAGAGGAAGAGAGGGTATAAAATGTATAGTTTGACGTTGGTATTTTGTTGCAATCATTTAGGTATATTTACTGGTTTGTTCCGGAATAAAGTTTGGAAGCACCAGAGGAAATAATACCTTTTTTTCGGATGGTGTAGATTTAGATCAGGCCGTACAAATACTGATCTTGTAACTTCAATATCCCATACTCGTATGTCGTGCTATTCCAGACAAAATCATTCTTTAGATATTGCAATATTGAGACCAGGTCTCATTGGTGTATATTTTGCGTCTATTTTTTTCATCATGAATGACAACAAAGGAATCAAAGTCATTAATCAGGGTACCGAAGTACCGAAATGACTGTTGTTGCATGCATCATACCAAGCAAGTCATTACATAATTATGGATCCACAAAATCCATTTTGTCAAACATCCGACTAAATCATGGGGCAAAAAGATCCTTGGACAAGAAAAAAAAAAAAAAAATGCAAATAACAAAAAGTGTCGATCAATATCATCCTGCGCGGACTGCGCAGGCTGACCAGGGTCAATACTTTTGCAAATGCATTTTATTTTGTTAGACACTGTATTCATGTACGGACTTAGAGATAAAAAAAAGATGCTGAACTTTGTACTAAGCTTTCTCTGGATCTTCTGAAAAATGTTTGAAAAAGAAAGTTCAATTAGACCTATATGAAATTTCCAAGAATTCTTGACATACCTTGTACATATTTTGCTAAAATGTTTTTTTCTCATTTGAAGATTTTATTGATGCAAACAATTTGCTAATGTGTATACAATAAAGCAAACAATGTTACAAAATTTATCATTTTGTGAAAATCTTTAAAATTTTATTAAATGTTTTTTAATCGCAAAGACGGTCTAAATGCGCTTGTACTGTGTAACGGCGATTTTTTGTTACTTGGTAAGGGTTAAACCAAATCGTTTTTCGGCAAATATATGATATGAAAATAAAATTCAAATAAATATGATAGATATGTCATATGTACATAATGTTGTCGTATATCAAAAATAAATCAAGTGATTGGTTGAGCGTTGGCGAGGCAATTATCAGTTCTAACAACTGAGTTAGATATTTCTGATACAGGATTACGACAATACTATCAATACTATATATGTATAATATACACAAAGAAAAAAGTATTGCAACACCCGATTTTCAACATAGTAGTCCTGTGTAAAGTCGAAGTGTGGTTATTTCGCGCATGAAAGACCAGAGAAAATCTTTTCAGTGAACCTTATCATCTTCAATGAAACTGAAAACCAAGTAAAATTTTTCCAATTGAGACATTTAATGCATTTTATCTCTGTAACAAAACAAGGCTATTTTTTCACCAATATTGCTACACAATTAACTATGGCTGTAGTGAAAATGCTAGGTGGGATTTCAAACTGCAAACTGCACAGTCTCTAATCCAAGGGTAATCATCACAGTTCCTGCACAGTCAATATCTTGTTAGCTCCACTGGCCGAAGGCCAGCGGGCTTATGTCATGGCCCGGTGTCCGTCGTGCGTCCGTCCGTGCGTGCGTGCGTGCGTGCGTGCGTGCGTCCACCAGGGGTCACAAGTTTTACATGGGTTTATGGAGTGAAAAGTTCAGAAACCGTCTTGTTACTAGCCATAAGGCCAGGAACTCCCAAATTTGGCATGTTATTCTTCTAATACACATATTCCCCATTTAGTCCGACTGTAGCCCTGGGGTCAAAGTTTTATAAGGGCTTATATAGTGAAGACTTCTCTTCATGGTTTATATTTATAAGCCAGTGGAGCGATACAGGGCCATCATGGCCCTCTTGTGTATCCACCAGCGACAGCAATCACGGCATTCATCCTTCTTAAACAATATACACGATGCATGGAAGGATCTATTTCTATGAAATGCAAGATGTTGTGCTCTCTTCATGATTGATACACGTATGCATCTACTTCTGCAGAAAATAGACCATTCACAGTTAATAGAAAATGCGCGACTCTGTGTTCCATAAACGATACATGGATATATTTCTGTACAAAATAAGCCATTCACTATAATCACATGATTGATACAGACTGCGCCAGCGCTCCGTTCTCAAGTAAAGTCAATCATTCGTTAGAATAAAAAAGCAATAGGAAAGTAAATTCAAATAAATATGATAAATATGTAATGCGTACATAGTATGTCATATATAAAAAATATCGAAGAGATTTGTCTAGACTTAGCGATACAACTATTGGTTCTAACAACCGAGTTAGATATTTCTGATATAGGATTACGACAATACTATGTATGTCCATGTATGATATTTATCTTTTAAGGTCTGGTATGTCGATGTTTCCTATTTCTTACAACGACAGCAGTGTATGCAAATGAGCTGGTGAGTACTTCCGGTCCCACGTGCTGTTTTATAAATATCCGTGGTAAATCAAAAATACACATCGCATAGATGTTATTGCACCGGAGTGACTGTTGTTGCCACGTGGTATTTTTCAGACACTTGGGGTTTTTTTTTTAGATGAGGTATTCTTGCACGGAACAAGAGATAGAATAAATACAGACATTTGAACTTACCTTTATCAGGCTCATCTGAAAAATGATGAAGAAAAAAACATCGAATTATTTAATTCTAGATCGAGATCTAATTCTTACACCAAAAAAATTCTTTGCTGTACTATTCAGATGTTTAGCTGAATTATTAGATTATATAGATTTTCTCCCATTGCAGACTTTTATCGACAAAACTTTGATATATAGATAGCAAGGATTTTTGTTGTTGTTGTTGTTGTTGGTTTTTGTATTATGATTGGAATTCTTTATTCATTTTTATCAATTTTTCTGTTATTTTTAATGAAGATAAGTTAAAATGGGCTTCTATGGGGTTAAACTGTAAGTTCCTTTGAGACAAACTGCTATTTCTCCCTGTCTTTTAATAGCAGTTACTAACTCGGTTTCTCCTGTATAACCGATGCATAGAAGAACTATTTCTATGAAATGCAGGATGCTGTGCTCTCTTCATGATTGATACACTATGCATCTACTTCTGCAGGAAATAAACCATTCACAGTTGTCACGTAATTGATGCGCGATTCAGTATTCCCTAAATATACGACATATGAATTTATTCTGTACAAAACAATCCATTCACTGTAATCACATGATTGATACAGACTGCGCCAGTGCTTCCTTCTCAAGTAAAGTCAATCACTCTTTAGGATACAAAGCATTTTGGCAAGGTAGAATCCGCTCATGAAAAGTGACCCTTTTCTTCTCCATCTTGCTTTTTAGAGCATTCCATTTCGCCTCATTAGGCTATCTCTGTAAGGCAAATATCCAGATCTGTCTGTAATGCTATATGTAAGTTAACTATAAATAGTTATTATATGTCAGCCTATTTGTGTTTGTAATTGTATCTCGTGCATATAAATGTTTATATGCCGTTAGCCTGTACACTGTTATAAAAAAATAACTTTGGATTTGACTTGAACGATACATGGATCTATCTTTTTATGGATAATAAATGCCTAAGTGTCCTCTTCATGAACGATATATGGGTACGGTTCTTTTGTATCTGAGCCACGCTCTGGCATAAGGGGGTTGAATGGATCTCCGTGATGCATTGTACCAAGCAAGTCATCACAGTCTTAATTATGGTTCCAAAAAATCCATTTTGTATAACAACCGAGTGAATCATGAGATAAACTAGTCCCTTGACATGCAGAAATCTGGCTAATAGCAAAAAGTTTCGATTCAGGTCAGGCTGCACGGACTGCGCAGGCTGACTTGGATCGATACTTTCTGCAAATGCTTTAAACCCCCTTTTCACAGAACATAACTCAATTTTATTATGGGGAGGGGGAACCTTTGAACCGATACATTAGTTGGACTGCTTACCTTTTACCATTGGTGTGGTGGTGGTCACCTTCGCGGTTGTAGTTGTTATTGGTTTGGTGGTTGTCGTAGCTTCCGTGGTTGTGGTTGTAGTGGTTGGTTTTTTGGTTGTAGTTGTCTTGGTCACTGAAGAAAAGTTGGTTTCATTTCAAATAAAATCATTTTACCTCACATAACTTTATGGTTTATTGATTATGTACCGTGGTGACGTTGTTACGGGAGATCACTCCTTCCTTACAGCATAGCTTCTTCCGTGTAAACTCAATACCTGACAACTGCGTTGGAGAGAATTCTATTTAGCTCAGGGGTTAGTGTATTGATCTTTTAAACCTCAGTAAACGAGGATATTTGCCGCACGGGTTCGAAACCCAGCCGGAGCGGTTTATATTTGAGCTATGCATTTGTTGCGAACTTTCATGTTCATAAGAGAGTGAATTGGTCTGGGATCCTAGGAATTATTCTTGGTACAGATATTTCAGGTCTAGCGTTCTGATTGACCGATGCAAAATGTTGCTTCCAATCAGAAATCTCGAAGCGACATCCAGAATAGCCATTGGATTTTGGAAAGGTTTAGTTGACTTTTTATCTCATAACACACCTGGTAGAATATTGCTTCTGTGCACGGTGTCTCACTTAACCCTTAGAGCGCTGAATTTATGAAATAAACCTTTTCAGTGAAGAAAAACATCCGAAATATTGTCATTTCAAGGTTGTTGTAGCCAGAAGGTGTATTGAAGTAGCTGACAGTGTAGATCAAAGATCAGACTGCACGTTCTGTGCAGTCTGATCTTGATCTACACTGTCAGCGAAAACAAGTTAAGTTGGTTCCAGCGCTTTAAGGGTTAACCCTTAAATTACTAAATAAATAAAACGAACATTTCCACGCCATAGTAAAAATCCAAACATTGAGATTTCAAAGTTGATTTCACCGGAAAAAAATATGGTATCGGACAGTGTAGATCAAAGATCAGACTGCACGTTCTGTGCAGTCTGATCTTGATCTACATTGTCCGCAAAAGGTCAGTGAGTCGCGCTTAGCAGCTTAAGGGTTAATGAAGGATCTGGCCGCTCAAAATATGCTGTCTGGTCGTTCTTCTACAGTGTTTTATATTTAGTAAGATTTGGTAAGATAACCTGGCCAAAATTCTCTCGACATTGCAATGAGGGAGCGATGGTGGGGAGGGAAAGACAGTTAACCTTGTCCCACAATTTTAGCTACATGAATTGTTGTCGTCTCAAATGCTTCCAATTTTGACAAGTGTAAATAATTGTCTGGTGAAGAGCGTCGAATGCAAACAACAGATTACTTGAGGCGTCCAAAGTTCCAAAACGAATTCGAGGAGGAGGAGGGTTCATGTCAATCCTTTTGCACTCTTGGATAAGGAGGATGAGTAGGAGGACCAAAAGGAGTCGGACGAGAAGGGGGGTTTTAGATCTATTCTTTCGTAGACCTACTCTTAGAGGAGGAGGACAGGGAGGACCAGGGGCCAAAGGAGCAGGAGGAGCTGCAGGGTCAAGGTCCTTCCCTACTCTAGGCATATTCAATATGATCTTTTTGATAGATCTGGTACATGGCTACCGCTGGGCTCTCTCACTAGTTTAACCCTAGTTTGGTTGGGGAACACAAATGGGTGGGGGTAAAAGCCTGAACGTTACAATACCTTCACAAGCTTTCTGTGCAACAAGCTGTTGAAATGTGGCATTTTCAAGTTCTGTGTAAGTGTGCTTAAATACGGCGTTCTTGGACGCGGGTTCCGACACCATGCTGTTTATTTCTTCTTTAACAACCTGTTCGCAGGAAAAAAATTATAGCATGTAGCTTTTGTAGACAATTCAGGGCAAGATCAGACTGCATAGAACATGCGCTTTGATCTTTGATCCATGCTTTGATCCACCCTTATTACGGTATAAAAAAAAACATTTTTTTCCAAAATGGACTTCATTTCGGAGTTGTATCTACACGGTGAATTTTTTTTTTTGAAATATATACATAATTTGGCTCTATCATTAAACATCTAAATGAAAGTTACCTGTTACCAAACAATCCAGAATTCCTACGACCCAGAGAAAGAAAAAGCATTGTGGGAAACTGAGAAAATGCTGGTAAACGACATTTTCTCCTTTTTCGAAAATTTTTTCAAGCGGCTTTTTCCTCAGGAAAACGTTAATACATGTGAATGTGTGGTAAAGGATTTGGGAAGCTATTCAGATTTTTATTATCTCATCAAACTTAAGAAATGATCGAGCATTCAATTAAGTAGGGCGATAGCTGGCAAATCATCAGTAAGGAAGAAAAACAAAAGTAA